>ML801695.1:254471-275643 GCA_009831015.1 Picea engelmannii | reverse complement strand
AAAGAGTTATGTATCTGATATTTGCAAAAACACGACCTTAGAAAGTGATGAATTGTCTGCCTGGTGGTCTGGTAAAACCTAAAGGGAAAAATGGCAAGTTGTAAAGGACCACATGTACCTCTAGATAGAGCTAGAAATAATTTCACCTTGACCATTTCATCTTGCAAATAACAGACGTCCTCCTCTCCCACTCTCTTAGGGCATCTCTACCAAAAATAAATCAATTATATCAAATGAGTGCAAAGTTGGAGATAGAATGTTGATAACTCCACCAAGGCTATGGATGCTCACTGGCAACGGAGCAGGTTCAGTGACATCGGGATGACTCTGTCGGGGATATGGATGCTCACTGGCAGCGGAGAAAAACCATAGAAAGTGAATGATGATGACTAAAATGGCCTCATTCCAGTGAATTCCTTACCCAAATCTTGTCAAAAGGGGGGGTGGGTCACAGTCAAGAGGAATGAAGGTGGAATAAAGGTTAAAACTCCATAGGCGAGCCCAAATTCATGAACCAGTGAAATTGTAAATGCAGATATATGAGATACTCTGATAAAAGAAAATCCAGTTAGGTTCTTAACTGGATTTTTCATCAGCTAAGCCCGAAGAAGGAACAAAGAGTCATCTTTCACCCAGAGAATAACCATTTTTTGAGCGCTCAAAGCACCCTAAAATATTTTATGAAATTCTATCACTTTTGGGTACCACTTGTTTTCTTTTGTTTACTGTCTGAATTGAAGTCAATATGGAGGGATGGTTTATTTTGTTTTCATGACTCTTATTGATCAAATCGGATGTGTTTGAACTTGTTAGATGAAACCTTGTGTCTAAAATAACTTGGAATTCTAACTAAGAATCTATAACTAACATTGTGACTAACGTACTTGCGTTCGGCATCGATAAAATCCAAGTAGGTAAAATAGCCACACAACAACACTAATCGTCGATCGTTGATGCACCACTGGAATAGGTAAAAGGTGGAGTAAGTTTGTGTAGTTATTCACCACGAAGGTTCGGGAGATAGATGATCCCCATCGACGTCGCTGAAATATGAAGAGCGATAAGCATTGACAAGAGCCATGAAAAACCCTCGACAGTCGATGACAGATGCACTTTTTCGGGTTCGGTGAAATCTTGAAGAATTAAATCACCGAACAATTTTCTTGCATTGACGCATCTCTGATCCCTAATCCCCAATGTGCTTTCGGGATCAGAAAATTTTCGAGAGAATTAATACGGGAGAACTTGGGTAAGCTTATCGTCAATCACTAATCCTTGATACTTTTTGACGTCGGTAGGATAGGATATGTTGTTAGAACGATTAGCTAAGGAAGAGTCACAAATTCCGAATAAAATGATTAAATGAAGACACCAATATCAAGTGCCACGTGTCTTTGTCGCATAGGAGTTTCTTACGGTCTAGTTTCGTCCCGAGACATCTTAAGGTTTCATGTTTCTTAATCACACCTCCTAGTCATATTTTCCATGTAAAATCTATACGGAAAGATGTATCGACGTCAGAGATATTTCCAGAATATATCAACAAGTTATGTTTAAAGACAAGCCCCGACCCCCGATCCACCAACTAGATTAGCGAAACGATGGGATGTTTTCAGCACGAGATATGATCAGATTCGGTCATTTAATATACCAGTTAATGTTTCACCCAACACACATTTTTACCTCATGCATCGATTAAACAACATGAATTTGAAATCACCAATAGGCCACATTATAGCCTGCGCCCACGCCGTCGACCAATGATCGAATTTAATTTTAAACGTAATGAAGATCTAGTGGAAGATTTTGTAGAACCGCAGTCATATCCCGAATTGAATAGTTGATGTGACAAGGTAAGTTCATCTCTGTTTAAATCTTGAAAATGGCTTCGAACACTTCTATTATGCGCACAAGTTTCCATTTCTAGAGAATCCCAAGAATCAAAGAAAGTGTCTCAAGACTACGTTGATTCTTAGACAATCAAAACTAGGTTAAACAAGAAACAAAGGTATGTGTTAAATTTTATCAATTTGACGGTCATAATTTATTATATATATTCATTTGATCTGTTACCTTATGGCTAACTATGTTCTAGCTACAAGGAAAATTCCTCCAAGAAATCTAACGACCAGACGCTCGTTGAGGGCACCTAAGCTGAAGGAGGAAAAAATTGGAGAGGGTTCTTCTCCTGGTACTACGAGGTAGTTGGAATATGCTCCCATGGTGGAGCTAGTCATTAAAACCTCAAAAAATAAATATTTCATTCAACCCCTAGTCTTCAGCGATACAAAAGCAACCATTGGATCTAAAATAATTCTCCCACAATGGGGGGATCTATTCAATAGAATCAACCGGGAGGATTACCCAGAGTTTATCCCACATAGCAACCCATATGTGAGGGATCTAGACAACCAATTTTTCTCGAACATTCAGTGGTCATTCCTACACATGGTTTCATGCCGAACTCCATTTTCCCCATGCATCGGGACCCTGAGTTGGTTGATTGATCACATAGACGTGAAAAAATTCATGATCAACGATGAGAATGTGGGTGTGTCGTATTTTTTCTCCCAAACGAACTTCAAAAGTATTACAAGATCAGGGACCCAAAGGAGCGGTTGAACACATAATTTGTGGTGAATTTATATGAATTCCATGACACCAGCCGGTTGATGGCCTCATGGTGGAAGGTGGACAAGAAATTTACAAACTGGAGAAATGGATGGTATGGGACAACAAACCTAAGGGAGCCATATATCTACTTGATGGATATAATATGTAGATTGTATGGAGAAAAGGCCTTCTCCAAGTTCTAAGAAGAATGGATTCCCCTAGCATACACTGTGGATATCTTGTGGAGTAGTTTCAATAGTGGAGCAATTGTCTCCAAGAAATTGAGCACCAACGTAGTATAGGCTCAAACGCCGAAATAAAGAGAAGCTATTGTATTTCACATGGACTCATACCTACTCGATGTTATCTATGAGAGAAATTTCTTCGCCGGTATGAATTTAAGATGGAATGTTGTGGAGCTACCTGCTCATTTCTACTTCAACATATTAGGGGAGAACAAGTACACAAATCATACGCCCTTATTTGCGATGAATTCATTTCCCAAGTCTATTATATTTTATTTAAAAAGGAATGGTCAAGGTTGTCTGTAGCATCCAAGAAAATGATATCAAAGGTAGGCCACTAGTATCTAGATGAACACATGATTTATATCAGGGTGTTCGGGGCCACTAGAGCACCAAATTTTCTCCCTGCTCATTTCTGAGACTGGCTCTTTGTAGGAGAAATCTGTTATCAGATGATCCTACGGGGCTATAATTCCACACTAGTTAAAGACAAGGAACAAGCATTCATACCCTATGGCTTCCATGTGGGATTTTACATGGTGAAAGACACTTCTCAATCTAAGCAAGAAGGTTTGAGCCAGAATGAATTTAGTTCCTCGACATGTCGGTTTCACAAGCACGACTCTAAAGGCCTGTTTCCCCAACACGCTTCATAAGTATCATCCTGTTAGACATACACACATGATAGGTTTTAGGATGATATTTTTATAGAATGAGCTCAGGATTGAGAGGAGGTAGTACAGAGGAAATCCAACCCGAACATGACCAGGTTCAAGGCTATGAGCATGGATGAGTAGGTGGAGACAATAGAGTAGTTGTCTCAATAGGCTGTCAGATTTAGAGAATAAATCAAAGCAACAGAGACCACAAAGGCACAAAGGAGAGGATTTATTTTAATGGAAGGCGCACAAAGAGTCACTCACCAGTTAGAGAATGATCCTAAACTCGTAGAAATGATGAGGATCCCCTCGAAAAACCCAATCACGATTAGAGGAGAGCCAAGTGGCTTAGAATCAATACAACTTGAAGAAATCACCGATATGGAAAACCCTAGAGTTCCATCACCACATATTATATCATCGGGGACCATTCCAACCTAACATGAGGTATCAAGGATGCCAAGTGAAACAGGTGTAAAAAACCCCCTATTTGATCTAATAACCATCTATGATGAGGAGGAGAGTTCTAAGTTCTCCTTGGTAACTCCAGTACTGATTATAGAGGAGACGCAACCTGAGAAATCATCGTCCCCAAGTCTCAATGCTCCAGTTTAATACCTTCCACAAAGAAACCATGAGGTTGAAATTGTATTAGACACTGAGTTACTTGACCTGTCGAGGACCCAAAAAGATAGTTTGAGGGATGATCTAGGATCGGGTGGTCAAAAAGAGGAAGTTCATCAATAACATATCGACACCTCGACAACCGATTACCAGGTAATTACTAAACCTATCCCTGGTTCTTCAAGTTTGGTCGATGCCTCACTAGCTGTTGAACAACAAATGAAGGTCGAGCCATCGAAACATATGAAAAAAGTCCAGTAACCAACCCTAGAATAGATACACACAGTTGGGAGCCTGGGAAACACTCTAACCTAGGGAGAACAACAAATCCCTAATCTTGTTGATGAGTTCGTTGACATACAGGCGATCAACTATGACAGGAAGAGGAAAGCTATCATGAAGAGGACCACCAAGAAGAGAAGGATCACACTAGATAGCTTGATTCTCTTCACCACGGAGCAGAAGTTGCTCAGCAAAAAACATGCCAAGACATCGGATCTTATCGGTGCAGCGATGGCTATCACATATGCCAAGTTGAATCAAGCAAGGAGATATGAAAAGGAACTGGTCACTGAACTAAAGGAGTTGGAGCATCTACACCATTTGGAAAAATACTATCAATACTCCATGCATGTCACAGTGTTTTTGAGAAGTGAGTTCCATGATGCTTATGCAAAGTTCACAAATGAACGACACCTTTTCATCATGGGTACAAAAGGGTCAAGACGTCGAAGAACACGGTATTCAAGTGATAAAGGATATAATTATCTCTCGGATCAAGAAAGAAACTGAATATTGGGTAAATATGGCCCAACAAGCTCAGCGGAACATACAAAAGAAGTGGGTCGAGTGAGAAAAAGGTTGGGAAAACATTAATCAGAAGATGAAAGGCCGATGACTCCCATAATTTGACTCACCTTAATACTTTTTCGACCTGCATGACATAGTGAAGCGACATGAAGAACAAGACTCATCATGGACAATAGAGATCACACAGGTGGAAAACATGGTTCCAGTTCAAATGTAACAATTTATGGAGCATCTGATTAAGGCTCGTGAAATTCTTCAGTGATTGAGCTCCAAAATAGTCAAATACAAAGAACAAGAAGCAGAAGTGAAGGAAATTATTTCATCCCCGATGGACCAACACATATTCCTGTATGCCAACACATGCGAGGATCTTTTCGTCAAGTGGTCAGAATATGAGAGGAATCATCCACTCTAGTAGAACCATTAGATTATTCTCAGAGAACAAAGAGATCAAGAGCCACGTGGTGAATTTTGATTTACTTAACTTAAACTTGTAGCAACTATTTTTAGTTAGTGATTCTTTATAAATAAGGGGATTGACCTTTTAGCAAGGGTCGATGGTTTTTAGAAAGACCCTCATTTTCGGAATTGTAAAGAACTATTTCCGAACTAACTTAATTGAGAAGCCTTGTTTAAGAGTAGAGAAACAATTGTGCTTTTCATCAAAGGCATTATGTGATTGGATTGAGGAGGAATTACTTCCAACTTTATTTCAGGAATTGATGTTGTAACGAGTAAGAGTTTCTGAATCTACTGATAAGTTATTTGTTTCAATATTTTTTTTGCAATTCTTGTTCTTAATTATGGAAAGAAAATCCTTGTGTTAATGTGTGATTAATGTTAGAGATAAGGAAACTATTTTTCTCTCCATCATCTTATTACATGTGTATTTTTCTCATGATAATTGTATCTCAGTCAATATTGAAATACCAACAAGTTAATGTATTAGTATTAGGATTGTAAAAAGTGTGAATATATTTCTTTTGCATTATTGAGCACGAGGGAGAACCCAAGCTCAACCTTATTCGGTAGTTAAGACTCCCTTCCACCAGTTGGTTTATACCAACATGCATCATTTTATCAGACTCATCTAATAAAAGAAAAGATAAAAGAAAAAGAATGGTTAAACTGAAGGAGGAAATTTCATAGGAATATATCCTGTCAATCACCGCGTAAAGCCCATCTATAAATTAGCTAGATCAAAATATTTGGAGAACCATTCCACCTTCAAATGTTGCAGAGTCTAATTGGGCCTCTAAGGTGATTTTGGTTCATTTTGTTGAGTTATAGGGATCTCAGACCCCTTAGTAGGTCCTTCTACCCTTATCCATGAAACTCTAGTAATAGAATCGTTGGATCATCCTCTTCCATTGTAAAATTTGTTGTATCGCCTCTGAGTGGTGTAGATAACTAAATATTGCTAGCCGAATTTATAATTCCACTTGAATTTCCACCGGACCCTCTTCCTACTAAAATCCTTATGTTCCTGACTCTTGGTTGTCTAAATGGTTTTTTCTCTTCATATGTCTTAGTCACACATGGGGTTGTGGGTTCCACACTAATTTTGATCTAGAATGGAGAGCCTTATTCTACACCATACCCTTGACCTCTGGTTTTTCTATCATATGTGGTTCTTAGGATTTCCTCGATATTCCTTTTAGCACAAAGATCCTCCACCTCTTCTTCATCACTATCCAATACCTCTTGCACAACTACCACCCTCCTTTTCCTATTGATCTTATAGTGGTAGGGTATTTCGTTGCATGTCGTTCCCGCTCTGTCCATTATTTCCTTTATCTGATATCAATCCATCATAATGGGGTCCATTTATTCCTTCTTATGACCTCTATCTAGGTCCTTCTCCATATCTTATATCATCCTCAGTTCTCCCCCCTATCTCCCCATGCACACAGAGTGATTTAATTTTATGACTCCATTGTCATAAATCCTTTATCATGCAATAAAATCTTGATCAAAGTGTAAAGTGATCAATATACCTTACTCTCAGTCCCTTCAAAAGATATTTCTCTACAACAGTGTAAGAATTTGTAGTATCGACTGCAAACTCAATAATGAATCCTGCAATAATGTTGTCTAGCCATAAATTCATTGTATGCGTGAATTTATTATTAACTCTCTATACCAAAAAATATTCTTAGTAGTCCACTCTACTGGTCTTAACCGGTTATTTGGATTATTTTCCTTCAATATCAATATCCACTCCTACAACAATTCAGGAAAATAATAGAAAAATGCCTCATGAAGATCAATAAAAACATACATTTCCAAATAATGGCACAAATTATACTTAGGGTTCCTATTGTCCTTCTTCGTGAAATCAAGATCTTTTTTCACTAACCATATTTCAATCTCATTCTTAGTCGGATTACATGGCCTGAACATCCCCTTCTACTACTGCATTCTCTTCACTGTCCCTCTCATCAAATTCCCTCCAATCTATTCTTTTGAGTTCCAGCCAACAAAAAAACCATTGTTTGGATGTTTGGGCTAACCCGAGATCTACTTTAGGTTTCCAAAAAATCCCTACAAACCATCAACCCTTCTGGAGACCAAAAGGAAACACTGCGTACAGAGTGCACAATGAAGTGTCACCAGAGATGGCTTTATGGGTGACTACAGGACCCAGATGTTTGTAGCCTTGGAAGGGATGTTTCTTTGGGGATGTTAGGCTTTATTTTTACTTCAACATATACCAGATATATCATTCTAACACCACCTAATATCCAGATCTACCATACTCTAATCATATTCATTCATTAAGCTTCATTCTGTAGTGAATATCTATTGCATGCTGCATTTTACTACTACAAATTCATTCATTCAACATAACTAAATAACTGGAAGAATTAAGACAAACATTCCACACAAAGACACAATGTTTTACCGTGGTTCACCCCCTGGGCTACGTCCACAAAGATTTGGAATTATTTTCTTGTTTATTCATCTTCATCAAGTTATTGCATTGTGCACATTACATATAAATATAGTTGAAGCTATTTGTAATGGTGGTGAGGCTAAAAATATAGCAGCAATCTCCACATCTTGTGACCTTACCCTCAGTTACAATGCATATATCTCAAAAAAAGACTTATCTCCAAAACTAGTTCTACAACTAGATAACTCAAGCAATAACTACTAGCATGACAAAATCTAATACTAACTCAATCTCCTCAAATCTTACAATACATATTTATACTATAAAAATGGGTTAAAACCCGTTACAACAATGATAAAAAACCTAACCCACTAACCCTAGGTGTGTTAGGTTTGTCCACTTTCTAAGTTCCTGCACACAGTTGATCCTTGTCCTTTTTTCTTCCTTTCCCACTTCCTTGTGTTTCTTTTCCTTATTATCCAATGTGTGCTCCTTTTCTGGACCATTTTACAACTATCTTCCTTGATTCCTGCATTGTTCCCCAAAATGACCTGTGTTAACAAGCATCACCACCAAAATCTATGATATGTTCACCCGAGGTTTTTTACCAATCCATGCCTCATCCAGAGTTTTTCCACCAACACTGATGAGGGTGATCTATTTACCAGATAATATGTAGTATGTTGGTTGTGGAGCCTGATTATCTTCCTGATTCAAAGGTCTTTGTTTTCAGCCATGTTTATACCCCATGAAGACTTTACACCTAAGAATAATGTACACTATTCCACACAGGGGAGTGAAAAGGGGGGTTACCCCCTTTGCGGGGTCCAAGGGAAAGAGGGCCCCCGACGGGGGTGTTGGCACAGGGGCAGACCCAGGGTTCTACGCTACAAAAACGTACCAATAAAACACTAACTATCGACCCTTTCGGAAACACCTGCGAAGCAGATGAAGTCTCACACGAGGTAGAGGCAGGGGTGGTTGCAGGACTTCATTATCTGCAACCTTAGCTGGGACACATATATGTGATTAAAACACCTTAACAAAGAACTTAGTAGTTACAGTTCGTTAATATTTAGCCTTATTTTACAGCGTAGCTAAACCCTTAAAAACAGATAAACACAGTATTTATACAGATGAAATAGCTTCAAGTACTAAGCATACCAACATAGATCAGACCTAGCATTTCTTCATATTATTCAGCATTAAGCTACCATATTAGATCCTTCTAAGAATATATCAGTGCGCTAATAATTCAATCACATAGACAAGAGAACAACAATAAAGAACATAAAAACCACAATGCAGGATATACGTGGTTCACCACCCCTCTGGGGCTACATACACCAACTCTTCTTCTTTCTTTCTATCAATCGTCTACATGCACAAAGCCATGATATATTACTCCGTAGAGGACATGATATCTGCGCACCTCGCTAGATCCTCCTTCCCTAAAGTACAACACAAATCCTTCCACATTCTCTTACAATCACTTGCACTTAGCTCTGCAAGTCTCACACAGTATGCACAAAGCAATTACAATTACCACTTGCACTTAGAAATTAACACTTAGCACTTAGCACCCTTGGAATCTTATTACATCAACTAGCTATCTATTTATAAATTGCAAAATGGGCCTAAACATGGGTAAACCCATGGGCCGACATCCCGATTCCCATTACATAAGATCAAAACCCAAAAATCCCTAAAAAGGGGCCGAGATCCCATGATCTCTTCTTCAACTTGCGCTCCACCTTCGACATCCTGTCGACATCCCAAAATAGGTCAAACCTGACCAAGGATATCCAAAACTTAGTCAAGGGCCAATAGGTCCCCAATACTCACCTGTGACTCATCCTGAGTCACTCTGGTCTAGGTAGTTGTGCTTCAAAATCCTCGAGCTTCATCGACCTGTTATTGCACTAGGGCCTCCTGCTCGGCGAACTCTTGGATGATTGCTTCATTGACAGGTCCCTCTAAATGTTGTTCGACTGTAGCAACTACTTGTTACAAATATTCACCTCGGCCTTCAATCTCCTCAAACAGTTGGCACGCTTCGTCCTGGACTGGTTGGAGCCTTTGAGTCACTTCCATGACTTTGCTCTGAATGGTGTGGACATGTTGTTGAGCAGTGCATTGTTCTTGGGATCGCTTCATCCTTTCTGTTAGCGATCAAATAATTCATTCTGAAATTTGTTTTGATATCATATCATAAGATGATAATAAGGTAAAGATTTATTTATAAATCTTTAAGTTTTAAAGTATATAAGATTGGATTTAAAATCTTATTACCCAATGAAAAAATGATGTGGCATCTCAAAATATACCAAGAAGAAAATTTTAGCTTTCACCAACTAAAAGACTTTTTCACAGTGTAGTAAGTTGGTGAAAGTCTTCCTTTTCACCAGCTAAATGATTGTTTTCACAGTGTAGTAAGCTGGTGAAAGCGCTAAACACATATTTCTCCTCAATGACTCCAAAATCAAAAAGGGAATAAACATCAAATATGAGATCAGAGACAACAAGAATGGTTACAAGGCTGGCGCTTTGAAAGAAGGAATGAAACACGGCTATGTGAAGGAACGTGACTATGTATCCATTTTCGATGCAGATTTCCAGCAAGAACCATACTACCTATGGCAAACGATTCCATTCCTGATGCACAATCCTGAAGTGGCTCTTGTTCAAGCCCATTGGAAATTCATGAAATCGGATGAATGCTTGATGACAAGAATGCAGGAGATGTCCTTGGTTTATCATTTCATTGTGGAACAGGAAGTGGGCTCTTCTACCCACGCCTTCTTTGGTTTCAATGGAACTGCTGAAGTTTGGAAGATCAAAAATTAGAATTGAATTACTGTCAAAGAAGTGCTTGCTATTACAGATTTGGAAATAAAGAGTACATTGACTCATTAATCATTTTGTTGCCAAAGGAAGATATGGACCAAATTAAAGAAGACAATAAAAGAATTTGTTTCCAATTCTAAAAGAATAGATGCAAACCATGGAGGCAGAGTATACCCATTTTGAAGATTTCCTTTTTTGACCAAGACAAAACTTTCACCAGCACAGAAGGCGGAATTATAACCATCTAGCTGATGAAAACCATAGCTTTCACCAGCTAATTAGCAAATCTTAAGGCGAAATAGCTGTTGAAACCTGTTGCATGGTAGCAAGGTCATATTTTTGCCCAGATCTGATTTTTTCTCAACCAAATCTTTCAAGGTTGGTTTCTAAAGATGAATAATAATTAAATACATCAGATTTAAGGTTTTATCTTGATGTATTATGTGTTTAATAAGGTGGAAAGGTAAAATTGGTGAAACCTGTTACATGGCAGCAAGGTCGTATTTTTGCCCAAATTTGACTTTTTCTCAACCAAATCTTTCGAGGTTGGTTTCTAAGGATGAATAATAATTAAATACATCATATTTAAGGTTTTATCTTGATGTATTTAATGTTTAATAAGGTGGAAAAGTGAAAATGGTGACCTAGTTCATGAGCAAAAAACTGTCTTTTTTGCCAAAGGTGGAAAATTCGAATTTCTTATGAAGATTCATCAACCTTGGAAGGTTTCCTACATCTGGAAAAGAGTTTGGAGGATATGAAGGCTATCAAGATAGAGTTTGACTCCTTAGATAGGATCTTTTCCTATTTTGTTTTGACTTTCCACTTTTAGTATTCTAGATCCATTTTTATAGGATCTCATCCTACACTTGTTGTATCTATTTTGACTTTCTATCTTTAGCATATCTGATCCATTCTTTTAGGATCTGAAAACTGTATTGTAGAACTATAAAGCTGAATATAGGAGATGAACTAAAGGGATTCAATTTAAGAGACATTTTCTAGCCATTGTACTTGACTTCTTATTCTAATAATAGAATCACAGTCCTCTTTTGTTTTCAATATCAGATTATTTCATATATTTCATGATTCTACACTTTATTCCGGTTTAGTTTAGCTTTTAAGAACTGTCATCTTATTATCAATCTCATAAACTTGGATTAAAGAATTTCTTGTTGTCTTGTATGAAACTACATATGGTTGTATTTGGTTATCTGGACTAGTATTCTTCATCCCCTTTTTTCAACTCTGTTGTCTGATTATTGTTCTCTAAAAGCACTGTTTTATTCAGATACATGATGAGTGGTTACTTTCATTAGCTATTGAGTTATCTTATTGTTCCAAGCATACAAATATACCATATTCTTAAGTTACCAAGCACCTTTTGTCTACAACAACAAAGGGTTTCTTGGAGTGATAACAAATTGACACCATTGTCGGGGAGAGGAGATTGAAGCTCAGCATCCTTGGGAGATGACACAGATCCAACTTTGATGATAGACAAAACCTGTACACTATTATGGTTGTAATCATCTATCTGGCGACTCAATGAAAGACGAATTCAGTGGCAACTCCATGATATTCAAATGTCAAAAGAATTTGATGCTCTTTTGGATCAGAGGTTTGCACCTCTTGACTTCTCTTCAGTTCCTGGTTTCCCACATCCAGTACCTAATATGTCAGAATGGGGAGATTTTTTGCCTATCTTCAGAGAGAACAAGGAAGACAATCTTGCAAAGCATCTCCTCAAGTCTCATGAATGCATGGATCTACTAGACCTACAGCATGAATATGTTCGTATGAAGATGTTCATGCATTCCTTGTATGGTGATGCACGTTGGTGGTATTTCTCTTTACCTCCTTATAGTATTTCATCCTTGAAGGATTTTCACCAAGTATTCACTGAACATTGTAAAAGGTACTATTCATATGAGTTTGCATTCAATAATTGTTGTGAATAATATGATTTGCATTCTCAGGTTGAAAATGTAAATAGAGAAGAATATATCCCTCATCATCTACATCATATCTCTAATGATCTTCATGATGATGTTCTTTCACATCAAAATAAACTAGAAATGGATTATAAAGGAGATAAATGTTCTCTAGATACACATGGAAATGATCAGCTTTTTGTTGGTCAGATATCCATTGAAATAAGTAAATCTAGCCCACAATTTTCAGATTTGCAGATCAAGAGAAGTGGTAGTAACTATGAAGAACGAGATTTTCAGAAAACATCTAATATCCAAGAAGGAAAGAAAGAGGATTATATTTCTCCTTATGTATCTTACATGTCAATGTCAGATGAGAAGGATGAATATGATGAGGTAAAAGATTATATGTTTTCAAATCTATTTCAAGGTCCTATTGTTGATGACTCTATGCTTGAATATTCA
Source organism: Picea engelmannii (assembly GCA_009831015.1). Taxonomy (NCBI): domain Eukaryota; kingdom Viridiplantae; phylum Streptophyta; class Pinopsida; order Pinales; family Pinaceae; genus Picea; species Picea engelmannii. The sequence continues at coordinate 262,550 of ML801695.1, read as the reverse complement.
TCTTTATCATTAGAAATTGTTCTTGATGTTCCCATATTTGATAAATATGGTGATGAGGAAGAAGACTTTAAGTCTTGTGAAGGATTGTTGACTACTAAAATTTCATCTAGTCCTACTTTTCAGCAAAGAGATGATCAGAGATGTATGCACATTGTGGTTAATAATAGCTATCAAGATCTTACTGCAGTAGGGAACATCATTCATTATAATGGAGATATTAATTATCTTCATGATGTTTACCATCATATAGATGATTTTAACATGGTACCAAATGCATCTATTATTTTAGGTTGTCATAAAGATCAGATTGCCTCCTTTGAAAAATTGAAAAATGATGAGCAGATTTTTATATCAGTGTATGATAGTTTTGAATCTACAACAGATCCTAAGGGTATCTCTCAGTTTCAAGATTTGCAATGAATGGAAGTTTGCAACATATATGAAGAAGAAGGCAAGGAGATAAAAAGTCCAGATCAACAGTCCATCTTATATGTTTCTCCAATAGATCTCAAGCAGCCTGCATTCAACAGTGAGATTAGTAAAGGCAACCTTCAACATCATTTCAAATTACAGTTGGATAAGCAGTCCAAAGAGGTATTTCTTTGTGAATTTGATGACCCTTTTGCTGACTATTTAGAGTCTATGAGCATCATAGATGTTAAAATATTTCTGTCAGAAGAAGATTGTATTTATCATCTGTTCAAACCTCTTTTCTGCATGATATGGCTTCCATTGTTTTTTGGGTCAAGATCTAACATGATGTCAGTAAATCAGTTCCTTATATGGCTTCATTGGAAGCATCACTTCACTTGATAAGAGGAAGTATAGTTGGTTAGTGTAGGAGTAGAAGAGAATAAACTCACTCAATGAGCATTAGACTTTTCAGTTATTGGCTGTTGATTTCAATGAATAAGCAGAGCAGGCTACAGGTTTCCAAAGATCAGTTGCACAAGCCAGATGACTCCATGCACAATGCTAAAGGCTACTGGAACTACTGGGTTCTTGCAAACCTCACAGGGAGGTCTCCATCCCAGTTGGAGCCAGATGTTAGCGATCAAATAATTCATTCTAAAATTTGTTTTGATATCATATCATAAGATGATAATAAGGTAAAGATTTATTTATAAATCTTTAAGTTTTAAAGTATATAAGATTGGCTTTAAAATCTTATTACCCAATGAAAAAATGATGTGGCATATCAAAATATACCAAGAAGCAAATTTTAGCTTTCACCAGCTAAAAGACTTTTTCACAGTGTAGTAAGCTGGTGAAAGTCTCCCTTTTCACCAGCTAAATGATTGTTTTCATAGTGTAGTAAGATCGTGAAAGTGCTAAACACAGATTTCTCTTCAATTACTCCAAAATAAAAAAGGGAATAAACATCAAATATGAGATCATAGACAACAGGAATGGTTACAACGCTGGAACTCTGAAAGAAGGAACGAAACACAACTATGTGAAGGAACGTGACTATATAGCCATTTTCGATGCAGATTTCTAGCCAGAACTAGACTATCTATGGAAAACGATTCCATTCCTGATGCACAATCCTGAAGTGGCTCTTGTTCAGGCCCATTGGAAATTTGTGAATTCGGATGAATGCTTGATGACAAGAATGCAGGAGATGTCCTTGGTTTATCATTTCATTGTGGAACAGGAAGTGGGCTCTTCTACCCACGCCTTCTTTGGTTTCAATGGAACTGCTGGAGTTTGAAATATTAAAACTTAGAATTGAATTACTATCAAAGAAGTGATTGTTGTTAGAGATTTGGAAATAAAGATTACATTGACTCATTAATCATTTTGTTGCCAAAGGAAGATATGGACCAAATTAAAGAAGAAAATAAAAGAATTTGTTTCGAATTCTAAAAGAATAGATGGCAACCATGGAGGTAGAGTATACCCATTTTGAATATTTCCTTTTTTGACCAAGACAGAACTTTCACCAGCGCAGAAAGCAGAATTATAACCAGTTAGATGATGAAAAGCATAGCTTTCACCAGCTAATTAGCAAATCTTAAGGAGAAATAGCTGGTGAACCTGTTACATGGCAGCAAGGTCGTATTTTTGCCCAGATCTGATTTTTTCTCAACCACATCTTTCAAGGTTGGTTTCTAAAGATGAATAATAATTAAATACATCAGATTTAAGGTTTTATCTTGATGTATTATGTGTTTAAGAAGGTGGAAAGGTAAAACTGGTGAAACCTGTTACATGGCAGCAAGGTCGTATGTTTGCCCAAATTTGACTTTTTCTCAACCAAATCTTTTGAGGTTGGTTTCTAAGGATGAATAATAATTAAATACATCATATTTAAGGTTTTATATTGATGTATTTAATGTTTAAGAAGGTGGAAAAGTGAAAATGGTGACCTAGTTCATGAGCAAAAAACTGTCTTTTTTGCCAAAGGTGGCAAATTCGAATTTCTTATGAAGATTCATCAGCCTTGGAAGGTTTCCTACATATGGCAAAGAGTTTGGAGGATATGAAGGCTATCAAGATAGAGTTTGACTCCTTAGATAGGATCTTTTCCTATTTTGTTTTGACTTTCCATTTTTAGTATTCTAGATCCATTTTTATAGGATCTCACCCTACACTTGTTGTATCTATTTTGACTTTCTATCTTTAGCATATCTGATCCATTCTTTTAGGATCTAAAAACTGTATTGTAGAACTATAAAGTTGAAGATAGGAGATGAACTAAAGGGATTCAATTTAAGAGACATTTTCTATCCATTGTACATGACTTCTTATTCTGATAATAGAATCACAGTCCTCTTTTGTTTTCAATATTAGATTCTTTCATATATTTCATGATTCTACACTTTATTCCAGTTTAGTTTAGCTTTTAATAACTGTCATATTCTTATCAAGCTCATAAACTTGGATTAAAGAATTTATTTCTGTCTTGTATGACCCTGCATATGGTTGTATTTGGTTATCTAGACTAGTATTCTTCATCCCCTTTTTTCAACTCTGTTGTTTGATTATTGTTCTCTAAAAGCATTGTTTTATTCAGATACATGATGAGTGGTTACTTTCATTATCTATTGAGTTATCTTATTTTTCCAAGAATACAAATATACCATATTCTTAAGTTACCAAGCACCTTTGGTCTACAACAACAAAGGGTTTCTTGGAGTTATAACACTTTCAACTGCTGACATGAGATTCAACTGCACCTGTACTGTTGTTGTTTGCTTCTTTTCTTCCTGGAGCTATGACTCCAGTACCTTCAACTCAATATCTTCAGTGATTCTCTCATAATTTTGTGCACTACGAGCAATTATTTATTTGCATTCCAGAGCGAATTCTCTGATCCTCTCAACTGCGCTCCAGGCAGTGGCTTCTCTTTGATCTCGCACATCCTTTGGGGTACTTGGCACTATTCATAGCTCGAGGTCTGTGATTCTCTATTGAATCTATTAGATAGCTTCCACATTCTGCTCTACTTGATGTTCCACTAGGTCTTCCTCTTTTTTCTCTAAGCCTGTCATAGAGAAAAGTTCTCTGTTGACTACTTCTTTTACTCCCACCTATTCTACGAGCAACTTCTCTTTTTCTTGTTGGATGTGTGATTTCGCTTCTTCAAAATTATCTTGGAGGGCAGCCTTCTAGTTAGAATTATTATGGGTCAGGTTCTTGCATGCTCAATCCGGTGATCCTATGGATCAACGTCGGATCGACTGTGATGCGTCTATCTAGCCATAGGTAGCCGCCATGGTAACATGAGAGAAAGAGCTTAACATAGGCGTTAACCTCCTGGTGCCTTCAAAAGTGTGGGGTCTTCACCACATTCAAGAGGGTGGACCGCGTGAGGTTTATAGTCCATAACTGGGGGATTATTTTCAAGTTCTTCCCCTTCATCTTGGTTAGATACTTGTAATAAGAAAGCATGTTGTAATTCTTGTGGTCACCTAGTTTGAATTCGTTGAACTTCAACGTCATGATCTTATCTTGCTACATTCAGACTACACATACCCCCTTCGAGAGGTACGTAGTAACCATGGTGTAATCAAAATCCCTCAGGACATTGTCACGACTCACTGTGTTGGCCAGAGGCAGGATGTAGTTGAGTAAGATGGTCGGGATTAACTTCACATTTGTTGGATCATCTTTGTTCTTGGTTCTCTTCTCTGTTGCCAGTCAGGATTGTCCAAATCCATGAGCATTCAATGGAGAGGCTTGCACTCCTTGCGTCGATGAAGCTTGAATTCATGTGGAAATCACTCTCTCAACCATCATATCAATTAAAAATTCCTCAGTTGACTTCTCCATAGCGTTGAGCTCGTCCGACATGCATGTTCTCGATTTGAAAACTCGGGTGGATGGATGAGTGCTCAAAGAAATAGAATCAGTGTCGATATTACTAATCATAGCACAGTAGCAATGGGCTCTCTTGTTAGCTCTAATACAATTTGCAAAAGTGTTCTTGGTGCAATAGTCGACAGACTAAGTAAACACGATGTAACAGATCTCTTCAATGAATAAGAAGTTTTCCATCAATGCAGTTCTGTCTATTACGGCGCAGTCCCAACAGTCCAATGGTGAGCTTTATGGTCATAATTTCTCTTCTAACCATTCTAGAATGTCATTCCAATGGTTATAATGCTTCCAATGGTCATATCACTTCGCCATGGCGAAGTTCCATGGGGCACTGTTCTGATATGCCAACAAAGTTTCAATTTTTCAAATCTTCCTTCCGCGAAGTTCCCTCATTGCCCTTCTATAACTTTTCGATATTTTCTCTCTTCTTACTGAGTCTTCTAGAATTATTTCCGGTGATCTTAATCTTGGTATTCCTCTTTCCATTCTGATTCTTGTATTCTTTCGGCATAGCAGCTTCGCGTTGTTGATATTCTTTCATAGGATTAGAGAGTAATACTGCTTCTCTATCTAGGGTAGGTGCTCTACTCATTTGTGAATATTCTTGTGTTCTTTCAACTTCGTGATCCAAGTTTTTGGTTCTCAATAGCTCTAATCTATCCTTATGTTCTACAATCAAGTGTGTTATCCTCCTAGTCATGAAATATTTGAATTCCTTCATTTTCTGTTCTAGGGCCTCCTCTTATTTTCTTCTGGTCTGATCTTTCTCGATCCAAGATTTTCCTAATAACATAGTAAATGGAGCGTTGTTCTCAATGAATCTAACAACCTCAAAATATTCCTCTTTTGAAGCTCCATGAGCACTCATAGACACCTGGGTGAGTCTTCCACATAGGGTTATCATCTTTCCCCTGAATAATCCTATTCCTCCCAATGAAGGAGTCGTATCTGGATTTCCTAAAGCTTCCCAAGTTCTATCTGTCATAATATTTACCTATTTTTCCTCATCCAGAACACAGTCTATGTCGAAGTCTCCTATTCTTTCTTCTATGCATTATTTTTCTTTGAAGATCTCTGATACGTTGATATCCCTGTGATCATTTAGGGTTTCTTTCATTTGCAATAGTACAGTATCTGATTCTATCTGGGATTCTGCCATGGTCTCAGTTTCTTGACCTTCCTCAAGTTTTTCTTATCTCGCATTCATTCTGTCAATCTTAGCAATCATTCGAGGGAAATCTAAAACTTCAAGGTCCATAGCTTTACAACAAAGACAACTAGGTCTTTTTTCAGGGAATTCTTTAGCAAGATGTCCCAGTCTTCTGCAACTACAACAAAGGGTTAATCCTCTTTTTTTCTTGAATGATCTCGAGCCTCTCTTGTATTGCACACTAGAATCATAGTAGCTAACCTGCAAAAAATTCTTTCTAGGATCCTGCATCCATTTGTTAGTCCAAACTTTCTTTCTATGCATAGGAATAACAGATATTTCATTATTAGATCTATTCATATCAAACCTTATTTCTTCTAGTTGTGCCCTAGTTTTCAAACTAGGATAACATTTATCAAACATATCTAGATCCATACTCTTGAAACAAAGATTTCCACTATTCTTACTTTCAACAGAGCACAAAGATTTCAGATTTAAAAATTTTCACTATTCTTACCTTTATTAGAACACAAAGCTTCGAGATCTTACCTGTTTTCTTCGGATCTGACTTCTCTTCTTAGCACAGAGCTTTACAGGTCAAGTAGAATACTATGCACTAAGGAAACATATCTACGCATAGATATTTCTTTCTTTCCTTCAATTCCCAACAATCATAGTTTTAGGTCTCGACAACGGAACCATTTGTTGGCACAGGGGCAGACCCAGGGTTCAATGCTACAACAACGCACCAACAAAACCCTAACTACCGACCCTTTCGGCAACACCTGTGAAGCAGATGAAGTCTCATCCGAGGTAGAGGCAGGGGTGGTTGTAGGACTCCAATGTCTGCAACCTTAGATGGGACACAGATTTGTGATTACAACACCTTAACAAATCACTCAGCAGTTATAGTTCATTAATATTCAGCCTTAGTTTACAGTGCAACTAAACCCTAACAAAATATCAGCATAGTATTTATATAGATACAATAGATTCAAGTACTAATCATACCAACATATATCAGACCTATCATTTATTCACATTATTCAACACTAAGCTACCATATTAGATCCTTCTAAGCATACATCGGTGCACGAATCATTCAATCACATAGACAAGAGAACAACCATAAAGCACATATCAACCACAACACAGGATATACGTGGTTCACCCCCACCCTGTGGCTACGTCCACCAACTCTTCTTCTTTCTTTCTGTCAATCTTCTACATGCACGGAGACATGATATCTTACTCTGCAAAGGACAGGAGATCTGTGCACCTCGCTAGATTCTCCTTCCCTGGAGTATAACACAAAGCCTTCCACAGTCTCTTACAATCACTTGCACTTAGCTCTGCAAGTCTCTCACGGTATGCACAAAGAAATTACAATTACCACTTGCACTTAGCAATTAACACTTAGCACTTATAACCCTTGGCCTCTTCTTGCATCACCTAGATATCTATTTATACATTACAAAATGGGCCTAAACATGGGTAAACCCATGGGCCGACATCCCCATTCCCGTTACATAATTTCAAAACCCAAAAATCCATAAAAAGGGGATGCGATACCATGATCTCTGCTTCAACTTGCGCTCTGCCTTCGACAGCCTATCGAAGTCCCAAAATAGGTCAAACCTAACCAATGATCTCCAAAACTTGGTCAAGGGCCAATAGGCCCATAACACTCACCTATGACTCATCCTGAGTGATACTGTTTTGGGTAGTTTTGCTTCAAAAGCCTTGAGCTTGGCTTGCGCTGCTTCGACGTGTTGTTGCGCCAAGGCCTCTTGCTCAACGAACTCTTGGATGACTGCTTCATTGATAGGTCCCTCTAAACATTGATAGTTGGCACGCTTCATCCTAGACTGGTTGGATCCTCTGAGTCACTTCCATGACTTTGCCCTGAATGGTGTGGACCTATTGTTGAGTAGTGCCTTGTTCTTGGGATCAATTCATCCTTTCAACTACTAAAAGAAGCTTCAATTGCACCTATACTATTGTTGCTTACTAATTTTCCTCATGGAGTTGTGACTTGAGTATCTTCATTGAGTGGCTCATAATTTTGTGTGTTGCGAGCACTTGGCTGTTTGCATTCCAGAGTGAATGCTCTGATCCTCTCGTCTGCGCTCTGGGTAGTGGATTCTCTTTGATCTCACACATCCTGTGGGGTAGTTGGCACTATTCGAATATTGAGGTCTGTGATTCTCTGTTGAATCTATTGGATAGCTTCCACAAGCTGCTCTACTTGATGTTCCACTAGGTCTTCCTCCTTTTTCTCTAAGCCTGTCACAAAGCGAAGTGCTCTGTTGACTGCTTCTTTTACTCCCACTTGTTTTGCGAGCAACTACTCTTTTTCTTGTTGGATCTGTAATTTCTCTTCTTCAAACTTAGCTTAGAGGGTATCCTTCTAGGTAGAAGTCTTGTGGGTCAGGTCCTTGCATGCTCAATTCGGTGATCCTTGTTAGGACCACATATTGTACCCTTTTTGCCCATACTGTTTGCTATTATTTTACCCTTCATCACCTACATTTTGACTTATACTATCATTCCACTTGATCATTCCAAGGTACATAACGTCCTTTCTCATTACTACACGTTTA
>ML801695.1:233556-252791 GCA_009831015.1 Picea engelmannii | reverse complement strand
TCCTTACTACAACACTAAGTGCTTTTGGAATTGAGCATATATAGTGCGTAGCTATCTTTGAAACAAAAGACTTCCCTGGGTTGATAATTTATGTTTCACTTGGTTGTTTGAAATTAATTAAGCAATTATAGTGACCAACAATCCTATGCATCAACATCAGATCAACTATGATGCATCTATCTAGCCATAGATAGCCTTCATGGTAACATGAGATCAAGAGCTTAACATAGTCATTAACCTCTTGGTGCCTTCCAAAGTGTGGAATCTTCATCACGTTCAAGAGGGTGGACTGCTCGAGGTTCATAGTCCACTGCTGGGGGATTATTTTCGAGTTCTTCCCCTTCATCCTGGTCAGATACTTGTAAGGAGAAAGCAAGCTGTAATTCTTGCGGTCACATAGGTTGAAGTCGTTGAAATTCAACATCGCGATCTTATATTGCTGCATTCATACTGCATGTATCCCCTTCAGGAGGTATGCAGTAACCATGGTGTAATCAAAATCCCTCGGGACACTGTCACGACTCACCGCGTCGGCCAGAGGCAGGATGTAGTTGGGTAAGATGGTTAGGATTAACTTTGCATTTGCTAGATCATCTCTGTTCTTGGTTCTCTTCTCTGTTGTCAGTTGGGATGTTCCAGACCCATGAGAAGTTGATGGAGAGTCTTTCACTCCTCGCTTCGATGAAGCTTGAATTCTTGTGGACATCACTCTCTCGACCATCATATCAATTAAAACTTCCTCAATTGACTTCTCCACAGCGCTGATCTCGTCTGGCATGCACGTTCTCGATCAGAAAACTTCGGTGGATGGATGAGTGCTCAAATAAATAGAATTTGTGTCGATCTTACTAATCACAATACAATAGCAATGGGTTCTCTTGTTATCTCTGATACAATTTGCAAAAGTTTTCTCAGTGCAACAGTCGACTGAATAAGTAAAAACGATGTAATGGATCTCTTCAACTGATAAGAAGTTTTCCATCAATGCAGTTTTGTCTGTTGCGACACGGTCCCAACAATATGATGGCGAGCTTTCTAGTCATAACTATTGTTATAATTGTTTTGGAACTCCATCCAAATGGTTATAATGCTTCCAATGGTCATATCGCTTCACCATGGGGCGTTGTTCTGATATCCTGACGAAGTTCAAATTTTGAAAATCTTCCTTCCGCGATGTTCCCTCTGGTCCGTTTTGTAACTTTTCGATATTTTCTCTCTTCTTGCTGAGTTTTCTAGCCTTTTTTCTAGTGATATTCATATTGGTATTCCTCTTTCCATTCTTATTATTGTCTTTTTTCAGCATAGCAGCTTCGCACTGTTGAGATTCTTTCGTAGGATTAGAGAGTAATATTGCTTATCTATCTGGGGTAGGTGTTCTACTCATCTATGAATCTTCTTGTTTTTTTTCAACTTCATGATCCAAGTTTTTGGTTCTCAGTAGCTTTGATCTATCCTCCTATTCTGCAATCAAGTGTGCTATCCTTCTAGTCATGAAATCTTTTAATTCCTACTTTTTATGTTATAGGGCCTCCTCTTCTTTTTTTCTGGTTTGATCTTTCTCGATATAGGTTTTTCCTAATAACATAGTAAATGGAGAGTTTCTCTCAATGAATCTAACAACCTCAAAATATTCCTCTGTCGAAGCTCCATGAGCACTCATAGATACCTGGGTGAGTCTTCCACATAGGGTTATCAAATTTCCCCTCAATAATCCCATTCCTCCCAATGAAGGATTTGTATCAAGCTTTCCTAAATATTCCCAAGTTCTTTCTGTTATACTATTTACCCGTGTTTCCTCATCCAGAACAGAATCTATGTCAAAGTCTGTTATTCTTGCTTCCATGCATTCTTTTTCTTTGAAGATCTCTGATAAGTTGATATCCCTGTGATCATTTAGGGTTTCTTTCATTTGTAGTAGTACAATCTCTGATTCTTTCTGGGGTTCTTCCATGGTCTCAGTTTCATGACCTTCCTCGAGGTTTTCTTGTCTCGTATTCATTCTGTCAAGCTTAGCAATCATTCTAGGGAAATCTAAAACTTCATGGTCCATAGCTTTACAACAAAGACAACTAGGTATTTTTCCAGGGCATTCCTTAGCAAGATGTCCCAGTCTTCTGCAACTGTAACAAAGGGTTAATCCTCTTTTTTTCTTAAATTATCCATAGCCTCTCTTGTACTGCACACTAGAATCATAGTAGATAACCTGCAAAAACTTCTTTCTAGGATCCTGCATCCATTTGTTAGTCCAAACATTCTTTCTATCAATAATAATAAGATATCTTTCATTATTATATCTACTCATATCAAACCTTGTTTCTTCTAGTTGTGACCCAGTTTTTAGACTAGGATACATTTATCAAACACACCTAGATCCATACTCTTGAAACAAAAATTTCCACTAATCTTACTTTCAACAGAGCACACAGATTTCAGATCTAAAACTTTTCACTATTCTTACCTTTATTAGATCACAAATATTTGATATATTACCTCTTTTCTTCGGATCTGACTTCTCTTCTTTGCACAAAGCTTTATAGGTCAAGTAGAATACTGCGCACTAAGGCAACAGATCTACGCATAGAGCTTTCTTTCTTTCCTTCAGTTCCCAACAATCAGAGTTTGAGGTTCCGGAAATAGAACCATTTTTTGGGATAGGGGCAGACCCAAGGTTCAACGCTACAACAATGCACCAAAAAAAACCCAACTACTAGCCCATTTGGCAACACCTGTGAAGTAGATGAAGTCTCACCCAAGGTAGAGGCAGGTAGAGGCAGGGGTGGTTGCAGGACTCTATTGTCTTCAACCTTAGCTGGGACATAGATCTCTGATTACAAAACCTTAACAAATCACTTATTATTTACATTTCGTTAATATTTAGCCTTAGTTTACAAGGTAGCTAAACCCTAACAATAGATCAACATAGTATTTATATAGATCCAATAGATTCAAGTACTAAGCATACCAACATAGATCAAACCTAGCATTTATTCACATTATTCAGCACTAAGCTACCATATTAGATACTTCTAAGGATACATCATTTCACTAAGAATTCAATCACATAGAAAAGAGAACAACCATAAAGCACATAGCAACCACAATGCAGGATATACATGGTTCACCTCCACCCTGGGGCTACGTCCACCAAGTCTTCTTCTTTATTTCTGTCAATATTCTACATGCACAGAGATCTTATATCTTACTCCATAGAGGACAGGATATATGCACACCTCGCTAGATCCTCCTTCCCCGAAGTACATCACAAATCCTTCCATAATCTCTTAAAATCACTTGCACTTAGATCTATAAGTTTCACATAGTATGCACAAAGCAATTACAATTACCACTTGCACTTAGTAGTTAACACTTAGAACTTAGAACCCTTAGCCTCTTCTTACACCACTTAGATATCTATTTATACATTACAAAATTGGCCTAAACATGGGTAAACCCATGGGCCAACATCCCCATTCCTGTTACATAAGATCAAAACCCAAAAATCCCTATAAAGGGGCCGAGATCCTGCGATCTCTGCTTCGACTTGTGCTCCACCTTCGATAGCCTATCGAAGTCCCAAAATAGGTCAAGCCTAACCAAGGATCTCCAAAACTTGGTCAAGGGCCAATAGAGGGTTCGGGGGAAAAGCCCCCGAAGGAAAATTTTCCTTGTAAATGTATATTGTAATTTCATTATAAATCTGGACCGCTCATGAGGGAAATGTATTGCGGCTATGTATCATTGTGAATATTCTATTCTGAGAGAGGAGGTTTTGAGAGAAAGAAGAGGAATTTACAGTGGGTTTGTTGTAGGTTGTATCCCTTCATTTTGGTTGATAATAATAAAGGAAGAACATGGCAATTTCTTTGGTGGACATAGCCCACATTGGGTGAACCATTTATATTTGTGTTTCTATTGTATTGTGTATCTTATGTGTTTTATTTATGCATTTGTTTTATTTTATTGCTATGTGATCCTATTTTTATAACAACTGGTATCAGAGAAAAAGATAACTCGCAGGAAAATAGGGTTCCTGGTTTGAGTGGGAGCAATGGTGGAAGATGGGAAGTTTAGGGTCAAGAAATTTAACGTCTAAAACTACTAGTTATGGAAGATGCAGATGGAAGATTATTTATATTAGAAAGATCTATTTCTACCATTGGGTGTAATAGCAAAGAATCTGACGGCCATGAAGGACGAAGAATGGGAGGTTCTTGATAAAAAGGCACTAGGAATGATACGACTAATCCTGGAAACATCGGTGGCTTTCAATACTTTGAAAGAAAAGGCAATGAAGGAGCTAATGGACGCATTGGCTAAATTGTATGAAAAACCCTCAACATACAATAAGGTATTTTTAATGAATATATTATTTGATATGAAGATGTCAGAAGGTGGTTATGTTGTAGATCATGTAAATGAATTTAATACGGTTACTAATCAACTAAGTTTTGTAAAAGTGGACTTTGATGATGAGTTTAGGGTTCTTATAATATTTTTCTCATTTCTAGAAAGCTGGAACAACTTGGTCATGGTTGTAATTAAATATGTCTCTAGTTCAAACACTTTAAAATTTGATGATGTTTTTGGTCCTTAGCGAGGAAATGCGACGGAAAATAACAGGTGAGACATGAGGTAATGTGTTAAACATGGAGAACATGAGAATACAAAAGGATAGAGGAAAGGGCTCAGGGAACTATGGGAATTATAGGAAGGGAGGATCCAAATCTATATTTGGAAATATAAAGTGTTGGAATTGTGGGAAGAAAGGACATCTGAAGAAAGACTGCAGAGCTCCAAAGAAACAAAGAGATGGACAACAAGAGAAAAATCATAAAGAAAATGTAACAGGTGATGTGTTACAAGATGCTTTGATTCTTTCTATAGATAATATTTATGATTCTTGGGGGATTGATTTCATGCCACACCCCATAGGAAACATTTTCTAGATTATGTTCAAGGTGATTTTGGACATGTTCATTTGGGTGATGATGCAATATGAAAAATTGTTGGAATGGGAAAGGTAAAAATAAAGCAAAGCAATGGAAACCAATGGTTTTTGAAAGAGGTAAGACATGTTCCAGATCTAAGGAAAAATATAATTTCAACAAGGAAGTTTTCAAGTGAATTTTGTATATCCATATTTGCATATAAGGTGTGGAAGGTCACCAAAGAATCATTGGTGATAGCAAAAGGAGAGAAGGTAGGTACATTGCATTTATGTACTGGTAATACTAACTCTTCCATCTCTTTAGCTTCTACAAGAGTGGATACAACATTGTGGCATCATAGGCTTGGACACGTGACTGATAATGGGATGTAGATAATTCACAAAATAAATTTGTTGCCAGATCTTAAGCAAATTGACTTGGATTTATGTGAGCATTGTGTTTATGGAAAGAAAAAGAGAGTCAGATTTCTCAGAGTCGGAAAAACAAAGAAGAGTGAAAGGTTAGATCTTGTGCATACATATGTATAGGGATAAACTCAGGTATCATCTCTTAGTGTCTCTCGTTATTATGTTACTTTTATTGATGATGCAACTAGAAAAACTTGGGTTTATTGCAATCGACAAAAATATGATGTTTTTGATACTTTTAAGAAATGAAAATCTTTGGTTGAAAATGAGACAGGAAAAATGTTGAAGTGTCTCACATCAGACAATGGAGGTGAATATTGAAGAAAGGATTTTGATTATTATTGTTCATACCATGGGATTCGTAGAGAGAAGACAGTTCCAAAAACACCACAAGAAAATGGTGTGTCAGAAAGGATGAACATGACAATCATGGAGTGTGCAAGGATTATGAGATTGCATGCTAGTTTTCCCTTATAGTTTTGGGTAGATGTTGTAGATATTGTTGTTTACTTAATAAATATAGGACCTTCAAGATCATTGGATGGTATAATTCCAAAGGAGGCATGGACAAGAAAAAAGGTAAACTATTCTTTTTTGAAGACTCTTGGTTGTGAATCATTTGTCCATATTGATAAAGAAAATAGAACAAAGTTTGAGGAAAAATTCATGAAGTGTACCTTTATTGGATACATTATTAATGATTTTTGTTATCACTTATGGGATTGTGAAAATAACAAAATCATTAGGAGTATAGATGTCATATTCAATGAGAAGGTCATGTACAAAGATTAGTTACAGGGAAAGAAACAGGAAAACTAAAATCTAGAATACACAATGCTTGATGAGATCATTGAAAAAGAAATTCCAAAGGTACCAGAAAATCATAATGTACAGCAACAGGATCAACAGGTACCTCAAACTCCTGCAAGTGTTATTAGAATATCTACCAGGTTAAGTAGAACCCCTAAACGATACTCTCCTTCATTGTATTATTTATTGTTGACTAATTCTGGTGAACCATAATGTTATGAAGAGGAAATGTAGGTAGACACCAAAAAGAAGTGGGATAAAGGCATGAAAGAGGAAATAGATTCCTTGGTAAATAAACGGACTTGGGACTTGGTTCAGTTGCATGCAGGAAAAAGAGCATTGCAAAATAAATGGATTTACATGTTGAAGGAAGAATATGGAGGCAAAAAACAATACAAGGATAGACTTCTTGTAAAGTGGTTTGCACAAAATAAAGGTATAGATTTTGATAAAATGTTTTCTCCTCTTGTTAAAATGACTTCAATTAGGACTATTTTAAGTCTTGTGGAAGTAGAATATTTTCATATTGAACAACTAGATGTAAAAACAACTTTTCTCCATGGAGATTTGGAGGAAGAGATTTATATGCAATAGCCATAGGAGTATGAGGTCAAAGGGAAGGAGAATTTGGTATGCAGATTGAAGAAGATTTTGTATGCCCTAAAGAAATCTCCAAGGTAGTGGTATTTGAAGTTTGACAGATTTATGACATAGTAGGGTTATAGTAGATGTCATTATGATCACTGAGTTTATTTTAAAAAGATAGAAAATGGAAGCTATATTATCTTGATATTGTATGTAGATAACATGCTTGTTGTAGGGTATAATATGTTGGATTATTGAGAGGGGGGGTGAATCAGTAATAGAGAAATTTAATTATTTTTAACCATATAATCCAAGTGTTATATCAATGTAGAATTATCATCCAATAACTACAAAGTAAATAAGCAATGAACAAATGAACAATCATACACATACACAATACACCAGTGTTTTATGTGGAAACCCAAAGAGGGAGAAAAACACATAATTCTTTTTCTTATATGTCTTGAAGAATTACATTCATTGGAAGCATTGAATTCCTTTGTTTTCCAGCTGCAAATGGAAGGAGGCTCCAACCCCCTAGTTTCTCAGGATACAACCTGAGGGAAGCTCCAACTCCCCAATTCTCTGGATACAACCAAAAGGATGCTAAAACCCCCTACGATCTCTGACTACAATCGAAAGGTGGATACAACCACCTATCCTTGCCCCGTCCAACTACCCTGAAGTAGAAGTAGAATGATGGAACCACTGTCACACTATCACTATGAGATATATCGTTGTAAAACTGTACCAACAAACCTAAACCATGCATCAACCTATACCTCAACCTGTAATCAATCTATACCATAAACAAGTGCATCAACCATGCACCAACATGTACCAAACAACCTGTAATCAACTTGTACCATAAACTAGTGCATCAACCATGCACCAACCTGTACCAAACAACCTGTAATCAACCTATACCATAAACAAGTACATCCAACCATGTACCAAGTATGTACCAATCATGTATCAACTACTCATCAACTATGACTCATCAATATGTACCAACATCATCAACTATACACCTCATGTATGTGCCAACTCATCAACTACTTGTCTCAACCATGTACCCAACATGTACCTCAACCAAAATCCCTCATCAATTTCATCATCCAAATATGATTTGTAACTCTATAATAGACCTCATGTATATGATCACATACCTGCAAACCTTCCTTAACTTTAACAACAAGAGACTAACATTTTCATCAAACGTTTCTTTAGTCTCACATGACTAGTTTTGGATTAGTCAACAACCCTAACTTGAAATAATCATAACTATGTACTTGTAATGAATAAAGATATTAAAATAGTACACATTGTTCTTGATTTTTTTTTATGCAATTCCTATAGGTTTCACTACTTGGAACCTCTCAGAAAAGGAGTTATAGAAAAAATGGCATACCTTGTTGAATTCTAGCTTATTCTAGAGAGCGAACGTGTAGAGCGTGCCCTGCACATAATATTTTTTGTATGGATCTGAAATTTTACAAAAAATACTGCAAATTGTACACTAACCAACACATTTGGTCTTACTTAATTTGGATCTGTTATGAATAATTTATGATGTTTTTACTCGAAACACTTGTTTTAGACTAGTTTCAGGACTAACCACAGACCCTATTTTCCACGGAGTGTAACTCTAAAAATACAATGAACCACAAGATGAAATTCGTACCATAGATACTTGGATATGTTTTCTCAATGTCCTATCAATTTCATGGTCTGAATCATTCTAGAAAAAAATTTATTGTGAAAATGGTGAGATGACCTGTAAATAACATACCTTAGAAAACATCATCAAAAGAATTTATCCTCCCTTGAATTTCAGCCTTCTTTACTTCACCTTCTCTCTGAAATTCGGCTTAGATATCCTTTGGTTACCTCAGTCACCTGTAGATATTCAATATTCTCAAGTGTGATGCAAAATGAGAGAGACTTGCCTCGTATTTATACTTTCATGTAGCTTCCTCGAGGGGTTACCTTTTAACCATCTTAACCCACTTTCCTTATTTTAGGGTTAACCAAATTCTAACCACTTGTCAAATTAGTAATTTATCCATTAAATTTATTATTTAAATAATTTATTTTGTATCCACTTTGACTTATAGTACACTCATCACTTCACTTTACCTCAAGGGGTTACCTTCTAACCATCTTAAACCACTTTCCTTATTTTAGGGCTAACCCACTTCTAACCACTTGTCAACTTAATAATTTCTCCATTAACTTTATTATTTAAATAATTTGTTTTGAATTCACTTTGAATTATAGTACACTCATCACTTCACTTTATTATTTACCTTCTAAAAATATCTTAAACCACTTTGACTACTTTGACCTTTTGGGGCTTCTAGATGACTCATGAGGGTTCTCCAACTTCACATGGCCATTACTCTCTAACCGTGAGGAGTTATGTGATGTTCCACATACCACTGGAAATGGCATGAAATTTACTATCCATATAGAATACTATTACCTAAAAATATATCAAAACTCATACAGTTATCCATCAAACAATATTGGGTCCATTACCCAAACCTGGGTTCTCCAAATTCCTTCAAGGGTTGACACCAATGAAAACCAACCTTAATCAACAATATCCCCCTTTGGCATTGATGGAATCACTCTGATGCAATACTAAAATCATGTCACTCATGCTTCCCCTGGAACCATGCCTCTTTCCTCTGCATCTTTGTGACCATTGCTCCCCTTGGAACCATGCCTCTGTCCTTTGCATATGATAAATCTCTCCCCCTTTGTCATCAATTACAAAGGTATATTTCCATCTGGGGCTTCTCCCCCTGATTGAATTGTCCTCTTTATGTTGCTTTCTCATGTACATCTAAGACATGTAAGATAATCATTCAAAATAATTCATTTTGGAGTAGAAATAACTCTGAGTATCTAGCAAAGATACTCAAAGGCTTCCCGTGGAAGTGGTTTTGTAAAGATGTCTGCCACTTGTTATTTTGTGCCCACATACTCAACTCTGATTTTATTTTCTGCAACCTGTTCCCATAAAAAGTGATACTTGATTGGAATGTGCTTTTTCTTGGAGTGCATCACTGGGTTCTTTAAGATACTGATTGCACTTGTATTATCACAACAGATTGGAATGGGCTCATCATACTCAACTTGTATATCTGTCAGAGTTTGTTTCATCCAAAGAAACTGTGAACAACATGTTGTTGTTGAAATATACTTTGCCTCAGCTATAGATAAAGATATTGATGATTGATGATACTAAACACTCACCTAAGTAGAACGTTGCTCTACTGGTGCTTTTTTGGTCATCAATACAACCTTCCCAATCTGCATCTATGTAGGAAATAAGTGATAGATCCTTTCCTTTTGGATACCATAATCCAAACTCTTATTTTCCTTTGAGATATTTGAAAATCCTCTTCACTACTAATACATGTGATTCCTTTGGTGTTGCTTGAAATCGTTCCACCTGTCCAACTGCCTCCATTACATCTAGTCTGGATGCTGTCACATATAGTAGGCTACCAATCATTGACCTATATTGCCTCTGATCTGCAAACTTTGAATCATCATCTTTACTTAACTTGCAACTGGGTTGCATGGGATTGATAACTGGTTTGAAATCTTCCATTATGAACCTCTTTAACATTTCTTTGATATACTTGGTTTGAGAAATAAAAATTCCTTGGTTGCTTTGATGTATCTGAAGTCCCAAAAAGAAGGATAGTTCTCCAAGTAATGACATTTCAAATTCATTCTGCATATCCTTTGCAAATTTTTGTCTTAACCTGTCATCATCACTACCAAAAATAATATCATCAACATAAACTTCAATTAATAAAATACTATCTTGACTTACCTTGATGTAGAGGTTGTTGTCTGCACTTCCTTTTCTGAACCCGACATGCTGTAGATATTTATCCAGTCTAGAGTACCATGCTCTAGGATCCTTTTTTAAACCATACAAGGCATTCTTTAATTTACACACATAATCTACGTTCTCTGACAACTGAAATCCGTCTGGTTGTTCATTGTAGACTTCTTCTTCAAGTTCTCCATTTAGAAAAGTTTATTTTACATCCATCTAATACACTTTAATATTTTTGGATCATGCATAAGCTAAAAGCAATCGGATTTCTTTCATTCTAGAAACTGGGGAAAATGTCTCTTCAAAGTCGATTTCTTCAACATGTGCATATACTTTGCATACCAATATAGCTTTGTTCCTTGTAACCTATCCATCTTCATTTAGTTTGTTCCTGTAAACCCACTTTGTCTCAATCTCATTCTTATCCTTTGGTCTTGGAACCAATTCCCAATTGTCATTTTTCTCTATTTGATCCAATTCTTCATCCATGGACTTATTCCAAAATTCATCATTGCTGGCCTCTTCAAAATAGGTTGGTTCAATCGTAGATGTGAGTGCTAAGTGTGTTTTTTCTAGTGGTGTTTGTTCTGGTGAATGCATTCTTCTTCTAGTCTCAACTTTTGCATCTTTGTTTCCGACAATTTGATCTGAAGGATGATTCTTCTGTACTCATCTTCTAGGTGTCTTTAGAGTCACTTGTTGAACTTGCTCTTATGATTCTGTTGGATCCTATTTGTCTTCCCCTTATTTTTCATCTTTTGTTTCTTATTCGTAAAGTTGTTCCATTGATTCATTTTCTTCTTCCTTCAATTCTTGTCTACTTGTTTCATCAATTGCTATGTTGATTCTTTCCACAACTTTGTTCAATCTCATGTTGTAACACTTTTATGATTTTCTTGTACTTGAGTAACCAACAAGTACTCCTTTCTCCACACGAGAATCAAAATTTCCTATTATGCCATCTTCTCTTTTGATGTAGCATTTTCTTCCAAACACTATAAAGTGCTTCACATTTTTTGGTCTTCCTTTCCATAGCTCGTAGGGAGTTTTGTCAGTGTTGTTTATAAGAATTACATTGTTTTGAATGTGAACTATTTTATGCACTTCCTGTGTCCAAAAAGTATTTGTCAATTTGGAATCCATTAGCATTGTTCGAGCCATTTCTTGTACTGTCCTGTTCTTTTTTTCAACAACTCCATTCTTTTGAGGTGTCCTAGAAACAAATAATTTCCTTTTTATTCCATGAATTCTGCAATAGTCCATAAATTCCTTTGAAGTGAACTCTTGTTACACATGAAATTTGCACACCTAGGTACCTCACCCTAAGTGTCGTAAAGTGTCGTATAAGTGTCGCATACACCTTGACACCATGGAATAACCTATGTCACAATCCCTAGTCAATGTGGAGGAGGGATATATTACATGAAGGCAAAGAAATACTAAGTACACATGAATTATTATTAATATTCATGGAAAAGAAATGGATTAAGTGTGAGAATCAAGTGCACATGAATTATTATTAATATTCATGAAAAAGAAAGTAATTAAGTGTGAGGATCCACCTTACTTTTGGTTTCCTATTTTTTAGGGAAGGTGGAGGATCTCATAGATGGTTGAAATATTTCCTCCTTAAAATCCTTGAGAGATATTTCCTCCCCAAAATCCTTAAGAGATATTTTCTCCCGAAATATCTTAGAGATCCCCTTCTTAGTGGATCTGATGAGAGATATTCTCCATGGTGGTTAAACCTCCAAATCCTATATAATGAGGGGTTTCCATGGAGGAGGGGGAATGGAGATTGAGAATTATACCAAACTTATGATCTCATGAGTGGTATGTCATTTGGAGAATCAGTATTCTTTGCATGGACTGTTTAAGCAAGGGTTTGGACAAGGGGAACTTGATGAAGCTGCTACACTCACATCTATGGTTGTAAGTTTTATTCATTGTTGTTCTTATGAATATAATATTCTTGGCCTGTTTCTTTCAATTCTGTGTTTGATCTCACATGAATTTGTCTCTAATAGATAGATCTATTTTGAACTAATCTCAGTAGAGTAGGAAGTTGTTTGTACTTTTGTTTGTCTACAAGGCTTATCGAGGATCGTAAGATTGAAGCTCAACTCGGATCGTGTAGGGACAAACACCGGTAAAAGGTACTTCTTTTCTCCTTCCTCCTCACACATTAGTTTATCTAGATCTAAAAGGAAGTCAGTGTCCATGATAAGCATCTTCTGTCTTAAGAGTTAAGAGTCTAGCTCTCAAGAGGAGATCTACCTGTCCGCAGGGAGATTTTTCTTCAACAGAAATTGGTGACTCCACTGGGGAAGGAATCCTATTGTCTTTCCTTGGTTTGTACCTTCCCTTTTACCACCTTTCATACCACTTTTTTTGTTTGTTTATGATCTATTAGCCTTCTCCTATCTTCACTTACATTTTCACCAATTTTTATGCATTCTGGATGAATGTTTTGCAATTTTTTGGCTCTTTTTCTGAGCTTCTGGGAAGCCTGGTGCTCCCTGCCCTTGATATCAAAGCACCAACACTCCATAAAGCTCTTATAAAGAGTTTTATAATGCTCTGTGTACCCTTTTGGGGAGTGCCAACCTCCTTCTTAGGTTTTTTCTGCTTTTTTCTCATTAGTTCTTTGCAACTTGTTTTGTGGAAATCTTTACCCAGTATTTGTGAATGGTTTGTGAATTTATTTGGATTAGTTTTTTATGCTTATCACTCCCTCTTGTCTTGATTGGAGCTTGAAACCCTTTTCAGAAATGTGAAAATTGCTCTTTCTAGATGCTTGTTTTGTCGAGACAATTTGGGTATTTTCTCTTTCTCCCTGTCTCTTTTTGGATTCTTATTTGCATTTTATTTCACTCCTTGGATGCTTGTTGGTTTTAGGATCCTTGATTGATTTCTTTTTAGACCAAGATTATTCTTTTTTTTTCTTTCAGTTCTCACTACCTTGAGTGCGTGCTTTGTTTGTAGTCTTTTTCTTCGTGTCTTTTGCATTTGCATAGGACTCTTTCTCCTGATTGAAAGTAATGGAGCATTGAAGGTTTTGTGTTTAATTTATGTATACATTATAATCAAACAAGGAAAATATATGCATTCTTGATTTTAGGTAGTGAAACTAGCTTGCATTTGAAGTAGCAGAATTGCATGTTTTCGGGCATTTTTGGGACATTGTGCATCTAACATGATGTATGTTTTCTCCTTCTCGTAGCATAGTTTTCATCGAAATGAAAAGATTGCATATTCATCCCTTTGCATAACTTTCGAGTCAGTCAAAACACCATATTGTCCATGCCATTTTCCTTTTGAGTAACAACAACCTTAAAAATCAAGCGCTAAACTAAAATTTATCAGACTTTTTACATCTTTGTTAGCAAACCTAAATTAGTTTAAGGTGTAGGGCTTTGGAATAGGTTGAAAGGATAACTTTCCAAAGATATCAAACAAACTTAGTATCTTTTGGTAGGGAGAGTGAAATCAATTGTCGTATAGGCTTTTTGGGATCCCCCTCTCACACAGGGGTTACGCATGAGGTCGCATTCGAGCAAATTACGGAGATTATCCCTCCGTGTTTCAACTGTTTTTAGTGGTCGGATCGTATATTGGGGGTCACTTGAAGGTATACCCACAATTATGTGTGGGAGCCTCTTGAGTTGATTTTGGACTTGTTATCCTGCCCATACGTTCCAACTGGACTGTCGACTGTACCCGCCCAGGGGCTGACTACGAATTGGTGACCTTAATAGCCATAATCTTTAGGGTCCCACACAAGGTGACGGTGAAGGGAAGTCTCACTGTACCTGGAACAGACATTGGTCAAACTCACTCGGGCTCCTTGGAGGGTAAATCCACAATTACTGCATGGAAGCTTGCACCAAGGCGTAAGTCCATTAAGCAGGTCGCCAACATAATTGATCCACCCACTCTATCCCTGCCCCTTCCTATTTTGATCTCGCGACGTTGGATTTCATCACCAACTAGTGGTTTCATCGTAGGAAGTTTTGTTTGATTGATTGCTTCTCAGATTCATAGCGTGTATTGTTTGTTTTACTTAGTGGACCTTAGGTCGAGTCAGTGTTAATGGCATTGAATCCTGAGAGTACCAATGGAGGAACCCCTTCTCCTGGGGAACCTTATACCTTTCCTTCATTTGGAAACTTTGGTCCTCCATATATTGCCACACTGAGTCTTCCAGGACTCACCATCGGATTACTAGTTTGGTTGTTCCCCACTCCGGTGATCCCAAATCCTCCCAATGTTTCAACTACACCGAACACTTTAGATGTCATTACACCACCCACACCTCAACCTCATGTCAACGTTTCACCTTCTTTGTCCATCAAGTCTCCTTCCATTTCTCCTTCTTCGCCTAGTGAAATCTCTAAAGCAAGTAGCCAGGTTGATCAGAAGAAGAAGAAACAGAAAGAGAAGAAGAAGAAAAACCCGAAAAGGACCAAGGCCCCAACAACATCAGATGTTGGCTCTAAGAAACCAGTTACTGTTAATAGTACTGGGAGTGTTGATGAGGTCAACAAGATTAAAATGAAGAATCCGAAACCCAAATTCCCTTGCAGTCTTTGTAAGGGTGACCACTTTCTGAGGGATTGCCCCGGTCTTATCAAGGTCTTAGAAATGTGGTCTTCCACATCATCAGCCTCTGCTAGACATGCCAATGATACCCCGTCAACTAGTGATGTTAAGGTTGGTAAGAAGAAGACAACTGTCAAGTTTCCTTGCATGTTATGAAAGGGTGATCATTACTCTCACCTTTGTCCTCACATGGATGAGGCTTCTTCTCTTTTGGAAAAACTTCAACTTCCAAAAGTTTATCATAAGCTTTCCCCCAACTCATCATTAGTTGATGAACTGGTCAATCTGGTTCCATCCCTAGTCAGTCTGGTTGATCATGTGATCAATCTAGTTTCCTCCTCGATTGAACTACAAACCCAAGTAGTTGATCCAGTTCCATCATCGATCAGCCCCACTCTTCATTAAAAGAGTGTAACCCAAGTGGTCGATCAGTTTTTATCCTCGGTCGATCACACTCTCCCATTAGAGAGTGACTCCAAAGCAGTCGATCCATTTCCACCCGTAGACCCCATTCTCCCCTTGGAGAATGAAACCAAAGTGGTCGATCCGGTTCTTTCATTGGTCGATCCCACTCCTCCTTTGATGAGTGCCAAAGTGGCTGATCCAGTCCCTTCCTCGGTCAGTCCCACCCTTCATCTGAAGAGTGCCAAAGTGGTTGATCCAGTCCCTTCCTTGCTCAGTCCCACCCTTCATCCGAAGAGTGCCAAAGTGGTTGATCCGATTCCATCATCGGTCAATCCCACTCTTCCTTTGAAGAGTGCCTGCCTGGTCGATCCAATCCAATCATCGGTCGATCCTACTCTCCCTCTAGAGAGTAAACCCGATACTGCCCATGTTTTTCTCGTTGATACAGAATCTACCATGCCATGGGGCATTCCTCCTTCTCCCATGAAACCCCCTCCAAGTAATGAGTCCATCCTTTTTGATTGGGGTGCGCTAACTAGACCTCTTCTTCCCTCTCACATTCCTTTCCAAATTACAATACAGGTTTGTGGTCGGGACGTTCCTCAAACAATGATAGATGAAGGTGCGTCCGTTAGTATTTTGTCTTCTGTTGCTTGGTACACTTTGGGTTGTCTGTAGCTTGCGCTGGTTACACAGAATCTGTTAGCTTTTAACAGAATAACTAGTCAACCTTTAGGGACCCTCCCTTAGTTTCCCATAACTTTGGGAGGAAAAACTGTCTTTATTGATGTCATGGTAGTCCGAGACCCTTTGGATTTCGCTTTACTCCTTGGGAGGGATTATGTCTATTCCATGAAAGCTATTGTGTCCACTCTTTTCCATGTGATATCTTTCCCTCACAATGGAAGAATTGTGACTATTAATCAACTTTCATTCATCGGTCCTGACAGGATTACCTCTCTAAATGGTTCTTATATGCAGACGGTATCTCCCCCGCCACATGTCAATTATGTGGCATTGTCTCCAATGACTTCAACTTCTGATGATTCAGATCCGGTAGTTGACATGGTGATCTCTTCGGTAGGGCTATTGGAGCCTGATCTCCTTACCCCTGTCGCAGCCCTCGACATGTGTTCCTTCTAGAGTGATTATCTTCCATCTAGTGAAGATCTCTTGGAATCCATGACCAAGTTTTTTCCTTTGACATGGTGTCCTTCCAGAGAATTATCCTCTTGAAATCCATGATCAAGAAGCAATCACGAGCATAGTTTCTCTTCTCTATGGAAAGCTCGTTAAAAAATGAAACAGAGGCTTTGAGCATAGTTATTTTCCTACGTAAAGCTCATTAAAAAATGAAACAATCGTCTCTCTTGAACCTTCTTTTCATCCACCCTTCTCCTTTTTCTCATATGGTAGAGAAATTGGTGACAACCTTACAGTCGGTGAATGAATTGAAGCTTGGGAGGCATGTCTCCAACCTTTGACGATCATTCTAGAGTTAAGCCACTAGCTTTTCAAGTTGGGGGCATACCGATCTTAGTCTTTGTTCTTTCTCGTGCTCGTAAATACATGAGAATGCATCCGAGTAAACTTTTATCTCTTTTTTGGACCTGTATGGATACACGAAAAAGGAACCCCCTGGAGTCTCCTTTAAGCTCTTTTCAGACTCTCTAAACATGAAAAGATGGCCGAGTGATCTTGCTTCCTTTCCCACTCATTAAAAGGTTTGAAAGGGATTCTTTCGAGTGATAATTTATCTCTTTTTCGGCCTCACGAGACTAACATTACGAAAAAGGACAACATTGGAGTCATCTTTAAGTTCTTTTTAGATTCTCTAATCATGAAAAGATTGCCGAGTGACCTTGTTCTCTTCACGCTCATTAAAGTATTTGAAGAAAATATCTGTTGAGCGGTAGTTTATCTCTTTTTCAGTCTCATCAAACTACTTTACGAAAAAGGAACTGAGAGAGTTCTCTTTTAAGTGTTTTTCCAGACTCTATAATCATGAAAAACCTTCGAGTTTTCTATCTTTGGACTCATTAAAACAAACATCGACAGTCCCATACGGGATTGAACCCTTACTTATTTCGATTTGTTAAACAAAGGAAGAGGAACTTACCAAAGGTGAGTTATATCGAGCATGTGTTACCCTCCTCGAGCTCGTTAAATTAAAAAGAGGTACTCATCTATCTGGATGGGGGAAAAATTTGAAGGAAGCAATCCAAGTAGTTTTTTGAGAACATTACCAAGCAACTCTTGGAGTCGCCCTTGAACATGGCACTTTGTCTTTGCGCACATCTTAATCTACTGAACCTCTGCACTGAACCAATCCTCTGAGTTTTTATTACTCCTTTGGGTCACCTAACAAAAGTCACAGTATCCATTGCATCATCATGTTTTGGTCCATGTCATGTTTTTGTTGTTGTGCCTCAGTGTTCAAGGGAAGTATCTGCCTCGAGAATCAGCCATCACAAATATCTTGTATCAATACCCATGTCAATCCATGTTCATTTGATCTACCAATTACATCTTTGTGTCTATTTTGTGTCGTTGATGGGGGATACATCAAGGCCCTCCTTCAACGAGTCTATTCCTGTCAACTTCAACACATTATCTAGGAACTAGACTTAGAAATCAATTAGTACATTGGGACCTGCATGCCTCAATGGCAGGCCTCCTCACATCCAACAGTGGATTTACATCATTGACCTCTGATCGGATGATTCCACGGATGTTCGACTTCAACTCATCCATTCACATTCGTTAGAATGTACTAGAGTACCTTGGGAATCATTGACATCAATGGTGATCTCCCTCGCGCTTGTTAATAGTTTACATCATTGACCGATAATCAAGTGGTTTCTGCCATGTTCGACATTAGTACATCTATTCACATGGTTAGATTCGTACTACATCAGGATCGATAAGAAGACCCTGGGTTGACTGATCACTCTGATATGTACTTTTCCTAGGTTGCGAAGGAGTTTCTCTTGAACAGTGGCACATATACTATCACATAGATCCACTTTGTATTGGTTGTGGCTATATCTTGTCATCTCATAGATCCACTATGTATTCTTCATGGCTACGATCAGTTCAGGTCATGGGAGTATAGATCCACAGTGTATCTTTAGTGGCTATACCTTTTTATCAATATAATTATGGATCTGCAGTGTATTTTATGGTGGCCATATCTTGCAAGTCTTGATCACCCAAGCATAGGTATGCCTGCCTTGGGTTTGAAACATGTCATAATATTTGTTGGATGTTTGTGTGCAGCTTCTACCAGGTTCTTCGAGTCTAAACCCTTGCTTTGAAGATTTGTAAAGTGTTTCGACCATCATTCTCTCTTCTAACCTCACACTTTAGGGGGCATTCTATTACACATGAAATTTTCACACCTAGGTACCTCACCCTGAGTGTCGTAAAGTGTCGTATAAGTGTCGCATACACCTTGACACCATGGAATAATCTATGTCACAATCCCTAGTCAATGTGGAGGAGGGATATATTACATGAAGGAAAAGAAATACTAAGTACACATGAATTATTATTAATATTCATGGAAAAGAAATGGATTAAGTGTGAGAATCAAGTGCACATGAATTATTATTA
>ML801695.1:192022-233492 GCA_009831015.1 Picea engelmannii | reverse complement strand
AAGTGCACATGAATTATTATTAATATTCATGAAAAAGAAAGTAATTAAGTGTGAGGATCCACCTCACATTTGGTTTCCTATTTTTTAGGGAAGGAGGAGGATCTCATGGATGGTTGAAATATTTCCTCCTTAAAATCCTTGAGAGATATTTCCTCCCCAAAATCCTTAAGATATATTTTCTCCCCAAATATCTTATAGATCCCCTTCTTAGTGGATCTGATGAGAGATCTTCTCCATGGTGGTTAAACCTCCAAATCCTATATAATGAGGTGTTTCCATGGAGGAGGGGGAATGGAGATTGAGAATTATACCAAAATTATGATCTCATGAGTGGTATGTCATTTGGAGCATCAGTATTCTGTGCGTGGACTGTTTAAGAAAGGGTTTGTACAAGGGGAACTTGATGAAGCTGCTACACTCACATCTATGGTTGTAAGTTTTCTTCATTGTTGTTCTTATGAATATAATATGCTTGGCCTGTTTCTTTCAATTCTGTGTTTGATCTCACATGAATTTGTCTCTAATAGATAGATCTATTTCAAACTAATATCAGTAGAGTAGGAAGTTGTTTGTACTTTTTTTTGTCTATAGGGCTTATCAAGGAGTGTAAGATTGAAGCTCAACTTGGATCGTGCAGGAAAAAAAACCAGTAAAAGGTACTTCTTTTCTCCTTCCTCCTCACACATTAGTTTATCTAGATCTAAAAGGAAGTCAGTGTCCATGATAAGCATATTATTTCTTAAGAGTTAAGATTCTATATCTCAAGAGTAGATCTACCTGTCCGCAGGGAGATTTTCCTTCAACAACTCTCCTCCATTACTAGATATCAAAAATTTTATTTTTGAATCCATTTCATTTTCAACCATTTCCTTGTAGATCTTGAAGTTTTCAAAATCTTTTGACTTATTCTTGAGAAAACAAACTGCAGTCATTATTGTATAATAATAAACTAATAACATAAAGTATTTCTCAACTTTTAAACCTTTTGTTGTAGTTTTTCCAACTAGATCAGTATGCACAATTTTGAGTGGTCTTGTTGTTGAATATTCCTTTGATTTGAACCTGGTCTTTGTTTTATTTCCTTGTTGACAATGCTTGCATAAAGTGTTGGTTGGTTTCGTGATCCTGGGAATTTCTCTGACTGCTTCTCTTTTGTTGGCTTTGAAAAGGTTATCAAAATGTATGTGACCTGTTATTCTGTGCCATAGCCAACTTTCATCTTCCTTTCCTAGACAACACTTTTCATTTCCAATTTCACATAACACATATATGTTGCTTGAATTTCTCGTAGCTATAAAAATCAATTTTCCTGAACCTTCTTTTCTTATATCACACTTTTGTGAATCAAAAGTAACCTTATGACCTTGGTCACACATTTGACTCACAGTTAGAAGATTATGTTTCATATCTTCTACTAGTAGAACATTTTCTGCCTTTGTATTCTTGTTCCCAATTCTGATTGTGCCTTTTCCAATTATTTTGGTTGAATCATCATTTCCAAAGGAGACTAATCCATCTCTTTCCTTTCTTAATGTAAGAAACCTATCTCTATCACCTGTCATGTGTTTTGAATAGCCACTGTCAACATAACAACCATGTTTCCTATGCTTAGCTTGTAGAGCGAGTGTGCATTCTTCATTGTTGTATTGATTCTACTTTCTTATCCATGTCCTTTTCTAAGGTTCCTGTCTGTGATTGTTGTTGTTCTGTTGTGGTTCTCTAGGAGGTATTTTCATTCTTCAATCTTTGTCTATGTGTCCAAATTTTCTACACTTGTAGCATTCCACTTCAGTTCTCAATGATTCAAACTTGTTGTGACTTCTTCTTTGTGTCTCACTAGGCCTTCTTGGATAACCCTTTTGTGTATAACTTTCAAAGTTGTTTATGTTCCTATTGTTAGCTCTACAATTCATAGCTTTATGTCCAAAATTATTACATCCATAACATAAACCAAAAAATATAGTTTGATACCTGATAGTTGAATATCTTCTAAAAGGAGGTGCTCTTATGAATTCTTCTTCTTCCTGAGACTTATATGTTTCTATTGGTCGTTTATTATGAAATATGAATCTTCTCGGTGGAGGAGTTTCCTTGTATTTTTCTCTATAGACCTTCCTATCCCCTTTGATTGTTTCTTCATAACGTTTTGGATATGTTTCTTGTTATGTTGTTTTGGAGCTTGATTCCTTTTCTGTCTGATTGTATCCAAGTTTGGACTTGTCATGTTTAGGCCTTTGACTTCTGATAATGTCATTCAAAACTTTTGAATTGTTCTACATATTTTTCTTTTGAATATCCTTTCTTAATGTGACAATATTTGCTTCCAAATTTTCAATGATCATGTTTCTTTCTTCTAGTTGTTCTTTCAGTGCTTATTCAATTCTTTTATCTTCTTCAATTTGAACCTTCAAATTTGTGATCATTTGTTCTAATTCCCGAGTGTCTTATTTCTTGTCTAGTTTCGATTGTAGCTTAATGTTTTTCCTCTTTTCTCTTCTGATAACTTCTATGGCACTGATCAATTCCTCTTGGTAGTCAAATTCTGCCTCTTCAATTTTTTCTTCGGCTTCTTCATATTCTACTTTAGAGTCTTCTTTATCAGATTCTTCTACTTCCATGAATAGAACCCTTTATGTCTCATTGTCACTTACTTCATCTTCATCTGATGATGAGATGTCTTGTTTGGTGCATAAGCCTTTCTTGAAAACTTTCTTTGTGGTTCTTTTGCCTTTATATGTTTGTCTTCATTTTGAGTCACCTTCATCATTTCTTTTTTTCTTATAAGGACATTTGTTATCAAAATGACCAATACCATCACAATTAAAAAAAATTAAAGGAATCTTAACTTGTCGTCTGCTCCCTTGTTCAGTCTTCTGAAAAATTTGGTCACTTCTTCATCATCTTTTGAGACGTCACTATTGCTGCTATGTTCTTTTTCTTGTTGCTTTCCCTTTTGATTTGATCTTTTGGATGCTTTGAAGGCCGCTTCTTTTACATCTGGATTTTCTTGTTCAATTCTCATTTCATATGCTATGAATATTCCATGTAGTTCGTCCATGCTTATTGAGTTTAGATCTGCTCTTTCTTCTAGTGCTAATATCTTAGGGTCAAATCTCATAGGAAGAGAACTTAGTACCTTTTGAACAATTACATATTCTTGAATTTCTTCTCCCAATCCTATGATTGCATTTATTGTTTCATCGACTCTTAAGAATTAAGCTGCAATATTCTCATCTTCCTTCATATTTAGTTGTTCGAACTAACCTCTGAAAGTTTGAATCTTTGTTTCTTTTACTTTTGAATCTCCTTCATAAATATTCTGAAGTTTTTCCCAAATCTCTTTAGCGGATTTATAATGTGCAACTTTGGTGAATATTGTTTCACCAGGACCATTCAGAAGTGCATTTGTGGGTTTGGAATTATTCTGACTGAGTTTCACTACTTTGTCATTTGTTGGTGGAACTACTAGTACTGTGTATCCATCTACAATTGATTTCAAAATTTCAAATCCCTGTGCCTGTATATATGTCTTCATCCTAATGCTCCAAAATGCATACTTTTGTCCATCAAACTGTGGTATTCCATTTTTATACAAGTTGTTGGTCTCCATGATCTACCTTTTAGTGGTTAAACTAATTTATGAAAGAATCGGCTCTGATACCAATTATTGGATTACTGAGAGGGGGGGTGAATCCTTAATAGAACAATTTAATCTTTTTAACCACATAATCCAAGTGTTATATCAATGTAGCATTATCATCCAATAACTACAAAGTAAATAAGAAATGAAAAAATGAACAATTATACACATACACAGTACACCAGTGTTTTACGTGAAACCCAAAGTGGGAAAAAACCACTTAATTCTTTTTCTTATATGTCTTGAAGAATTACATTCATTGGAAGCACCAACTTCTTTTGTTTTCCAGTTGCAACTAGAAGGAGGATCCAACCCCCTAGTTTCTCAGGCTACAACCTGAGGGAATCTCCAGCTCCCCAATTCTCTAGCTACAACCCCCTATGATCTTCGGCTACAACCAGAAGGTGGCTACAACCACCTTTCATTGCCTCGTCCAACCGTCGTGAAGTAGAAGTAGAATGATGGAACCGCTATCACACTATCACTATGAGATATATTGTTGTAAACCTATACCAATAAACATGAACCATGTATCAAACATGCATCAACCTGTACCTCAACCTGTAATCAACCTGTACCATAAATAAGTGCATCAACCATGCACCAACATGTACCAAATCCTGTAATCAACCTATACCATAAACAAGTGCATCAACCATGCACCAACCTGTACCAAACAACCTATAATCAACCTGTACCATAAAAAAGTGCATCCAACCATGTACCAAGTATGTACCAATCATGTATCAACTACTCATCAACTATGACTCTTCAATATGTACCAACATCATCAACTATACACCTCATGTATGTGCCAAATCGTCAACTACTTGTCTCAACCATGTACTCAACATGTACCTCAACCAAAATCCCTCATCAATTTCATCATCCAAATCTGATTTTTAACTTTGTAATATAACTTTTTTATATGATCACATACCTGCAAACCTTCCTTAACTTTAACAACAAGAGACTATCATTTTCATCAAACTTTTCTTTAGTCTCACATGACTAGTTTTGGATTAGTCAACAAGCCTAACTTGAAATAAGCATAACTATGTACATGTAATGAATAAAGATATGAAAATAGTACACAATGTTATTCAGTGTGTTTTATTCAGTTCCTACAGGTTTCACTACTTGGAGCATCTCAGAAAAGGATTTATAGAAAAAATGACATAACTTGTTGAATTCTTGCTTATTCTAGAGAGAGAACTTGTAGAGCGTGCCCCGCACAGAATATTTGTTGTATTGATATGAACATTTTACATAGAATATTACAGAATGTACGCTAACCAAATTTTTTTATCTTACTTAATTTGGATCTGTTATGAAGAAGTTATGATGTTTTTACCTGAAACACCTGTTTTAGACTAGTTTGAAGACTACCCAAAAACCCTATTTTCCATGGAGTGTAACTCCAAAACTGCAATGATCCACAAGCTGAAATTTGTACCACAACTACTTTGATATGTTTTATCAATGAACTATCAATTTCATGGTCTGAATCATTATAGAAAAATGTTATTGTGAAAATGGTGAGATGGCCTGTAAATAACATACCTTAGAAAGCATCATCAAAAGAATTTATCCTCCCTTGAATTTCGGCCTTCTTTACTTCACCTTCTCTCTGAAATTTGGCTTAGATATCCTTTGGTTACCTCAGTAGCCTTTAGATATTCAATATTCTCAAGTGTGATGTAAAATGAGAGAGCCTTGCCTCTTATTTATACTTTCATGTAGCTTCCTCGAGTGGTTACCTTTTAACCATCTTAACCCACTTTCCTTATTTTAGGGTTATCCAACTTCTAAGCACTTGTCCAATTAGTAATTTATCCATTAAATTTATTAGTTAAATAATTTATTTTGTATCCACTTTGAATTATAGTACACTCATCACTTCACTTTACCTCAAGGGGTTACCTTCTAACCATCTTAAACCACTTTCCTTATTTTAGGGCTAACCCACTTCTAACCACTTGTCAACTTAGTAATTTCTCCATTAACTTTATTATTTAAATAATTTATTTTGTATTCACTTTGAATTATAGTACACTCATCACTTCAATTTATTATTTACCTTCTAAAAATATCTTAAATCACTTTGACTACTTTGAACTTTTGGGGCTTCTAGATGACTCATGAGGGTTCTCCAACTTCACATGGCCATAACTCTCTAACTGTGAGGAGTTATGTGATG
This sequence comes from Picea engelmannii, assembly GCA_009831015.1. NCBI lineage: Eukaryota > Viridiplantae > Streptophyta > Pinopsida > Pinales > Pinaceae > Picea > Picea engelmannii. Next base: position 227,652 of record ML801695.1, on the reverse strand, counting down.
ATCCACATACCACTAGAAATGGCATGACATGTACTATCCATATAGAAAAATATTACCTACAAATATATCAAAACTCATACTATTATCCATAAAACAAACTTGGGTCCATTACCCAAACCTGGGTTCTCCAACTTTCTTCAAGGGTTGACATCAATGACAACCAACCTTAATCAACATAATATGCATGATATAAATGTGCTCAAGAAGAAATTAGCTAATTCATTTTCAATGAAGGATTTGGGTGGTGCAAAGAAAATCCTTGGTATGAGAATAACAAGAGACAGGAAAAATCACAAATTGACATTGTCTCGGGGTGAGTACATAGAGAAGGTGTTGGAGATATTTAGAATGCATAATGGAAAACTATTTAGTAAACCTTTGGCTAGCCATTTAAAATTAACTAAAGAAATGTTTCCCAAGACATAGGAGGAGATATAATACATGTTTAGGGTCCCTTATTCATCATTAGTTGGCATCTTGATGTATGTGATGGTTTGCACAAGACCAGATATTGCACATGTAGTGGGAGTTGTGAGCAGGTATATGAAAAATCCAAGTAAAAACAATTGGGAGGTAGTAAAGTGGATTCTTGGGCATTTGAGAGGTATTGTTACTCATGCATTATGTTTTGGAGTTTCAAACAGTTTTCTATAGGGATATGTTGATTTAGATATGGAAAGTGATAAAGATAGTAGGAGGAGCACCAAAGGGTATATTTTTACAGTAGGTGGAACAAGAGTGAGTTGGATTTCGAAAATAAAAAATGTTGTTGCACTTTCAACAACAGAGGCAGAGTATGTTGTTGCTATAGAGGCTAGTAAAGATATGATTTGGTTACATAGGTTTATGGAGGAATTGGGAAAGAAGAAAGAGAATAACAGATTGTACTGTGACAATGAGAGTTCCATTCATCTTTCAAAGAACACAACCTTCCATTCAAATACTAAGCATATAAATCTCAGTTACCATTTCATATGATCCGTCTTGGAATATGGACATTTTAAGTTGGAAACGATACGTAATAGCCAGAATCCTGCAGACATGTTAACAAAGGGAGTAACCAGGGAGGAAATGAGGTCCTGCTCAGTTTTAGTTAGTCTTCAAGCATTGATGATGCAGGAGCATCACCAACACATCAAGCGAGCCAGTGCGGAAGCTAAAGGACAGTTGGACAAGCGCCACCACAAGTTTTGAAAAAACCTTGTAAGTTGTTGCGTGAACATTAATGTGAAGATTTAATGAAGCGCACTTGTATAATGTAATGGACCTTGAGTAGATTGCTCTCGTACTTAGTAGGTAGATGACAATTAACATAGTTAATGCAGGTAGATAGAAATTAAATTCTAGAATAGACAGTTGTAGAGCGTAAGAGGGAAACGAGATATAGACACCCTCATTGTGCATTTGTAAGTTAGTTAGAATAAGGAGAGAGCAAGAGAATGCAGAGAGCTGTGTAAGAACACCCATGTACAGACATTTGAATTAATAGAAGAGTTGATTCAAATTCATGGTTTTGTGTCTGTTCTCTGTGTATTGGTGTTGATATGCTCATGAATGTTTGCTTCCTGTTATACATTTGCTTTTATATGCTGTGTATATGATTTCATGTTTGAGTTGAAGTCTGAGAGGAAGAAGGAATGAGTTTCAATTGTTTCTCTATTTGAGCTAGAGAATTCCTGCAAGGAGTGCATTTGAAGTGTCCGCAAGGAGTGCGTTGACAGAGGGTTCAGGTAGAGATATTTTTTGTTCTCATTCATCCCAAAGGTGTAGTTGAGCACATGAGTCATGCAAGGAGTACACAGGCTAGATAAAGGTCTCAGGGTTGCAAACCTGAGAGAAGAGTCAAAGGACTGATGTTGTATGTGTGCGCAGAGTCGAGGAACTTCAACACTTAGACGTGGTTGAAGGTTTTCCGCAAGGAGTGCGTGCAAGAGTTTTCTAAAGGACATGAGGTCATGGAAAATCTCAGGATGAACATGCCTTTGAGTTTGTTGAAGAACAACGCAAAGAAGTTGTGCATGAAGTATTTAGGAAGGCGTCGTAAGTTTGTGCCGCAGGTGAACAAGTCTTCATGGAGGAATACTTGGTTTATTTTGTAGAATTCATCCGGAAAGAACGGACGGTCGATATTCTCTGAGGAGGATTCGTGACATCCCATAAGTCGTCAGATATCACGGAGAAGCATGGGAGATACACGGGTATTCCCATAGGGTTCAAAGCTCAGAACAAATAGAGTCGTTGATCCAAGCCATCCAGGGCCGTTGGATTATTCACAAAATCGCATATCGAGATTTCATGAGGGAAGAGTCGAAGATTTGATAGCAGGAATCGCAATATTGCGATACACGATATCCCGACAGGTACGAGTACAGTGTGTGGGGCCATAAGAGTTGGAGTGGAGGACAAGTGGCACATCTTATCGGGATCTCACAGTGAGAAGTCCCGAAGCTTGGACATCAGGATTCACGATCCCGCGAAGTCAAAAATCTCGATGAGGTGACGGGACCATTGAAAATTCAAAGCCACGAACTCATCGGAGTTTCGGCATATCGGGACTCAGGGTTGGAGAACTGAGCTATTTGACACCATGAGTGCCAAAATTGTGATAGAAGAAATCTCGATAGGAGAAGGGAGAGGTTAGCATTGACTTGTATCGACGTTTGGGGATTCGTAGAACAAACACTCGAGCATTGGCCTTTGAACTCATGAAGTCGCAAGTTTTGATCCTTTGATAAGTAAAGAGAGGGGATCGCGCGGAGAGTTATGTGGGTGCAGATTTCCCGATAGGGAAATAGAAGAGCCTTGGAGTTCTTTGGGCCGTAGCAGAAGAGAATATCCTATGTGCACGTGGACCTTTCGACCAATGAGTGGTGAAGGGTTTGCGTTGCTATCAGTTTGGTATCAGAGCACAGAAAGGTTCTTTGCTTTCTGTAGCAGAGAAGAAGAGAATTCACCATGCCACCAAGGAGAGAAAGGAAATCACCCAATCCAGACGATAGGGAAGTGCAGAGGAGAAGGGGTAGGTAGGTAACAGATCCAGTCATGGATAGACAAATGCGTGATCTCCGAGCAAGACTCGAAGATATGGAGACAGTGCAAAGACGCACAACCAGTGCAAGGGATCTTAGTGATTCCGAAAGCGAGATTGAGGCTGAAAACGAAGAAGAGGTTGCAGTCGAAGATGCATCAAATGAGCATTTGATCAAATCTATTGCCAGGATGGGTGCAAGATCAAAGATGGACATTCCAGTTTACGAGGGAAACTTGGATGCAGAGGAGCTTCTAGATTGGATTAGAGATCTGGATACTTACTTCGACTACGAAGATGTCGAAGAAGACAAGAAATTCAAGCATGTTGTTACACGCTTGAAGGGACATGCAACATTGTGGTGGGATGAACTACAAGATGACAGACGCTGCAAGGGCAAGCAGAAGATCAAGAGTTGGGATAGGATGATCATGAAGATGAAGGCGAAATTCATCCCGAGAGATTATCAAATTACTCTGTTCAGGAGGATGCAGAACCTGAGACAGAAGCTGATGACAGTGAAAGAATACACTGAGGAATTCTATAGACTGAACATCAGAGCAGGTCATCAAGAGAGTGATGATGAAAAAGTAGCTAGATACATGAATGGCCTGAGATATGATATCCAGGACGAGATGAGAATGGTAACCATCCGAACAGTGGAAGATGCTTATCAGATGGCTCTGAAAGCTGAAGAGAAGCTGAGTCGAAAGTAGATTCAGAGGGGCCGAGGCAGAAGTCAGCCCAGAGGCAAGGCAGTTGCCCAGGACAGGAACCAAAATCCCAAGGAGGAATGGAAGAAACCTCAGGGTAAAGTTGAGAGAGGTGGAACCTCATAGCGAGGGCAGCCATATGTTGAATAGCGAGGGAAGCATAATGAGAAGAGAGGAGATTATGCTGACAACAATACTTTTCCTCGTACTAGAGGTAGAGGAAGAGGAAGAGGTGGAGTCATCACATGCTTCACATGTGGGAAAAATGGACACAAGTCTTATGAGTGTCCATAGAAAAAGAAGGACATTGGAGAATCTCACATCACCGAGGCGCAGAGATGGGATGTTGAGGCAGAAGATGATGAAGGCGGAAGATCGTTGATGATGCGGAAAGTCTTTTTGACCCCTGAGAAGGAGGTGGAAAGTTCAGTCCAAAGGACCAGACTTTTTAGGACTGCTTGCAAGACCAAGGACAGGGTATGCAACGTCATTGTAGACAGTGGTAGCATGAATAATATTGTATTTACAGAGATGGTAGAAAAGATGGAGCTGGAGACGACTGATCATCCAAGCCCATACAGAGTTTCGTGGCTACAGAAAGGACACCAGGTAACTGTTACTAAACAATGCTTGGTTGAATTCAAGATAGGTGGATATAATGATAAGATATTGTGTGATGTTATTCCCATGGATGTTTGTCATCTATTGCTGGGTAGACCATGGAAATATGACAAGAATGTGATTCATGATGGGAAAATGAACACATACACCCTGGAGAAGAATGGGAGGACACACATGTTGCTTCCGATAAAGGATAAGGAGGTGAAACCAGAAGTAAGCAACATAGTACTTCTCATGAGTGGGAAGGAACTTATTACAGAGGTTAAGAAGAAGGAGGATCCACAATTCTTTATGGTCAGGAAGCCGAGGATTGGTCTAACTAGCACAAGAGTGGATGATTTACCAGAGGAAGTTTAGGATTTGTTGGAAGAGTTCGCTGACATCATAGTGGATGAACTACCTCGTTCGTTGCCACCGATCAGGAGTGTGAGTCATCATATTGATCTCGTACCAGGGGCCAATTTTCCAAATAAATCCGCGTGCAGATTGACGCCGCAAGAGAATGAAGAAGTTAAGTGGCAAGTCCAGGAGCTATTGGACAAAGGTTTGGTCAGGGAAAGCTTGAGTCCATGTGTTGTTCCAATAGTACTCAATCCGAAGAAAGACAGAGGTTGGAGGATGTGTACTGACTCAAGGGAAATAAATAAGATAACCATCAGGTACAGATTTCCATTGCCGAGGATGGATGATATGATGGATTTCTTGAGTGGAGAAAAATAATTTTCAAAGATTGATTTGAAAAGCGGTTATCACCAGATTCGCATAAGAGAAGGTGATGAATGGAAGACAACATTCAAAACAAATGAGGGTTTGTATGAATGGCTTGTTATGCCATTTGGCTTAACAAATGCACCAAGTACCTTCATGAGGCTGATGAACGAAGTCCTAAGGGAGTTCATCAGAAAATTTGTCATTGTGTATTTGGATGACATATTGATCTACAGTAAGATAGTGGCAGAGCATCTAGAGCATTTGGCTACAGTGATGCAGAAACTACAACAGGAGAAGTTGATGATAAACATGAAGAAGTCCTCATTCATGAAGACAGAGCTCATTTACTTGGGGTTTTTTATTTCTGCGAATGAGTTGACAATGGATCCAGATAAGGTGGAAGTGATCAAGAATTGGCTGTCACCAAAAAATATATTTGAGGTGAGAAGTTTCCATGGTTTGGCTAGTTTCTACCGAAAGTTCATCAGGAATTTCAGTGGAATTAGTGCAACAATGATGGATATAGTGAAGAAGCGACATAAATATTTTCACTGGACAGAAGAGGCTGAGAAGAGCTTCAAATTGTTGAAGAGGAAGATCACAGAAGAACCAGTTTTGGTGTTGCCGGATTTCCGAAAAACATTTCAGGTGAAATGCGATGCAAGCGGATTTGCAATTGGGGCAGTCTTAAGTCAGGAAGACAGGCCAATCGCATATTTCATCGAGAAGATAAATGAGGCGAAATTGAAATACTCCACATATGATAAGGATTTTTATGCTATTATACAGGCATTAAAGAAATGGAGGCATTACTTGATACCCAAGGAGTTTGTATTGTACAGTGACAATCATGCACTGCATTTTGTGACTCAGCAGGAGAAGTTGAATCAAAAACATGTTAAATGGGTTGAGTATATGCAGAATTTCACTTTTGTGATTAAACATATTTCTGGTACTGCGAACAAAGTTGCTGATGCTTTGAGCAGGAAGTGTTTCCTGTTGCAGGAGTTCTGAGTCAAGACGTTAGGTTTTGATGATCTCAGGAATATGTACGCAGATGATCCTGATTTCAAGGAGGTGTATGAAGAAACTGAGAATCCAGTTCTCAGAGACAGAATCCCGTGGATAGAGTACATGATCCAAGAAGGATTGTTGTTTAAGGGAAATCAACTGTGTATTCTGAAATGCTCCATGAGGGAGAATCTGTTGAAGGAGAAACACAGTGGAGGATTAGCAGGGCATTTTGGCCATGACAAGACATTTGCAAAGCTGAACGAATCATATTTTTGGTTGGGAATGCAAGCAAATGTCAAGAGATTTGTAGACAGGTGTAGAATTTGCCAACATTCGAAGGGAAGAAAGCAGAATGCAGGATTCTATCAACCATTTCCCATACCAGAGAGGTCGTGGGATGCGATAAGCATGGATTTTGTATTGGGGTTGCCAAGGACACAAAGAGGTGTTGATTCAATATTTGTGGTAGTGGATAGATTTTCCAAGATGGCACACTTCATTCCATGTCATAGGACCAGTGATGTGACTCACATCGCGAACCTATTTTTCAAAGAGGTCATTCGACTTCATGGGTTGCCGAAGAGTATATTTTCAGATCGAGATACGAAATTCATAGGGAATTTTTGGAGGACCTTATGGAAGAAGCTAGGAACTAACTTGTTTAGTTCATCTTATCATTCTCAGACGGATGGACAGACAAAGGTGGTCAACAGAAGTTTGGGAGACTTACTGAGAAGCTTGGTGACAGAGCACCACAGCTAGTGGGACAGTATATTACCACAGGCAGAATTTGCATACAATGACTCAGTGAATCGGAGCACAGGGAAAAGTCCATTTCATATTGTTTATGGCATGCAGCCGAGAGGAATTTCTAAATTGATGGATTCAGAACAAACTGTGACTAGCAGCGCTAGTGCAGAAGAATTCATAGAGGCGATGAAAGAACTTCACAGCCAGGTGAAGGAGTGACTGCTGAAATCAAGCTAGGAGTATAAATGCAGAGCCGATCAACATAGAAGACAACTTTAGTTTGAGTTTGGTGATCTGGTTCTGGCACATTTAAGAAAGGAAAGGTTCCCGAGAGGAACATACAATAAGTTAAAGATGAAGAAAATCGGTCCATGTAGGGTCTTGAAGAAATATGGGGTGAATGCTTATGAGGTTGAATTACCCGATGGGATCAGAATTTCTTCGATATTCAACATCTCAGATTTGTATCCATACAAGGCTAGAGAAGCAGAGACTAGAGATAAGCAACCAGTGATCCAGTGGATGAAGCAAATGCTAGTTGTAGAGAATCCATAGATGGAATGCATACTGGACAACAGAATAGGCAAAAGGACCAGACAAAAGAAATACTTTGAGTATCTGGTCAAATGGAAGAACCATCCAGTTGAAGATACCAGCTGGGAGACTGAAGTGGAAATACAGAAGCATGGATAGACCGTGCAGGATCTCATGGACAGGAGCCCATGAAATTTTTCAAGCAAGGGAGTATGATGCAGGAGCATCGCCAACACATCAAGTGAGCCAACGCGGAAGCTAAAGGACAGTTGGACAAGCACCAACACAAGTTTTGAAAACACCTTGGAAGTTGTTGCGTGAACATTAATGTGAAGATTTAATGAAGCGCACTTGTATAATGTAATGGACCTTGAGAAGATTGCTCTCGTCCTTAGTAGGTAGACGACAATTAAGATAGTTAATGTAGGTAGATAGAAATTAAATTCTAGAATAGACAATTGTAGAGCGCAAGAGGGAAATGGGATATAGACACCCTCATTGTGCATTTGTAAGTTAGTTAGAAGCAGGAGAGAGCAAGAGCATGCAGAGAGTTGTGTAAGAAAACCCATGTACAAACATTTGAATTAATAGAAGAGTTGATTCAAATTCATGGTTTTATGTATGTTCTCTGTGTATTGGTGTTGATATGATCATGAATGTTTGCTTCCTGTTATACATTTTATTTTATATGCTGTGTATATGATTTCATGTTTGAGTTGAAGTCTGAGAGGAAGAAGGAATGAGTTTCAATTGTTTCTCTATTTGAGCCAGAGAATTCCTGCAAGGAGTGCAGTTGAAGTGTCCGCAAGGAGTGCGTTGACAGAGGGTTCAGGTAGAGATAGTTTTTGTTCTCATTCATCCCAAAGGTGTAGTTGAGCACAGGAGCTGTGAAAGGAGTGCGCAGGCCGGATAAAGGTCTCAGGGTTGCGAACCTAAGAGAAGAGTCGAAGGACTGCTGCTACAGGTGTGCGCAGAGTCAAGGAACTTCAACACTTAGATGTGGTTGAAGGTTTGCCGCAAGGAGTGCGTGCAAGACTTTTCTGAAGGACTTGAGGTCATGGAAAACCTCAAGACGGACAAGCCTTTGAGTTTGTTGAAGAACAAAGCAAAGAAGTTGTGCATGAAGTATTTAGTAAGGCGTCGTAAGTTTGTGTCGCAGGTGAACAAGTCTTCGTGGAGGAATACTTGTTTCATTTTGTAGAATTCATCCGGAAAGAACAGACGGTCGGTATTCTCCGAGGAGGATTCACGACATCCTGTAAGTCGTCAGATCTCATGGAGAAGCAGGGGAGATATGCGGGTATTCCCACAGGGTTCAAAGCTCAAAACAGATAAAGTCATTGATCCAAGCTAGCCAGGTCCGTTGGATTATTTGCGAAATCGCATATCGGGATTTCGTGAGGGAAGAGTCGAAGATTTGATAATGGGAATCATGATATTGTGATACACGATATCCCGAAAGGTACGAGTACAGTGTGTGGGGCCACAGGAGTTGGAGTGGAGGACAGGTGGCACATCTTATCGGGATCTCCCAGTGAGAAGTTCCGAATCTTGGACATCAGGATTCACAATCCCGTGAAGTCCAAAATCCCGACGAGGTGACGGGACCATTGAAAATTCAAAGCCACAAACTCATCATAGTTTTGGCATATCGAGACTCGGGGTTGGAGAACCGAGCTGTTCGACACCACGAGTGCTGAAATCGTGATAGAAGAAATCTCGATAGGAGAAGGGAGAGTTCAGCGTTGACTTGTATCGGCGTTCGGGGATTCGTAGAACAAACACTCGAGCGAAGTCGCGAGTTTCGATCCTCTGATAAGTAAAGAGAGGGGATCGCGCGGAGAGTTCTGTGGGTGCAGATTTCCCGATAGGGAAATAGAAGAGCCTCAGAATTCTTCGGGCCGTAGCAGAAGAGAAGATCCTGTGTGCGCTTGGACCTTCCGACCTGTAGGTGGTGAAGGGTCTGCGTTGCTGTCAATGAAGGTGAAGATGAGAAATTTTCTAGGTCCAAGAAGGATCATAGTGCAACATATACAATAGCGGTGGAGTTGTTGAGATCAGTCTCCAAGTGGGATATTGTTGGTTGTGGAGACTAATTATCTTCCTCATTCAAAGGTATTTGTTTTCATTCATGTTTATACCCCATGAAGACTTTACACCCAAAAATAATGTACACTCTTCCATGCGGGGGAGTGTAGAGGGGGGTTACCCCCTCTGTGGGGTCTAGAGGAAAGCAGGCCTCTGGTGGGGGTTTCGGGGGTGAATCCCCTGAAGGAAAAATCACCTTGTAAATGTATATTGTAATTTCATTATGAATATGGACCATTCATTATAAAGTAGCAGATATGATGGTAGAAGTTATCTTAGGGTTTTGGCCCTAGAAGGCAACCCTCTTTTATGAGGGAAATGTATTGTGGCTATGTATAACGTGAATAATATATTCTGAAAGAGGATACTGTGAGAGAAAGAAGAGGAAGTTACAATGAGTTTGTTGTAGGTTGTATCCCTTCATTTTGTTGGATAATAATAAAGGAAGGAATTGACAATTTATCTGGTGGACGTAGCCCACGCTGGGTGAACCATGTATATCTGTGTCTCTATTGTATTGTATATATTATGTGTTTTATTTCTTCATTTGTTTTATTTTATTGCTCCGTGGTCCTGTTTTTCTAACATAGTACCCATTGTCTCTACCTAGAATTCCTATACTAACCCAACACCATTGATCATTCTCCTTTATTTTTCCATCAGTTTCCTATTCATCCTTTTTGCAACCTCATTCTATTGAGGTGTGTATGGAGTAGTATTTTTCCTTAGTATACCACACTTCTTACAAAATTCCTCAAATTCATTCCTGCATAACTCTCCACCATTATATGTCCTCAACACTTTTATTTTATTCTCTGTTTGATTCTCCACAATACCCTTAAACTCTTTAAATTTATCAAAGACCTTATATTTATATTAGAGGAAGTAAATCCATTTATTCCTCGAGAAATCATCAATGAACAAAACTTAGTACAAAAATTTACATAAGTATGGAACAAGAACATGTCTGAACACATCAATATGTACTAAATCTAATATTACCTTTTATTTTGTAGCCCTAGATGAGAATCCTACCCGATTATGTTTACCCTATATTCAATGTTCACAGAAAAACAAAATCTAGTGTTAAACTAGACATACCTTCAACCATATCTTTATCGTGTAGTGCTCAAAGACCTGTTGGCAGCAATGATATAATTACTACTGTTTATAAGCTGCCTACACAGGGTCTCTCAAAGACTTATTACCCATCATGAGCATTGTCACTTATCGCTTTTTACATATCGTCTTTTCGATTTTTGTTTTCATGACTGTAAGAATGAAAACTCGCAGCTGGAATTGACATTTGGTTTTGATTTTTGATTAAAGGAAAACTGCTCATGTGGTTTATTATAGAATCACGATTTCTTGCTATAAGCATGTGCTCTCATTGTTTGTAACTCTTTTTTTATTCTAAGAGAGCCTAAAAGATTTATGGTTGTATCAACGAAATACCCCCATCAATGGATATTTGATTCTTTATATCGATTTTGGTTGATATTTGATCATATTTATCAAACTTTGAATTATTCAATTCACCTATCTTTTCAATCAAACTATGAATGCGCGCACTATGGTTTTCAAAGTAATCTGGTCCTAACATGTACCTAATTCTAAGGTGGCATACGATGTACAACATGCCATTACTCTTTTGCATGGTCTCGGGCTTCACGAATTTGTTCACACGCTTTGTGATTAACACCTTACCTATCGTTTGAATCATCACATAATGTTTTTTGATAAGGCTCGGGGCTATGGCTCTGTGGTGTTTTTCCAAACCCTACCTATGTATTCTATGGTATTTTCCCTCTGTTCAACATGGCTCCAGTGGTGAGGGTAGAGCCTAATGGCGTCCAAACCCTACTATCGTATGATAATGCCAGAGAGGACTTAGAAAGGAACGGTTGGCTTTTGTTCATCCAAAAATTTAAGGGTTTTAACCTGCAGGTCACCCAAGAGTTTTATTTAACCTTTGATGGCTGTAGGGAAAATATCGGTGATGTGCAATTGGAAGTAACTGAAGAGTTCCTAAGCTAACCCCGTAATTTCCTGCTAGAGACACGTTTTTGTGAGAGCTATTCTGAGAAAACAATTTTGAATTAGATCAAACCCTTGAAAACCCAGAACCGAAATGAGCCCTTTTACCTTCATCGCAAGTGGCTTCCCCAGAAATTAGATCATTCCAGAGACATAGCTCGTCCTTTAGAGGTGAAACCTCATATTTTCTTTGTGGCTGAAGTGAGCGTTTTGGTCTGTTTGCAAGTGTTGAAACGTTTGTTACCTCTCCAGGCCTGTGCCTTAGCATACCACAACACCCCTCTCACCCGTCCAACCATGTTTCTCAGCCTCCTACTGTGAACCCTTGATCAATACGAAGGATATTCAACCAGTCTATTAGCAAGTTATACATCTACAGGACATGTGATATTTAAAAAAATGTAGAAGCAGCTACAACCATTATGATTCGGTTTGTGATTTGAGGTATGAAATAGTTAGCATAATCATTTGTTGTTTTTAAAGTAGGATTTTTTATTTGATTAGATAAATTGTTTTTATTATTAGAATTAGTTTCTTTTATTTTTTAAGATTGCATGTGCTATTTTAACTAGCTACATAATTGTAAGATTCTGTAGCCAGTTAAGAAAATTCGAAGTGTTTGATTTGATGATTGAAGACATATCTGAAATCTTCTTATTTTCATTTATTTTCAGGAAGATTAAAGAGTCCATTATTTCTAAGATGATAGGAGACACTTCTGAAGATATCCTAGCCATATCTGTTATCCATTTTGATAGACAAAATTAAACTCTTGATAGTTTTGATATCTAGTGAAATCAGGGAGGTTGCATCCCCCATATTTTTGAAACAGATTTGATATTATCAATAGGAAACGGTTTTGTTTCCTGGAACCTATATAAGCATGCTATTTTGTAAACATTGGATCATCTCAGCCTAGGGCAAGACTATGGATTTTTCATTTACAGACTTGAATGGAATATAATACTCGTCACAGCTTTAGCTTTTCCGTATTGTGTTTTTATTCAAGTCATGTTTATTTCAATTTGTAAATAGATTATGATTGATTTCGCTGTCATGGTTTACTACAAGCTGGTATGATAAAAGTTTATATATTATCCATGTTTCATGTTCCAGATTTTACACACAGTAATCATTCGTTCAAACTTGAATTAAGAGATTTATCTTTATCTTTGATTGAACGTTTATGCACAAGTTCTCACAGGAAGAAGTATCTTATTGTGGCTGATTGTAAAATTATGAGATTACTGTGACTGCACCTGTTATTAGATAGTAATTTCACTGTTTTTTAAAAGACTGATTTACATTCAATTTTCATGGATTTAGATTAAAATTCGTAAACTGTATATATTGTATATATATTATAAATACAATTATTATACATATAGATTGTACATATATACATTTAATGTAATTAGAGATTTTACTAATAGTTATTTATTAGGTTATTGTTTTTCCTTTAGTTATTTTCTCTTTATTTAGGATTTAGATCGACTAACAGAGCCGCAAAACCCGTCAGGGTGAGTTAATCCAAACAGCTTGGGTTAATTAGACAACCCCGAACCAGACTCACTCTTCCAGTTGACGAGCGGTCAATTTCGCCCGTCAACAAATGGCGCTAGAAGGAGGGCCGACTGACAAGCTGGCCTTGTAGGAGCCTTTATTTTAAATGTATTCAATTTCCCCATGGCTCCCCAAATCACTGTGTTGGAACATGCTTTCAAATTCTTATTACCCGATGTTCCCAACGAGACAGTCTCTCGCTTGTCCAAACTCACCTTTGATGGTGGAGGCAATACATCTGCTAAAGACCACCTTAACAAGTTTTGGTGCAAATGCATCAAACATGACATCTCAGATTTAGGAGTTTTATGCAGACTGTTCACTTTTACTTTTAGAGGTCGGATTAAACATTGGTTTGAATCCTTTCCAGCATGTTACATTTTTGATTGGTTTCAATTTGTAGATGAATTTCTAGATGCTTTTGAAATTTATGATTTCGATCAATTATGTCAAGAATTTCATACTTCGCTAATCAACGACGATTCATCTTCAGAAGACTTTTTGACAAGAGTCTATCATATCCTCTGTAAATTTAATCTCGATGACATTTCATTTGCAATTAATCTCCTCTATGATACTTGCATCCCTCCCATCCAATCATATTCAATCACGAACGAAGAACCAATTGCAAATCCAATCACTCAACTGTAAGAAGAATTTTCTTCGCAAGATGATAATGTTGAACAAACAAGGGAGGTAGAATCTATTGACCAGGTTCTTATTGACAACCAAATTGGTTTTTCCTCTGAATCATTGTATTTTCAGTCTTCGACCAGTATGGAAGAAGATTCGTTTCTGGCTCAAGGTGAATATCCTCATTCTTGTAACTCATGCTCTAATCAATATTTAAAATCAGTCATTGAAGAACACTTAAGCGATGAAAATCGTCTTAAACGTTCTAATACTCCTATGAAACAGATTAGAGAAGAAGATATGAAACTAGAAGAAGAAACTTTAAACCTTAATCCTCAAAATGTACTTTATCCACAGGAAAGACTAGACGTTTGTCACATAAATTTTGAATTATCTATCACACAGAAGGCAAATCCAGATGATCATATTATGTTGAGGAATTTGTCACCAAAACAGAGTAAGAGTTTTAAAGAAAGTGAAGAGAAATGTCTTGAGAATGCCATTGTTAATTATCATAGTTCAAGAGATTATTTTCATGTTTTATATCCTGATCTCTTCCTAGACTCTGTTGGACTTGACATCTTACCTACAACATCCTACTCTTTTCCACCACAATCGTATCCTTTCAATATGCTAAATTTTGGTGAAATTAATTCCAAACCTAACATTGATAGAGTTGGATTTGATGCTTGTTCACTTTCATCACTCATATGGGAAAAATACATGTTGCGAGATGATTTTACACAGTTTATTGTTGAAAAAGACAATGCACTGTATCTTATGGAGATCAAACATTCTACATTTCATATTCGTTCTTTGATTAGCTCGAATCTTAATGTTTATGCTTCACATTTTGAAATGATCAATATCATCAAAGAAAGCATTCAAACCAATGATCTAATTGACGTCACGAATCCTCTTATGATGATTTCCCCATCGATATATTCGTTTCATCAAATTCATGGTTTGCATCCTCATTTTTGTGACAAAATCTTAGGATGGCTTGAATATTCATAGATAAAAAAAAATCATAATAAAGATAAAGTTGTGCTTGCTTTCTTCTTACCTAAGTATCTTGGAAGTAGGCGTGACATATTTCTTTTAGATCCTCCATGTGAATAAATTAATGAACACTTAGAGAATTGTTAGGAGGATGGGGCATTTCAACCTTGGTTGATGGTTATTTCATTTCCTCATAATCTTGACAATTTTTTTAAACTTACTTACACTCGCCCATGCCATTATGACCCTTATCACGACAAGATTGCACAATGGCTGGAGGATTCATACAACACGAATATTCAAGGGAATGGTAAGATCATGCTTACTTTGTTTTTAGATGATGATTATGAAGGTAAGTGTGATATGTTTCTGTCATTTTTGGATATATTACCATTCTTATTAGTAATGATTGATTTTGTTTCCATTGCAGGATTGGAGTTACTCCGATGGCTACATTGGAAGCATGACTTCACAAAGTATTCTGATTTGTTTAGTAGTTAGGGTAGGTTTAGGAATAGGTTTTCTTTCAGTTTTATTTCTCATTATTTCTCTTTGTAATAATGCAGTCATGAACGCAAGTGGGTGCACCACCAGAACCATAATATGATTGTTGTCAGGGAAGTCCACTTGATCCTTTTCTCTTTGCTTTTCGTTGAATATTTATTTTCAAAAAACGCAGTATTGTCATGAAAAATATTAATTGGAGAATAAAGAGATCTGAATTGTAAATTCAACCCTGACCCAAGGTACCACAAGTAGGAATGCTTTCACATCAAACAGGATTTTTCTACTTTCTTTCAGTCTCCCAAGCGATTTTTTAAATGATGTTTTTAGATACACCTTCTGTAGATATTTTTTTTTTTTTTGGATTTCTTTGCTTTCCAATTTTTCTTCGCTGGTGTGTTTTGTTTTCATTTTAGTTCATTGGTCCTTTTGAGTCGAACATCCCTGTTTTACAGTCTAGCTCAGACAAAGAGAAACATAATGCTTCATCTCGAAAATAACTGTCAAAGGTTGTTGGAACATCTATTGTTTTCCTTCTCTGAAATTCTAGGTTGGTTGAAGGTGTTTTTTGTCTGAAAGTCGATTCCTCGGTTGTAACTTGCACTTGAAAGTATTCACAAATATCTTTAAAAGGTCTCTTTATGTTGTCCCTGCTCTTTAAGAAAGCAACTCAATGAATTCTCCCCGTGCTTGAAGATTGGTTCTATTAATGAACTATTTTTCAGATTTTGATGAAGGTTTGCTAAAAAAAATAATAATTTTAAAGGCTTGTGGAAATATTAAGTTGTGTTAAGAAACTAGAATTTTCAGCGTCACCCCGCTCTATTGAATATCTTTAAAACTATATCAGAATGTGAATAAATTCTCAGAGAGTTGTGGGAAGTTCTTGTAAACACGCCGGGACACTGAACAGGTCTGCTGGCAGCAAGTAAATGCATGCATGACGCCAATGTAACTTCATTGGGGTACTAAACAGGCCTGCTGGCAGCGAAGCAATGTCAGGTAAAAGAAAATTCTCAGGTATGAACTTTGTGTTGGCCATAATCACCCTTCGTTCTCATTTGAAATTTCTTGGATACGATACAGACGTCGGAGTGGGTTAACTGACATCCCTGTCGAGGCTATGAATGCCTGCTGGAAGCAGTGGCCCTATCAATAGTATCAGAGACATTAACTTAAATGTCGTGTCTTTCTTTTGCCAAGTTTGTCACCAGGTTTCATTCTTTTAAATGAAAGGTATCTGAAACTAGGATGCGTCTTGTTTTTTTTTTTTAAATGTTCAAATAACCTTGCAGTTGTTCTTCGATTTGAAGTATTTCAGATTTCTCTAACCTAAACTCATTCGTATTATAGAGATAACTACTTCTCCCAGCGTGTCGCCATTGTTGACAACAATGATATAATTACTACTATTTATAAGTTGCCTACATAGGGTCTCTCAAAGATTTATTACCCATCATGAGCATTGTCACTTGTCACTTTTTACATATCGTCTTTTTGATTTTTGTTTTCATGACTGTAAGCATGAAAACTAGTAGCTGGAATTGACATTTGCTTTTTATTTTTGATTAAAGGAAAATTGCTCACGTGGTTTATTATAGAATCGCGATTTCTTGCTATAAGCATGTGCTCTCATTGTTTGTAACTCTTTTTCGATTCTAAGAATTACTAAAATATTTATGGTTGTATCAACAAAATACCCCCCATCAATGGATATTTGATTCTTTATATCGATTTTGCTTGATATTTGATCATATTTATCAAACTTTGAATTATTTGATTCACCTATCTTTGCAATCAAACTATGAATGCGCTCACTATTGTTTTCAAAGTACTCTGGTCCTAACACGTACCTAATGCTAAGGTGGCATACGATGTACAACATGCCATTACTTTTTTGCATGGTCTCGGGCTTCACGCATTTGTTCACACTCTTTGTGATTAACATCTTACCTATCGTTTGAATCATCACAGAATGTTTTTTGATAAGGCTTGGGGCTATGGCTCTATGGTGTTTTTCCAAACCCTAACTATGTATTCTGTGGTATTTTCCCCTCCGTTCAGCATGGATCCAGTGGTGAGGGTCAAGCCTAATGGCGTCCAAACCATGCTATCGTATGATAATGCCAGAGAGGACTTAGAAAGGCACGGTTGGCTTTTGTTCATCCAAACATTTAAGGGTTTTGACCTGCAGGTCACCCAAGAGTTTGCTTTAACCTTTGATGGTTGTAGGGAAAAGATCGGTGATGTGCAATTGGAAGTAACTGAAGAGTTCCTAAGCTAACCCCATAATTTCCTGCTAGAGACACATTTTGGTGACAGCTATTCTGAGCAAACGGTTTTGAATTAGATCAAACCCTTGAAAACCCAGAACTGAAATGAACCCTTTTACCTTCATTGCAGGAAGTTTCCCCAGAAATTGGATCATTCCAGAGACATAGCTCATCCTTTAGAGGTCAAATCTCATATTTTTTGTGGCTGAAGTGAGCATTTAGTTCTGTTTGCAAGTGTTGAAACATTTGTTACCTCTCCAGGCCTATGCCTTAGCATCCCACAACACCCCTCTCACCCATCCAGCCATGTGTCTCAACCTCCTACTGTGAACCCTTGATCAATCCAAAGGATATTCAACCAGTCTGTCAGCAAGTTATACATCTACAGAACATGTGATATTTAAAAAAACGTAGAAGCAACTACAGCCATTATGATTCGGTTTGTGATTTGAGGTATGAATTAGTTAGCATAATCATTTATTGTTTTTAAAGTAGGATTTTTTATTTGATTAGATAAATTGTTTTTATTATTACAATTAGTTTCTTTTATTTTTTAAGATTGCATGTGCTATTTTAACTAGCTACAGAATCGTAAGATTCTGTAGCCAGTTAAGAAAATTTGAAGTGTTTGATTTGATGATTGAAGACATATCTAAAATCTTCTTATTTTCATTTATTTTCAGGAAGATTAAGGAGTCTGTCGTTTCTAAGATGATAGGAGACACTTCTGAAGATCTCCAAGCCATATCTGTTATCCATTTTGATAGACAAAATTAGACTCTTGATAGTTTTGATATCTAGTGAAATCAGGGAGGTTGCATCGCCCATATTTTTGAAATAGATTTGATATTATCAATAGGAAACAGTTTTGTTTCCTAGAACCTATATAAGTATGTTATTTTGTAAACATTGGATCATCTCAGCCTAGGGCAAGACTATGGATTTTTCATTTACATACTTGAATGGAATATAATACTCGTCATATCTTTAGCTTTTCCGTATTGTGTTTTTATTCAAGTCATGTTTATTTCAATTTGTAAATAGATTATGATTGCTTTCGCTGTCATGGTTTACTACAAGCTGGTATAATAAAAGTTTATATATTATCCATGTTTCATGTTCCATATTTTACACACAATAATCATTCGTTCAAACTTGAATTAAGAGATTTATCTTTATCTTTGATTGAACGTTTATGCGCAAGTTCTCAGAGGAAGAAGTATCTTATTGTGACTACTTGTAAAATTATGAGATTACTGTGATTGCACCTGTTATGTGTTTTATAATTCAAAACTCCATCATTTTTTCTTCACATTTATTGGGAGCAATCTCAAAATCTGGCGTAGGTTTACCTCACCAAATAAAGGTGGTTGAACGTTACATAAAGAACAAGATATCGGATGCAATAATAGGTCAACTTATTATTTCGATTTCATTAGTTTAATGAATACAGAAGTTCTTGTAGTTAAAACATCTTCTACCTTCTGTTGTTTCTATTTTTAGTTAGACAGTTTGATATTCGATTTCTCGAGTATAAACCTCTAAGAAAACAATAAAAAAGATTAGATAGTAATTTCACTATTTTTTAAAAGACTGATTTACATTCGATTTTCATGGATTTAGATTAAAATTCGTAAACTGTATATATTGTATATATATTATAAATACAATTATTATACATATAGATTGTACATATATACATTTAAATGTAATTATAGATTTTAGTAATAGTTATTTATTAGGCTATTGTTTTTCCTTTAGTTATTTTCACTTTCTTTAAGATTTAGATCGGCTAACGGAGCCACAAAAGCCGTAAGGGTGAGTTAATCCAAACGGCTTGGGTTAATTAAACAACCCTGGACCGGACTCACTCTTCTAGTTGACAAGCGATCAATTTCTCCCATCAAAAAATGGCGCTAGAAGGAGGGTCGACTGACAAGCTGGACTTGTAGGAGCCTTTATTTTAAATGTATTCAATTTCCCCATGGCTTCCCAAATCACTGTGTTGGAACATGCTTTCAACTTCTCATTACCCGATGTTCCCAACGAGACAGTCTCTCACTTGTCCAAACTCACCTTTGATGGTGGAGGCAATACATCTGCTAAAGACCACCTTAACAAGTTTTGGTGCAAATGCATCAAACATGACATCTCAGATTTAAGAGTTTTATGCAAACTGTTCGCTTTTACTTTTAGAGGTCAGATTAAACATTGGTTTGAATCCTTTCCAGCATGTCACATTTTTTATTGGTTTCAATTTGTAGATGAATTTCTAGATGCTTTTGAAATTTATGATTTCAATCAATTATGTGAAGAATTTCATACTTCGCTAATCAACGACGATTCATCTTCGGGAGACTTTTTGAAAAGAGTCTATCATATCCTCTGTAAATTTAATCTCGATGACATGTCATTTTCATTAAATTTCCTCTATGATACTTGCATCCCTCCCATCCAATCATATTGAATCACGAACAAAGAACCAATTGAAAATCCAATCACTCAACTGCAAGAATAATTTTCTTCGCAAGATGATAATGTTGAACAAGCAAGGGAGCTAGAATCTATTGACCAGGTTCTGATTGACAACCAAATTGGTTTTTCCTCTAAATCATTGTATTTTCAGTCTTCGACCAGTATGGAAGAAGATTCGTTTCTAGCTCAAGGTGAATATCCTCATTCTTGTAACTCATGCTCTAATCAATATTTAAAATCAGTCATTGAAGAACACTTAAGCGACGAAAATCATCTTAAACATTCTAATACTCCTATGAAATGGATTAGAGAAGAATATATGCAACTAGAAGAAGAAACTTTAAACCTTAATCCTCAAAATGTACTTTATCCACAGGAAAGACTAGATGTTTGTCACATAAATTTTGAATTATCTATCACACAGAAGGCAAATCCAGATAATCATATTATGTTGAGGAATTCGTCACCAAAACAGAGTAAGAGTTTTAAAGAAAGTGAAGAGAAATGTCTTGAGAATACCATTGTTAATTATCCTAGTTCAAGAGATTCTTTTCATGTGCTTATTTTTGATTCCTTTTATTTTTTATATCCTGATCTCTTCCTAGACTCTGTTGGACTTGATGTCTTACCTACAACATCCTACTCTTTTCCGCCACAATCATATCCTTTCAATATGCTAAATTTTGGTGAAATTAATTCCAAACCTAACATTGATAAAGTTGGATTTGACGCTTGTTCACTTTCATCACTCATATGGGAAAAAGACATGTTGCGAGATGATTTTACACAGTTTATTGTTGAAAAAGACAATGCACTATATCTTATGGAGATCAAACATTCTACATTTCATATTCATTCTTTGATTAGCTCAAATCTTAATGTTTATGCTTCATATTTTGAAATGATCAATCTCATCAAAGAAAGAATTCAAACCAATGATCTAATTGACGTCACAAATCCTCTTATGATGATTTCCCCATCGATATATTTGTTTCATCAAAGTCATGGTTTGCATCCTCATTTTTGTGACAAAATCTTAGGATGGCTTGAATATTCATATATAAAAAAAATTCATAATAAAGATAAAGTTGTGCTTTATTTCTTCTTACCTAAGTATCTTGGAAGTAGGTGTGACATATTTCTTTTAGATCCTCCATGTGAAGAAATTAATGAACACTTAGAGAATTGTCAGGAGGATGGGGCATTTCAGCCTTCGCTGATGGTTATTTCATTTCCTCGTAATCTTGACAATTTTTTTAAACTTACTTACACTCACCCATGCCATTATGACCCTTATCACGACAATATTTCACAATGGCTGGAGGATTCATACAACAAGAATATTCAAGGGAATGGTAAGATCATGCTTACTTTGTTTTTAGATGATGATTATGAAGGTAAGTGTGATATGTTTCTGTCATTTTTTGATATATTACCATTCTTATTAGTAATGCTTGATTTTGTTTCCATTGCAGGATTGGAGTTACTCCGATGGCTACATTGGAAGCATGACTTCATGTAGTATTTTGATTTGTTTAGTAGTTAGGGTAGGTTTAGGAATAGGTTTTCTTTCAGTTTTATTTCTCACTATTTCTCTTTGTAATAATGCAGTCATGAACACAAGTGGGCACACCACCAGAACCATAATATGATTGTTGTCAAGGAAGTCTGCTTGATTCTTTTCTCTTTGCTTTTCGTTGAATATTTATTTTCAAAAAACGCAGTATTGTCATGAAAAATATTAATTGGAAAATAAAGAGATCTGAATCATAAATTCAACCCTGACCCAAGGTACCATGAGTAGGACTACTTTCACATCAAACATAATTTTTCTACTTTCTTTCAGTCTCCCAAGGGATTTTTGAAATGATGTTTTTAGATACACCTTCTGTACATATTTTTGTTTTGTTTGGATTTCTTTGCTTTCCAATTTTTCTTCGCTGGTGTGTTTTGTTTCATTTTAGTTCATTGGTCCTTTTGAGTCAAACATCCCTGTGTTACATTCTAGCTCAAACAAAGAGAAACAGAATGCTTCATCTCGAAAATAACTATCAAAGGCTGTTGGAACATCTATTGCTTTCCTTCTCTAAAATTCTAGGTTGGTTGAAGGTGTTTTTTGTCTGAAAGTCGATTCCTCGGTTGTAACCTGCACTTGAAAGTATTCATGAGTATCTTTAAAAGGTCTCTTTATGTTGTCCCTGCTCTTTAAGAAAGCAACTCAATGACGTCTCCCCATCATTGAAGATTAGTTCTATTAATGAACTGCTTTTTCAGATTTTGATGAAGGTTTGCTAAAAAAAATAAAATTTTAAAGGCCTGTGGAAATATTAAGTTGTGTTAAGAAACTAGAATTTTCAGCGTCACTCCGCTCTATTGAATATCTTTAAAACTATATTAGAATGTGAATAAATTCTCGGAGAGTTGTGGGAAGTGCTTGTAAACCCGCTGGGACACTGAACAGGTCTGTTGGCAGTGGGTAAATGCATGCATGATGCCAAGATAACTTCGTCGGGGTACTGAACAGGCCTGCTGACAGTGAAGCAATGTCAGGTAAAATAAAATTCTCAGGTATGAACTTTGTGTTTGCCATAAGCATCCTTCGTTCTCATTTGAAATTTCTTGGATAGGATACATATGTCAGAGTGGGTTAACTGACATCCCTGTCGAGGCTATGAACACTTGCTAACAGTAGTGGCCTTGTCAACAGTATTGGAGACATTAACTTAAACGTCGTGTCTTTCTTTTGCCAAGTTTGTCACCAGGTTTCATTCTTTTAAATGAAAGGTATCTGAAACTAGGCTGTGTCTTGTTTTTTTTGAAAAGATGTTCAAATAACCTTGCAGTTGTTCTTCGATTTGAAGCCTTTCAGATTTCTCTAACCTGAACTCATTTGTATTACAGAGATAACTGCTTCTCCCAGCATGTCACCATTGTTGACAACAATGATATAATTACTACTATTTATAAGCTGCCTACACAAGGTCTCTCAAATATTTATTACCCATCATGAGAATTGTCACTTGTCGCTTTTTACATATCGTCTTTTCAATTTTTGTTTTCATGATTGTAAGCATGAAAAATCGCAGCTGGAATTGACATTTGGTTTTGATTTTTTATTAAAGGAAAACTGCTCATCTGGTTTATTATAGAATCGTGATTTCTTGATATAAGCATATGCTCTCATTGTTTGTAACTCTTTTTCGATTCTAAGAATGCCTAAAATATTTATGGTTGTATCAATGAAATACCCCCATCAATGGATATTTGATTCTTTATATCGATTTTGGTTGATATTTGATCATATTTATCAAACTTTGAATTATTCGATTCACCTATCTTTGCAATCAAACTATGAATGCACGCACTATGGTTTTCAAAGTACTCTGGTCTTAACATGTACCTAATGCTAAGGTGGCATACAATGTACAGCATGCCATTACTCTTTTGCATGGTCTCGGGCTTCACGAATTTGTTCACATGCTTTGTGATTAACACCTTACCTATCGTTTGAATCATCACAGAATGTATTTTGATAAGGCTCGGGGATATGGCTCTGTGGTGTTTTTCCAAACCCTACCTGTGTATTATGTGGTATTTTCCCCTCCATTCAGCATGGCTCCAGTGGTGAGGGTCAAGCCTAATGGCATCCAAACCCTGCTATCGTATGATAATTCCAGAGAGCACTTAGAAACGAACGGTTGGCTTTTGTTCATCCAAACATTTAAGGGTTTTAACCTACAGGACACCCAAGAGTTTTGTTTAACCTTTGATGACTGTAGGGAAAATATCGGTGATGTGCAATTGGAAGTAACTGAAGAGTTCCTAAGCTAACCCATAATTTCCTTCTAGAGACACGTTTTTGTGATAGCTATGCTGAGCAAACGGTTTTGAATTAGATCAAACCCTTGAAACCCAAGAACCGAAATGAGCCCTTTTACCTTCATTATGGGCAACTTCCCCAGAAATTGGATCATTCCAGAGACATAGCTCATCCTTTAGAGGTCAAATCTCATATTTTCTTTGTGGCTGAAGTGAGCGTTTTGGTCTGTTTGCAAGTGTTGAAACGTTTGTTACCTCTCCATGCCTGTGCCTTAGCATCCCACAACACCCCTATCACCCGTCCAACCATGTGTCTCAGCCTCCTACTCTGAACCCTTGATCAATCCGAAGGATATTCAACCAGTCTGTCAGCAAGTTATACATCTACAGGACATGTGATATTTAAAAAAACGTAGAAGCAGCTACAACCATTATGATTCGGTTTGTGATTTGAGGTATGAATTAGTTAGCATAATCATTTGTTGTTTTTAAAGTAGGATTTTTTATTTGATTAGATAAACTGTTTTTATTATTAGAATTAGTTTCTTTTATTTTTTAATATTGCATGTGTTATTTTAACTAGCTACAGAATCGTAAGATTTTGTAGCCAGTTAAGAAAATTCAAAGTGTTTGATTTGATGATTGAAGACATATCTGAAATCTTCTCATTTTCATTTATTTTCAGGAAGATTAAGGAGTCCATCATTTCTAAGATGATCGAAGACACTTCTAAATATCTCCCAGCCATATATGTTATCCATTTTGATAGACAAAATTAGACTCTTGATAGTTTTGATATCCTAGTGAAATCAGGGAGGTTGCATCCCCCATATTTTTGAAACAGATTTGATATTATCAATAGGAAACAATTTTGTTTCCTGGAACCTATATAAGCATGTTATTTTGTAAACATTGGACCATCTCAGCCTGGGGCAAGACTATGGATTTTTCATTTACAGTCTTGAATGGAATATAATACTTGTCACGGCTTTAGCTTTTCTGTATTGTGTTTTTATTCAAGTCATGTTTATTTCAATTTGTAAATAGATTATGATTGCTTTCACTGTCATGGTTTACTACAAGCTGGTATGATAAAATTTTATATATTATCCATGTTTTATGTTCCATATTTTACACACAATACTCATTCGTTCAAACTTGAATTAAGAGATTGATCTTTATCTTTGATTGAACGTTTTTGCGCAAGTTCTCACAGGAAGAAGTATCTTATTATGGTTGCTTGTAAAATTATGAGATTACTGTGACTTCACCTGTTATGTGTTTTATAATTCAAAACTCCATCATTTTTGCTTCACATTTATTGGGAGCAATCTCAAGATCTGTCACAGGTTTACCTCATCAGATAAAGGTGGTTGGACGTTACATAAAGAACAAGATATTGGATGCAATAACAAGTCTGCTTATTATTTTGATTTCATTAGTTTAATGAATATATAAGTTCTTGTAGTTAAAACAACTTCTACCTTCTTTTATTTCTATTTTTATTTAGACAGTTTGATATTCGATTTCTCGAGTATAAACATCTAAGAAAACAAATCAAAAAGATTAGATAGTAATTTCACTATTTTTTAAAAGACCGATTTACATTCGATTTTCACGGATTTAGATTAAAATTCGTAAACTGTATATATTGTATATATATTATAAATACAATTATTATACATCTAGATTGTACATATATACATTTAAATGTAATTACAGATTTTAGTAATAGTTATTTATTAGGTTATTGTTTTTCCTTTAGTTATTTTCGCTTTCTTTAGGATTTAGATCGGCTAACAAAGCCGCAAAACCCATCAGGGTGAGTTAATCCAAACGGCTTGGGTTAATTAGACAACCTCGGACCGGACTCACTCTTCCAGTTGACGAGTGGTCAATTTCGCCCGTCAACAAGGCCATTCTCTCCAATTTTTCCTAGTATTTGATTCCATTACATTGTCTTTTCTTCATATATGGGAATGTTTTTTCTTCTTCATTTCCACCATTATGAATAATAAAAATGTTACACCCATTATTGATAGTGCTTCCCAACAACTTGTTCAGAGTTCGATTCTGATCTCCTCTCATCAACACCATTTCTCCTTGAACCATTTTGCAAGTTTCCTTTTCAAATAGAGTATGCACACCTACATCATTCATATTACTTATAGGTATCAAGTTTCTATCCATCTATGGAATATGAAAATGCCTTGGGATAGTTCTAATCCTTCCATTGTTGAGTAACAAATTGACTTTTCTCATCTTTTGATTTTGGTTGTCAAGTCATCCCCTAAGAAAATTTCACCTCCATTATACTTTTTTATATTCACAAAACCACTCTCTATTGGGAATCATATGAAAATAAGAACATGAATTGATCAACCATACATCATGATCTGCATGTGTTCTTGAAGAATCCAAGTACACATCCCTCCTTCCTATGAGGAGGTCTTCCCTTCTATGGAAGGAACATCATCACACCCCTTCCCTCTCTCAACACTTTTAGATCTATAATCCTTCTTGTAATGCCTAGTTTTACCACATTTCTAACATTTCCTTAAGGATTTTCCTCAAGATTTAGATCTACCTCTAGATTTATATCTACCACTCGAGAACTTGTTTTTATTTATGTATAGGGAACATCATCTTATAGATAAGGAATAGATTCCTTGACTATCCACGGTTTTTCTCCTCATTTCTTTCAATAACAAGGATGAAACCACATCATCAAACATTAATTTGGTTGCATTACTCCCAATAGATACAACCATATTATCCCATGAATCTTGAAAAGAACACAATAAAATAATGCACTCATCTTAATCAAATATTTTAATGTTGAAAAACAACAACTGACTTACCACAGTATTGAAGGAATTTAGATACTATGTCACAAAGTCTCCATCATTCATCCTTAGTATCTATAGCTTCTTCAAAAGGAAAATTTTGTTTACCAAGGACTTAGACTGATACAAATCCCACCCCCTAACTTATCCCATAACACCTTGGTTGTAGATTTTCCCAAGAAATTTTGTAACACTGAATTTAAGAGACACAACTAGATTGTTCTCTTTGTTTTCCTATCCAAATTCATCCAGTCTTCCATATTCATACCCACAAGTGTAGAACCATGATCCACAACAAGCCATTGTTCTTTGTTTACCAAAATATCCTCCATATCGATCTTCCATAGCTCAAACATTTTCCCATTAAATTTATCGATCTAAATTTTAGAAATGGTCACCATTATCTTTCACCATAAAAATCACTACTATAGAGATCCCATTGAAACCATATTTATCATAGACCAGATAACCAAACCCTTAGAAACATACACATCCCCCTAAATCCAATAACTACTATGATACCAAATGTAAGTTATAAACCTTTACAATATCACAATGTACACACATTATTTATAAAAAATAAAGGAAAATAATAACATTCACACATGGTACTTAGAAATTTACCCTAAAAACAATTAATGGGGAAAACAATAAAATGTTTAGAGCCACACCTATAAATTTAGAGCTCCAGACTTTGTTTTTTTTTTGAAACAGTGGTGTTCGACAACACGGGTATTCTAAGAGAGGACAAAGACCTTCAGTAACCACTCACACAACTAGATCAAATATCAACACACTGATGTTTTGATGAGGTAAAACCCCTATGGGGAAACATCCACGGCCCCAACCAACATGGCCACTTAAAGATTTTATTAATGAAAAACAAAAATATTATAGAGATATTTTACAAGATATTTTTTCACAATCGATCCTCGAAAAATGACCCTCCATGCTCTTTAAATAGAGATCATGGACCAATTGAGTGTTAAGACACAGATCAATGGCCATTAATATTGAGGAGAATATGAACCGTCATATCACTCTATGTCGGGAACATATCGTGACCATCAAATTTCATAACTACAAATGCATACTAATGCATACTAAAGAAACACACTTTTACCTAACGATACATTAGACCAGGTAGATATTAGATAACTCCTAAGTGTCTAAATATCCTAACATCCCCCCTTAATAACAACTTGGGATATGATTCAAGGATTTACAATAGTGACACAATAGGAGAAGGAAGGAGGCATTAGAGCCTATCCCCCCTTAATGACAACTTCCTGAAGTCCTAACATAGATTGAAGTTTAGAAAACTTCTCTTTTATAAGAGACTTTGTGAAAATGTCTGCAACTTGATCTTCTGTAGGGAAAAAGAGCACTTCAATAACTTGATCATGAATGATATTTTTTATGAATTTCATGCGAAGATCAATGTGTTTGTTGCATTGATGTTGAACTGGGTCTTTGGTGAACTTTATGGCACTCTGATTTTCACACCAAAGGCTGTTCGGATGGTGTTGCTGGAATCCAAACTTTGAAAGGATCTATAGAAGCCACACGGTTTCCTAACTTGCATTTACCATTGCTCGATACTTTGCTTTTTCTGAAGAAAGTGAAATAGCCTATTGTTTCTTACAGACCCAAGTGGTAGGTGCTGAACCAATTTTGAAAACATAACCTACAATAGAATTATGATCATCAGGGTTGTCATCCCAATTTAAATCAATTAAACAAACCAATAAAGGAGTCCCCTCTGAACTATAATGGATCCCAAACTGAACTATACCCTAGACATACCAAAGTATAATTTTATCTTCTTTCCAATGGCTTTCACGGGGTGTTTACATATATCGAGAAACAAGACCAACAACAAAGGAAATATCAGCACAGGTATGAGTCAAGTATAAGAGGCTACCAACTAAATGATAATACAGGGTGGAATCAACTTCAGTATAAGTATAGGTGGAAACAAGCTTGAATTTGGATTTGAAGGGAGAAGGGGTTGGTTTACAATCTTCCATGTGAAAGCGATGAAGAAGGTTACAAGCATACTTAAACTAGGAGAGAAAAATTCCTTCATTGGTTTGCAAAACTTGAAGGCCAAGGAAATAGTGAAAAAATCCTAAGTTTGTCATTTTAAATTTATTCTTAAGGCTGGTTTTCACATGGTTTAAATTTTTTGAGTGAATAACAATAAGGATAAGGTCATCAACATAAAGGAAAAGTATTATGATATGGCTTCCAACTTTCTTGGTATAGACATTAGGATCAGAATGGCATCTAGAAAATCCGGTGTCAATAAGAAAGTTGTCCATTTTGTCATACCAAGCTCAGGAAGCCTGCTTAAGTCGATAAAGAGATCTCTTAAGGTGACAAACAAGGCTAGAGTCGTTATGGACATACCCAGGAGGTTGTTCCATGTAGATTTATTCTTCAAAATCCCCATGCAAGAAGGAGGTTTTAACATCCATCTGATGGACCTCCCATTTATGTGAGGTAGCAATGGAAAGAACAAGGTAGATGGAATTCATTTTTTTTGTAGGGGAAAAGTTTTCATTATAGTCAATTACTTAAACTTGGGAAAAAAAATTAGAAACTAACCGACCCTTGTGTCTTTCAAAACTTCCATCTTATGCATACTTAGTTCTGTATACCCATTTATATCTGACAATTTTTGTTCCTTTTGGAAGAGGTACAAGATCCTAGGTATCATTTTCCATTAAAGAATGATACTCTTCATTCATTGCTATATCCCAATCTAGATGACCTGAATTTTCTGCAAATGTATCTGGATCATGAGTCTCTAGAAATTGAGCCAAAATAGAAGAGGCTTGGTGGAACTGAGAACATGTTTGACGTTGATATGAAGGATCATCGACAAGATCACCAGTTGCTTCTCGTGTTGAACGGACCCATCTAGAAATAGGTGGTTTTGGTGCTAGTTCAAGTTCAATGGAATCATATGGAGGAAGGTGAGAATGTGAAGGTGGATTTTCATCCTCACTATCATCATCTAAAGAAGAAACTAGAATAGGAACAGAAGAAGGCACAAACGTCGAAGATGGTTCGCAGGCCAAAGAAGGCACAATCGTTGAGTTATACTTGTAGGCCAAGAGATTTTCATCAAATTTAACAACTCTTCTAATAATAATTTTATTACAATGTGGTTGAATAAGTATATAACATTTGACATCTTTAGAATAACCAACAAATATACACTTCTCATTTTTAGGCTGCAATGCTTTCCTTTTCTCATCAGAAATGTGAGCCCATGCTATACAGCCAAATACACGGAGGTGACTTACATATGGTTTAATTTTAGTCCAAGCTTCTTCCAGTGTTATATTTTTAAGAGCCTTTGTGGGAGCACGATTTACTATGTAATTTGCACAGTTGATGGCTTCCGCCCAATAATTTAGACTTAATCCATTAGATTGGATCATACAATTAGCCATTTCTTTTAATGTGCATCTCTTTATCTCAACAACACCATTTTGTTGTGGTGTATATGGAACAATGTGTTTCATTTGGATGCCTTGTGTAGTGCAGTATCTTGTAAAATTATTGTTCACATATTTGCATCCATTATTTGTTCGTAACCTTTGAATTTGATGTTCAGATCCTAAAATTCTCTATTAAGTTTTAAGAAGTAAGCCCAAGTATGTTTGGAAAAGTCATCAATGAAAGTTAAGAAATACTTTCACCTAGAAAAATAAGGAGAAGAAAGTGGACCACACAAGACACTATGAACAAGTTGCAAAGGGCCTGAGGCATGTCAATAGGCATGTTTTCCAAAACTGTCTCGATGATGTTTGTCAACAACACAACCAACACAAACACCATCTCTACATGAAACAAGAGGAAGACCAGTCACCATTTGTTGATTACATAGTTTCTGAAATGACCGATAGTTTAGATGACCAAACCGCTCATGCCAAAGTTTTCTCAAGTCATTTCTATGAGAAACAAAATCTGTTGGAAAAGATGATGACCCAAAGTTGTCAAACTTGTAAAACCTGGTAATATCATCAATAATTCCAATTGAAAGAACATGATTAGGATATTTTATATCCTTGATTACAACTTGGTGAGGTGAAAAATCTATGGTTTTACCTTCACCTGAATAAGTGATTTGATATATCGATAGAAGGTTACAAGAAATACTTGGAACACATAATACATCATTGAAATGACCATTATATACTTGAATTGTTCCATATCCTACAATGCTAAGAGATATATCATCACCAACAAATATTTTCTTGGTGTTACATTCATTTAGAGTAGAAAATATGCCTTTATCCTTAGCCATATGATAATATGCTCCAGAATCAATAAGCCACTCATCATAAGAAGAAGTAGAAGTTGCATTGAAGGCGAAACTAGAAGAAGAAAGTTCATGTCCATGAGAAGAAGAAGAAGAAGAAGAAGAAGAAGAATCAATATTGATGTTGTGCTTCTTCATTGTTGCTTCTAAATCCACCATATTCTTGAAACATTTGGACTCATCATGACCATCTTTATCCCAAAAGTTACAATGTCTGTCAATCTTCTTATTTTTAGATTTTTCTCCTTTGTCACCATTAGGAGTTGAATCTTTCTGAGTGGGTTTGGGACCCTTATGTTGCTTGTTGTTGTGGCGAGGATGTTGCTTCTTTGGATTCTTGGGTTTATCTTTCTTTTGGGAGACTAAGGCTTTGTTGGAGGTACCTGCAGTTCTAATCACTCTAGTTTGTACAAAATTATCTTGATTTCTGATAAAAGAATCACAAAAGGACTCAAGAGTGGGTTTTTTATAAAATTTCCCTAGATACTCTCTCATGGCATAAAAGGTAGATACAAACATAGAATATGCACTACCTAGCTTAGAAAGAATAATATAGAGGCAATGTTTTTCCTCCAACTTTATCTCACATTCATCACATAATATTATGAGTGTTTTAAACCTAGATAGATAGTCTTCAATGCAAGAAAAACAATTTGGACTTAAATTCAGTATTTGATTTTCTAACTAATGTGCTAGAATAATATTTTGTTTACCAAAAATATATCCAAGAGTTTCCCAAGATTCATTGGGGTCATCAATTTCTTGAAGGTGGAACCTTAAATCAGAAGAGATGGACATTATGATCAGTTCACATGCTCCGTTACTCCTATTATCCCATTCAAATTTCTTATCAACATTAATTGATTCTTTTTCCTTTCCTAAGATAATATGGTACAAGCCTTTACTTCTTAATAAATCCTCCATATGGGATTTCCATTAGAAGTAGTTGGTGTTGGTAAGCAAAATATTACTAGAACAAGACATATTAAATATGCAGATAATATGGATTTAAAAAATGAAACTGATGATTTGGATGGAAATATCTTGAAAAATTAGGTCGTTTTAAAAAAAAGGCACTGAAAACGGACTTCATATGTGAAAGTTATGCCCTTTAAAAAAAAACGCATAAACGGTAACCAAAGAACCACATGGTGGTGATACCCCTCCAAATAACTTCACTTTTACAAATAAGTTGTTTTATGAAGTGACCCACTTTTATAAAAAAAAGTGGGTATCACTTTTACAATGAAGTTAGTTTATAAAATAAAGCTGCATGCAAAATAAATAACTCTAAAATAAAATATTAAAGACACTTATAGTGATTCAATTTTATACTTGAAGCAAAATACACTTTACAATGGAGCATGAATGTTTTCAAAAAAAGTAACAAAAATAGAGACTTGAACTCGAGACCTCTTACTTAATAAGGAAACTTTTAACCAAGTGGGCTAGCAAACCATATTGCATTGTTTAGAAGGAGGATTGGGGGTGTTGTTGTTTTTGTTGTGGAAGACGGCCTTGGAGAGTGTGCTCATAAAAAAATATTTTCACACAAGAAAAAAACTCCACTTATCGATGACAACAAGGGTTAGATCTTCGTTAGCTTACCCCGAAAATGCACCTTTTCCTATCTGTTTCTGATTTTTCGAGATCACACAAGGCACGGGGAAAAGAGCATGTACAAATCTAAAAGAGTAGAAACCCAGAAAAAAAAACAATAGAAAACCGAAATAATACTCTGTAAAATTTTAAAAGGGCTTATTCAGGATTTATACCTCTAGATCTCGCTGAAATGGTTGTATCTTTGGAAAATGGAAACCTTTTTGAGTGAAACAAAACGTGTTCTTGAATGAAATGAGTGTTTTGGACACAATGCAATAGTCATCCCAGCCCATAAATGTATGGAAATGGAAGAAAAAATATATGAGGAAAATCATCTTCATGATCTTGATCTACAACAGAAGCGGGTATTCAAACAAGTGTTGATACCATGTTCGACAACAAAATTATTCCAACAAAGGATGAACACCTTTAGTAACCACTCACACAACTATATAAAAAATCAACACACTGATTTTTTGACGTGGTAAAATCATATGGGGAAACATCCACAACCCCAGCCAACGCGGGCACTTGGAGTAGTTTAGTAATGCAAAAGAAAAAGATTACAAAGAGATTTTACAACAGAGTTTCTCATAATCGATTATCGAAAAATGACCCTCCATTCTCTTTAAATAGAGATCATGGACCAATCATGTGTTAAGCCACAAATCAATGGCCATTAAGATTGAGGTGAATATGAACCATCAGAAAAATCTATATCAGGAACATATCTTGACTGTCATATTTCCTAACTACAAATGCATGCTAATGCATACTAAAGAAACACACTAAGAAACAAACTTTTACCTAACCACACATTAGACCAAGTAGATATTAACTAACTCCTAAGTGTCTAAATATCCTAACATGTGGAACAATGTTTCTTAAGTGCAATCTACACCGTCGATCTCAAATCAGAAGGAATTTGGACCATTGATCTACTCTCTAACTTCCCCAAATACCGACATGACCCTTGGCCATCGACACCTTTCCTTGGAAATCGGTCACAACACATCTCTAAACCGGCTGACCCGGTCATCGGTCATTTACCATCGACGATTTTGATTGGCGAATGAAACACTCTCCCAAGTTGGTCAACCTGACCATAAGACATTTATGTTGACCGATAAAAACACTTCTCCAGTTCGACCGACCCGACCATCGTCCATCAACCACTTCTTTTTTGACATGGAATGACACATGGCATGGCACATAGACTCTAACACAACATTATGGATGACATGGAACAACATATGGATGTTGATGTGGCATGACACATGAATGTTAAAGTGGCATGAAACGTCATCACCCATTTTTCTTCATCGACCATCAACGGTTTATCTTGACCTACCACATTACCAATCTAGTCGACCTGACAGTTGGCTCATCGGTCATTTCTCGTGGACAAATTAAATACTTCACCCAAATCCAGTCGACCTGATCATCGGGCCATAAATCATTTCCCATGGACAATTAAATACTTCACCCAAATATGGATGACTCGACCATCGGCCCATTGGCCATTTCCCATGGAAAATTAAAGTCTTCGTCCAAACTTGGTCGACCTGACCATTGGCCCATTGACCTGTTAGAAGAATTTCTTGGCCAACTCCAACACTTGGAGAATTTTCGACCAATTCCGAATGAATTTGGACCGTCGATGTCCAAGCCAAGTTGATATTGGTGTAGGTTTTAAACCAATGAAGTAAATCAATGCATATATATTTTTAAGAAAAATAGAATTTAATCAATGTCTCATACACATAGTACACAGACATTTATACTAGAAACCCTCAACTGGGAAAACCTTTCTTATATTCATTATATTGAATTTCATCATTCACCATACAATATATACAATGTTTTTAGGTAGTTCTTAGATACCAAAACCCTAATCCCTTAATCCGAAATTGGTAAGCCCCAATTATTAGCTCATTACCCCTTAATTGGGGCATATTACATTAGTAATGTTATATTATTTATGTCGTCTTTATTCCATTAGTTGTAATTATACCTCCTAGTCTCCTATATATACCAAGGAGACATTTTCATTTGGAATCATCTTGTACTTGAACATTTATGTGGGGTAAAAGGAGGTTTCCCCCTCAAAGAGGATTATTATCTGAAATTATTTCTTTTTCAAAGTGTTGAGTACTTATTTTGAGGGTTTTCTATGCTATATTGATATTTGGTTCTTAAGATATGGTATCGGAGCTCAAGGTCTTGGGGTTTCGCTGCTACATTTGAGACACCTTTGAATTTTCGCTATAAACTTTTTTATACAACATTTTAAAAGGAACGGCTTGGAGGATATTTAGTAGATGGATCAAGGTACGTTGGGTTAAAAATTTTAGCTTCTGAGGCCTTATACTTTTGGAGATACATCCTGTGCAAGATAGGGTTCTTGAATCATTCTGAACTGCGTCATTGTAGAAGTTTTGCTATAAAAAATTTTCTATAACATTTCAGACCCTAAAATCTAGAGGCTATTCACATAAATTAGTAAGGTATTTTTGGTACAAATTTCAGCTTCTAGGTCATCTTACATTTTTAGATACACCCTGTGGAGGATAGGGTATCTGACTAGTCCTATTGACTAGTCTCAAGAAGGTGTTCCAGGTAAAACAATCATAACTTCTTCCTAGAGTATTCAAATTGAGTGAGATTGGTTTCATTTTATAGTGGACAGTCTGTAGTATTTCTGGTACGAGTTTCATAATTTTATATCAATTATTCTGTGCGAGGCACGCTATACAAGGATATTTCCTGGAAAGGCCAAAAATTAGCAAGTTGTGGGGAAGTTACCGTAAATTCCACTTGGAACATCCAATTTTGATCATACTTGTGGAATTGCAGAGAAGAAATATCAGATAACTACATAAAATAATTTTTTATACCCATAAGGGCCGAAACATGGGATATACAACATAAGAAAGACTGTCTAGCAGAACCACCTCAAAATCAAGGTTCAAAAGTGATACTTGGCCAACATGCCACCCAAAAAGGGAACTTCTACACCAAATAAGCCTCCAAACAATCCTACTTGGACTCTTGATGAAGGTGAAGAAATGTGTAGGGACA
>ML801695.1:175199-191824 GCA_009831015.1 Picea engelmannii | reverse complement strand
AAGCTAAGTTGGAGGCAAAGATGGATGGTTTAAAAGAGGAGATCATGGAAGTATTGAAAAATTTCGTAATAGAGAAGACACTTGAAAGTGAAAATGCATCCCATGAAATTCATGATGAGGACACAAGGAAGGTGAATCAAGAACGGAGAAACTCCAACTTTGGTTTGAAGACCAACCACGTTCCTAAGATTTATATGAGGAAGTTTTATGGCAAGGACCCAATGACATGGATACTTCAGATGGAGCAATTCTTTGATCTACATAATTGTTGTGAGTGGGAAATCCCTCTACGGACTAGCACTTAGGGTTGAAATATGCATACAGAAAAGACCTAAAGATTTCTACTTTCTACCACCATCCCAGACCTAATCCCCATTATTCTTAATCAAACACATATTTAAGAAGATCAAATGAGCATACCTTATTTTGGGTGTTTGATGTAGATCCTTCCTTACGCTTGATCATCTTTTGATTACAACTCTCCTCCCAAGGCTGACTTGCATTCACATAAAATAAAAATCAAACTCCACATGCATTTGATATATATATTAATGGGTTAGAGATTCGGTAAACAAGTATGAAATAAACCATGAAAACCTCATATGGTGGGACGGGAAAAGTATTTCTTTATTATTAACTTATACAAATCAACTTACAATGATGAAGTCGGTCACTGC
Organism: Picea engelmannii; assembly: GCA_009831015.1. Classification (NCBI taxonomy): domain Eukaryota; kingdom Viridiplantae; phylum Streptophyta; class Pinopsida; order Pinales; family Pinaceae; genus Picea; species Picea engelmannii. The sequence goes on along the minus strand of ML801695.1, from coordinate 191,147 downwards.
TCCACGAACCTGGTCCTGGGCTCCTCTTCAACTGTCCTCCAACTTCTTTGCTCTATCTTTCTCTTTGCACAAGGAAGGCTAAAGGTTTGGGACAAAGGGAATATACAATTGGGTATAGTTTCTTTACTATGATTCTCCTCCTTCAAATGGGACCCCTAACCCTTCTTTTATAGGCTAGAAGAAGCTAGGTATTTGGATGAACCCTCAGCCATGCATGGCTAGAAGGTTCATTTAACTCACCCAAAGTTGTGTGTTCCGTCGGAAACTTTCCTTTTTTCATGATTTTGTAGGTACACGTGGGTTGTTTTGGGTCAGCGAGCATGTACACGTGTGGAGTAATAGAGCAGGGTGTGTGGGACTTTATAAAAAGTGTTTTTAAGAAGATTTGTTCTACAGTGCTTTGGAAAAGAAGGAATTTGAGATGGCCTAATACTAGGTAAGCATGTCTAGTGCAAATTAGGGTTATAAAAGATTCCCCCTAATGTGTGAGGTCAGAAGAGCATATGATGGCCGAGATACATTACCAATCTTTACTGATGAGTCGAATAAGTGAGCCCAGAGACCAGAAATCGGGAGGTGTCATCTACAAAAATAACAATTGTCTCACCGAGGTGGGCATACCCATGCTTGGGATAAAATAAACTCATGGCTACCAATCAAATACACTGTAGATCCATGTCATATAACTATATAAAGTGTAGTCGTGAACAATACACAACGGAGCTACATCTCGAAATCAAAAAGATATACAAGTAGAGTATCCATCTTCTTAGAAGCTGATAAGGCCTGATGGCTGGAGATGAGGTCTTCAGAGCTCGAGAAACAACTTCAAAATATTCAAAACTCGGGTAGGAGTGTAATATGAGTGTACGACTTCACTACCCAGAGGTCTTCAACGGCTCGTCGATCATGGACTAGAGAATCTTGATGATCAGACTGAAGGCTTCATTGATTTTGAACAAGGACTTGATTGGATGTTTAGGATGGCTGGGTATGAGGGCAATAGACAAACTGCAGAGGGGCCAACTCAGGCTTGGTAAAAAATTCCCTTGGACAACAACACGACAAATGATGAGACTTAAGAAGCATGGCATTAATCATAAGTTTATGACGTAGGAGGCAACACAAACTCTCCATATGTTTGGAAGAATAACCAAATGGAGGAGGACACAACTCTATGTAGCAAGAACAACTTCCTAAGGTCGTATTAAATCCCTGAGTTTGACGAACAAACAGACAAATGTGCTTTATCCAAGGGTGACTCATTGTGCTGCCAATAAAGAAAATAATTTTCCCTTCCTCTTTTTGGGATATATTTGATTTTTTTTCCTTTTTCAATGATTTTGGAAAAAAGAATAAAAGAATGCTAATTTACAATGGAGGAATGAGTGTTAAAAAAATACAAGTTCAAGGCGCAAGGACAAGACTGATGTTCAGAGAAATGACACTCAGGAAAAATCCTCTGGGGGCCAAAGGTGTTAAGACGTAGAGGCAAAGGGCTACAAGGCTTGCATATAAGGTATGCTTCAGATGGTTCAGTTGAGAGCAACATGGAGCCTACATTTAGACCAAAGACGCAGGTATGAAAATGTGGTTAACAAAACAAACAATGGTAACGTCCTTTGATGTAAGTTTAACGTGCCCAGAGAAGGTAAGCTCGGTGGTTTTTCATATTTAGAGAGTCTGAAAAAAAAATGTAAAAGAAGACTCCATTGGGGTACCTTTTTCAAAGGTAGTCTAGTCGTTTCAAAAAAGGGGTAAACTAGCATCGACAAGACATCTATTCAAAACCATTTTAACAAGTATGATAAAGACAAGATCACTCGACCATTTTTTCATTTTTAAGGAGTCTGAAAAAATCTTAACATGGACTCCGTCAGCAATGTTCTTCTAGAGAATTTTAACAAGTGTGAAAGAATAAGGTCACTCGACGATCTTTTCAATTTTAGGGAGTCTGAAAAGAGCTTAAATATGGACTCCGTGGGGGTTCCTTTTTTGTAAATTTAGTCCCTCAGGCCCGAAAAAGGGTTAAAATGATACTTGAGAGTACTCTTCTAGAGAACTGAAGTTCCATAGAGTATAACTTTTCTCATAAAGTTGACCGGCTGGACCGAAAAAGGGGTAAACTACCGCTGGACAAACATGACTTCAAATTTTAGTTTAATGAGCGTGAAGGGCCACAAGATTGCTCGACAATATTTTCATGTTTAGAGGTTCTAAAAAGGGCTTAAAAGAAGACCCGTTATATCTTTTGGGAGTCCCAAGGGTCCGGTCAAGAGTGAAAAGGAATCATGCAAATGAGGCTCAAACTTGTAATTAGGAAAAACAACAAGGACTCTCGAGCCTACAGTTATTAGAGATAGTATGGACACCATAATGCAACCAGGATCTACCTAGGGCATCCATGTTCCGGTAAGCTCTACCACCAAATCGTGACACTTGTAAAGCAACAATGATGGTTCCATGTCGCAACCTGATGGGATCGATCCTATGGCAAAGGGATAAATACAACAAGATACAAAAGTCAGGGTAGAAACCTAACCTATATGCTCAAGTTGATCATCTGATAAATTTTCACGGACCGTAAAAATTTACCTAAAACTCCAAAAAAAATGTCCCGATACCCGATCATACCCCTCCAATACAACTTCTGAATCACTCTAAATGGTTTTCGTTTTAAAGAAATTGATAAGGGGGGCCAAAAAAGTGACAAAAGAGGCCAAAAAGTCTATAAATAGAAGCTGACAGCTCATTATCACCATTGTTGATTTGGAAATTGACTCTGGAGCCAAAAAAAAACCCTTTGATAAAAGTGGTGATTTCTGGAGCTATAGTGGACGAAACGACCATCTGTCTGGACCAAGTAAGTACAAACTCTCTTATCTTGCATTTTAAGTCTTTATTTTTGCTTTGGGTTCCATTTTCGGGGGGGGGAGTTGACCTTCAAAAGGTTGGCCCTAGGTCCACATGGGTTGTCTCAAGACAGGCCACGTGTACATTCGGGTAGAGTAAACTCTGCATGCGTGTACACATGACTGTCAGTATTACAGCCCGCGCGGACCCCCTTATTGAATGAAAAAATCTTAAAAAATAAGGGTTAACCCTCCTGAACCTTGATTTTTTGTAGGATGTATGTTCATTGGAGAGAAAGAGAGCATGAGGAGGTAAGTGAGTTGGTCAGGGAAGACCCCAATGCTATGGCTTCCTTGATGCAATGTGGGCTACTCAAGTTCTTCTTATGTCCTTTTATGCAGGCACAACCTAGGCTTATGAATGCCTTGGTTGATTACTGGCATCTGGATGCTGAGACATTTATGTTAGAGGGGAAGTCACTGGTGCCCACGACAGAAGATATATACTTTTTGACTGACCTCTCCAGGAGAGGGGAACCAGTCAACTTTCGGACATTTCCTTCGGGGCTGCATAACATAATGGAATTCATAGCACTATACTGTGAGGCTGGTACAGACCATTGGAGCTCACAGGTGCCCATAAGAAAGATTACTAACTTATCACCACAAGTGATTGTGTTGATTATTGTCCGAATCACTGGTTTTGTGGCTCTACAACAGGCATCTCGTGCACAGATGAACTGTGTTGTCCAGTGCTTAAATGCACAAATATTTGACTGGATCATGACATTGTTAGATTGTATGAAGAGGCAGCTAAAAGATTGTCGGTTGTGGACACAGAGGAACTTCGGGTTTGGGACCATTCTATGCTCTTTCTTCTTTGAAAGAGTCCTGAGCTTTAGTCCTCGAGTAGTGGTACGAGGACACCAGGCCTCTCTTCCCGCAGTTTATAGATGGGCAGTGCTACTGCCATGACAGGGTGGTGGAAGGACCAATGAGTCCTTTGACGATGATTTCGTCGCTTGGATGTCACGGCAGATCCCAGTCATAGAGGATTACCCCTATGTTGGAATTGATTTCTTGACAGATCCAAAGATACTAGTACCTCCTAGTGAGGAGCAAGGAGAGATGGGTAAGTTTACTTCATTGTTTTGTTGTTTTTTTTTGTTTTTGTGAAACATATGTAATTTTTATGTTTCTTTTGTTATATATCATTTTTTTATACCAGAGTATTTGATGGATATGTGTTTGTTGTGTGCAGATGTGGGACCGATGTGACCTATGGACTATGTGAGGAATAGGCGTCATCCTCGGCCAGGGCCGCACCTGCCGCCGCAGGAGGACCAACAACAACAAGAGATCTTCCAATCGGGGAGGCTGAGAGGGTGTTGAGACGAGTCGAGCGGAACTTTACTTTGCTCACTCGCACGGTCCCTATGGCAGAGATTGAGGACCTGCCACCATCTATGCAACCTCATGTAGTGGGGGCACCGTGGACGTGGGTCCGATTATTTCAGCATTTGGAAAACACCGTAGATCAGTACAACAGGGCCCACAGGCCCTGACCTTAGTTAGAATTTTCACATGCCGAGAGCACTACTTGTATATATTTTTTGAGGGCATAAGCCCCGTGACTCGTTATTGGTCATATTTTTTAGGCGCTTGCGTCCACCTATGTACTATGGTGACTATGATGTTATATATGGATTTTTATGTCTTTTTGTGGCTTATGGATCGTTTTTGTAAAAAATGTATTTACATGTTTATGTGTATGTCCTTTCATATGTGTGCAAGATGCCAATCTAAAATTTGATTAGATAGAGTATCTGTAATTTCGTTTAAACTCCTAGGAACATGAAAATATGTAATATAATCAAAGCTTCATTATAAGAGATGTACCCTAAGGAATCATCGGTGTAAAGTCAGATTATGAACATGGTAGACTCTATTTAACTGAGACACAACCAACTGAGTGTGGAGATAGACCCGGAGATGAGAGATACCAAATGACAAGGCATCACGAAGCAACTCAATAACTACACTATACTCAGTGACATTATTTGTGGTGTCACCTAAGCATATACCTCCAGAAGATAATAACTAGCCTCGAGGTGAAACAATTACCCAAGATGCAGAGGCAATCCTCTGAGTGTGTCAGCTAGCACCGTCTGTGTGCCCAATGAATGCCTCAGATTCACTTGACATCTACCACAGTGACGAAATATGCATCAAAAACAACCCATCCATAACACTAAAAGAAACTAGAAAGTAATAGTACAAAGACTATACATATGTTACAAAATGTCACCCACGGTGACCTGCCTATGAGTAATACTTCTTGAGGTAGAGTCCATTTCTAGGCTCTGCCAAAGCATTCCCTTTAAATTCAACCAGATGATAAGCACCCTTCCTAAGAACCTATTTTATGATGAAAGGTCTGAACCACATGGGTTTGAATTTTCCTGCCCCCAGGGAGTCCTTATCTTGGTCGTAGACCAGGACAAGGTCACCTTCAGTGAAAATCTGAGGATGAACGAACCTATCATACTGACACTTGACTTTATGCTTGTGAGCCTCGTTGGCCATGGCTGCATCATGATGCTACTCATTGAGTTTCTCAAGGTATAATAACCATTCTTCAAGTGAAGAAGTGTCTGACAATAATTGTACTACCAATTTTAGGGACGGGATCTGACATTCGATAGGAAAGACTGCTTCCAGCCCGTAAATGAGTTGAAAAGGTGAGAAACCAGTTGCAATATTAACAGATGTTTCGTAAGCCCATAATGCCGAGTATAACATCAAATGCCAATTTGACTTGGCTGAGTTGATTGTTCGTTGTAGGATGGTCTTGACAGATTTATTCACAGCTTCTACCTGACCATTTGCTTGGGGGTGGTAGGGTGATGAATGTTCCTTCCATAACCCAATATTTGATGTTAGCTCAGTCATCATCTGGTTCTAAAAGTGACTGCCATGGGCAGTGACAATCTCCCTTGGGACGCCGAACCTTGTTATTATCTAGTTGAATAAAAAGAGAGTTGTAGTCTCTCCATCATCTTTAAACGTTGGCATATCTTTGACCCACTTTGTGAAGTAGTCTACGGCTATGATGATGTAACGGTTCCCCCTTACTGAAGGAGTGTTGCATGTAGTGTAATCAATCCCCCACTTGGTGAAGGGACCAACTGTGATGACAGGAAACATGGGAGCAGGATGTTCTCTCATCTTCCGAGAGAAGATCTGGCAAGGGTGGCACTTCTTGATCGATTCAATACAATGTTTTATTAGTGTCGGCCAGAAGTAACCTACTCTTAAAATATTTTGGGTTGTTTCCAACCCAAAAAAATGACCGCCACAGGCTCCAGTATGGCAATCGTTAAGCACGATAACTGCCTCTTCGTGAGTGAGACATCAGCGCAGGATGCAGTTTACACCTCTCTGATACAATGTATCATCGAGTATGATATAATTCTTAGCCTGATGGCGTATGCGTCGATGCTAATCATGAGAAGCAGAGGTGGGGAAATTCAAAGTCTGGAGATAGATAAGTATATCTCCTTACCAGGGATCCAAAGAGGTGATAAAAAACATATCTCCTCTTATAGGCAACTCTTCGGGCACAAAATCACTTGACTCAACCGAAAGTTCCGAAATACGTTCTGCAAAGACCAATGACTTTTTGGATTTCTCTGAAATGAAATCTAAGTCAAACTCCTAGAGGACAACTATCCATCTACTGATATTTCCACCTATTACCTATCATGTCAACATGTACTGGAATGGATTCACAATAGCAATGACAGTGGTCTTGCAAAAAATAACATAATGACGGAACCATTGAACAACATGAACTGCTACCAACACAAGTTTTTTGATATGAGAATAATTGAGTTCCGGTCCTACGAGGCCTCGGCTCAGGTAATAAATCACATATTCTGAGAACAGGTCATCCTCCTGAACTAAGACCATGCTGATGGTTGACTCTATTGCAACCAGGTATAATAAGAAATCTTTGTTATAGTTAGGTGGCCAAAGCAGAGGGGCAGTCATGAGGGCATGTTTCAATGCATTGAAAGAGCATTGGGTGGCATCGTCCCAATGAAAAGGAACGTCTTTCTTCAGTAAGCACATAAATCCCTTTGTGATCTCAGCATAGTTGGCGATGAAACGTCTTAAAAAGTTCGCCTTTCCCTGTAGATTCCGAAGTTGAAGAATTGTGCATGGGGGAGGCAACTGAATTATTTCCTCAACCTTGAGAGGATCAACCATGATCCCTGTTCTTGATACTATGAAACCTAACAAGTGCCCTGGTGTTACACAAAATATGCACTTGTTTGGATTCAAGTGAATCCGGATGTAGCGACAATGCTCAAAGATGAGTCGAAGGTGTGTGGGATGATCCATTCTCTTGTGAGATCGAGATGATAAATAATCTAAATAGGCCTCGACTATATGCTTGAGTTCATGGAAAGCAAAGACATGGCCCACTGAAAGGTCGCTCCAGCATTTTTGAGACCGAAAGGCATCTTACGATATGCGAATGTACCCCATGGACAGATGAATGTCATTTTGTGCTGGTCTTCGGGTTTGATTTGTATTTGGATATATTCTGAAAAACCATCCATGAAAGAGAAGGCCTCCCAACCTGCACATTCATCAATTATCTGGTCGATGAAAGGTGTGGGAAAATTATCTTTGGGACATGCCTTGTTCAAATCATGGAAGTCTGTACATACACAAATTGTGCCTTGTTTTTTATTGATCGGAATGGGGTTTGATACCCATTGGGTCAAATGGATAGGATAGATAAAACCAGCTTTTAGCAGTTTCTCAACTTCAACCTTAATGGTTGATGCTTTCCCGGGGTTAACTAGATGAAGCTTCTGCCGGATAGGCTTGGCATCTGGATAAGTTGTGATTTCATGTTCGACTATTTTTTGATCGATGCCTGGCATTTCCTCGTAAGACCGGGAAAAAACGTCACGAAATTATTTAAATAGATCTATGTAGATTTGAATCTCTCCGGGGGAGCAGTCAGCTCTGAAGAAATCATTCTCCACAACACCAGGGGTTCTGGAGATATTGATTGGTATGGTTTCAGCGATGGTTGCCATATTACCCTCAGCATAGACCTCATGTGTAGCTAAGGGATTAATAGGACAAGACCTATCTCCAGTCATATTCAAGGTGAATTCTCCAGCCTCAATTCTGCTTAACTCTGGGAGAAAGTATGATCTATGATGAAGATCATCCCATGGTTTGTCTGGACTAGTCATTGATTCAATTACTGCTTCATCAGAGGGAAAGACTAAGTCTAAGGAATTGGTGTCAGCAAGAGAACCTTGATCCCAAATAGGATCTAGAAGCGGATCCAACTCTTGTGCAGGAGTTGGATCTGGGTTGGATGAAGTTTGTTGGACTAAAGAGTATGCTACTTCAGCTGTGGAAAAGGGCATGGACATGCCTGGGTGCCCTGTCCCCTCCATCGGGGCCAATGGGGAAACAATTATCCATGGATTGGTGAAGTATGTTGTGTGAAACAATGAAACTTGGAAAATATCAACCTTATGGTGGTTGGATATGAAATTTACATCGCCTTGAGGGGGCGATTAATCGAAGGTACCCATCAAAGATGGGCACAAACCAACCCCTATGTTGACTACACCTGGTTGAGGATTATCGATCATCAGGACCGCAAACACCCCCAACAAAGGGTCAGGTCTGGAGAAAGAGAATTGATCAATGGTTATAATCCGGTCTTTGTGTGGAAACAACAACACCTAGAAAACTGTAGAAACCACTACTTGCATGGCATAAGTCCAACTCCTTCCTAACAAGATATTGTAGTTGAGGGATGCATCAACTACTTCTACTTCAACGCACATGGTCTTCCCTCCTAATTGCACGGGAAAGGAGGGAATAATACCATGTGGTCGGAATGAATGACCGTCGAAAGCAGTGAGAAGAGTAGGCGACGGAGACAAAACGGGCTGGCCAATGGCCTTCCAACATGGCAATGACATAACGCATACCGAGGCGCCCTCATCAACCACCATGCAAAAAATATTGCGAGTAAAAGTTTTCGTGGGGTGAGCCACTACTATCTGAAACGCTATGTGGTAAGGTAGATGAGGTTTTAAGTTAGTTGTATCTAGCATGATGGTACCTGAATTACAAGTCTCGATAGATCCTAAAGCAGTTAACAAAGATTTCCTCTGAGAAGGGAAACTTTGGAGGACCTCCAAAGTAGACATCACACAAGGGGTTTGAGACAAATCCTCCACCACAGAATAGTTCTAGGTGGCCCTTGTGTTCAGGTTGTGAGAAGATTTCTTGAACATGCCTTTTGGGATGCGTGTCATTGTTTCACCCAAAGTCTTCTCAATCTATAGAGGAAGAGATGGGAGTTTGGCTTCTTTTCCCTTCTCAAAAGTTCTTGGTTTACTGTATTCATGTGCTCTAGTCGATATGATAGAATTACCCTTCATCATATATACCTTCACAGATGTGGTATTGTTCAAATACAGAGAGGGCCCTTGACTACCCCCTTCCGCACTTGTAGAGGCTTGGGTTAGGTTTTGCCCATGCTGAAATGGATTGGTTAACACAACAGGCTGTTGTTGTGTCACAAACTTTTGGGCCTCTGCAAGCCAGGAACATAGGTGGTTCAGGTGGTCTTCCATGCACAGGTTGCACGGATACCTCGCCTTTCGTTTCTTAGTGTTGCCCCCTCCAGCATTATTAGTGGGTTTCTTATCCCCCTTACCTTTCTTTCATTGTTTTTTCTTTCCTTCAGGCTGTTGGGTGGCCTTTGTATTTCTTGATTGCACTGTGTGTACATCTGATGTTTTAGTAGGGGGAGTAACCAAAAAAGTAGTTTGGTTGTCTGTTGTGTGTTGTATAGACAATTGCTGCAATTGCGTCGTCAGTTGCTCAACGAGCTTTGTTTGTGCTAAACCAACAATACCATCGGCATGTGGTCCAACTCTCTATCTAGTTTTATCAAGTATTAGGCATGGTGCATCTGGAAAGATCTTGTATAATAAACTGGACTGAGAATAGATGAGCTCAAGATATTGAGCTCTCATGATGGCATCTTCTTCAGAAAACACTCCTGAAGTTGCGACATATTTGGATAACTGTGGGACCAAAGACTTAAGTAACCACTCGAGCAGGAATGCTAGTGGGACTGGTACCTTAATTAAACTCTTCTGGCATCTCCATTCTCAGATGTGATCAGAGATATGGTCCTCTTTTTTCTGTGCAAAATTGGCCCGCAATTATGTGCCAACGTCATATCTCACAGGTAATTGGAAATGGTTTAGGAAGGCCATTGCCAATTCGCCGAAGGAAGAGTATCTTGAGCAGTCGAGCTCAATGTACCATTTTGTGGCACTCCCAATGAGAGTACATTGAAATAATCGCAACTGTACAGAGTCATCTTTCAACGAGTTAGATGAGCACCAAAGGTGGAAGGTAGTCACATAATCGCCTGGATCTTCGTTCAGCTTGGCTTCGAACTTTGGTATGTCTGAAGGAAACTTTGTCGGCATAGGGGGCCAACACAGATCGTGACAGATAGGGTCATTCAACAACCTTATCAAGTCAGGAAAATGTAAGGTTGCTAGGAAAGGTAGTTTGGGTTGTTGATGATAACCTAGGAAAAAAGGACCTAGAGTTTGAATAGCACCAGGTTTCCAGGAAAAATTCGGCTGCTGGCTTGGGTTCTGGTAAAAGACATGGCCATGACCAGTGTACAGATTCTGCATGTGAGGAGACATCATCGGTTGATTCCCAAAATAGGATTTAGATGGATGGGCGTGCATTACATTTAGAGGAATTTGGGAAGGGTTTCCCCATGCCGATCCCGTGGGGATAGGCATAGTACCTTTTTCGGGGTTCCATTGACTGTGGAAAGAATTTCCCCAGATCAATAGTCCTGATGAAGGAACGGATCCCTGCCAAGAATTCCAAGGCCCTGATGCGGAAGAAGTTCCTGGGTTTTCCCGTTGTGCAGGAATAGTACCTTGCATAGGAATAGGTTGTCTGAAACTGGGGTTGCCCCCAGTCGGGAAAGAAACTAACAAGAAGGCGTTGTTACCAAATGCACCGAATAAAGAAAATGGTGTCAAACCTACTAGCATATTATGCGAAGGCAGTCCTTGACTCCCTACTCCAAATAAAATATGGTGTGCAGGTGGCCCGACGGATTTTCGATGCGTGCCACTGAGAAAAGGGGACGAAGGAGGTATATGACCTCCCCCATAAGGGAAAGCGTTAAAAGGAGCTGAATTTCCCCCCATGTGACCTTGTAGAGGAGCATTAGAGCTCCTTTCCCCAAGACCTAAAGTCTGTGAAGTGGAGTAGGAAAGTACAACACTTGTACTTGAGTTAGGCATCCCATATGAGAACAGAGGGCCTATCGCACTTGGTGGGAGAGGGGTTGTGGTCGTCGCCATAGATAGGATCGGACCATTGTGCAGGGTAGAGGTGGTCGATACCATTGTGGCTCGAACCAATGACGGTGGGTTAGGAGGTGGAAACTCTCCTATGGTGACAACCATAGTTGGAATTGAAGAATTCCCAGAGGGAGTGACAACATTTATTTCCATTGCTACTTGCGAGATTGTCTGGCACTCGTAAAGGTGAATTAGTATGATGTTGTGTGCCAAAAGATCAGTGTTTGGAGTTTTAGGTGGACCAAGATCTTTTTCTCCAAAGTCTAAACTGACCATTTCCTCCGGATGTTGGTCGGGCACAATTTCTTGTGACCCGGTCACTTCAAAAGACCCTTGTTGGTCTTGCTTTCGCCTTAGTGGTGGCGGGGGTGGCTCCAGTGTAACCGGTGATAGGCCTTGAAGACTTCGTGACTGGCAGAGCTCATGATCCTCCACTGTGTGAGAAGATCAAAGACACTCTAGGGCTGTCTATTCATTCAAAAAACAACACACACTAAAAAGTCCCTACAAGATAAAACAAGCAAACACTAAACTAATTGGAAGAACAGTTACAACAACCAACACTAGAGAAACCTATCAGTGCAAGTGCAACTCAAACATGGAAGAACCCTCCAGGTATACTCTACAAAGCATGGCCTGATGTCTATCCTAGGTACCGCAGTATACCCCCGCAGTCACCTGTGTATGTCCCTAAAAACATAGGCAACTAGGTTGCCAGCGCACGAACAGTCACCAAGCGGGTACAATCAAAAGTTGGGTACACCACAATGAGTAGGGTATCGAGCCCAAAACCTATCAAGGATATCGAAAGAAAGTGATCCGAAAGACAACTGAGGAACTCGAATGGATTTGAGACCCACGAAGCTCCGTGGCAAATGCAATCGACGGAATCCCAAGACAAGTCCTCTATATGTGTTCTCCACTACGATTGGTCCAACTTTGGAGGGGTCATCTCCACTACATTCCCGCACGCGACCTCATGTTTATTCCCTGTGTTAGAGGGGGGTCCTAGATAACTTTCATGATAATGGACTCTGACACTCCCTAACTCAGACTCCAATGTTTGATTTTAATGGCCTTGAAGAGTTTCCTCTCCAACCTAATTCAAGGCCCTAACCCTAAACTAGTTGGTTGACCCTACAAACATAAAAAGTCTAATGAATTTTATATTTAATGATAATTTTTATGGCTTGTCTTAAGTCAAAGGTTATGAAAGTGAAACTAATGATGTTTTGAAAGACGAAAGAAAAATGAACAGAAAGCTGGAAACAAAAACCTTTACTTCTCTTAACTCTTAAACAACTTTTCAACCTTAAAATTTTTTCTAAGATCTTTGAACAACAAACTCAAAGTAGGATTTCACTCGACTATGAGCTACTTATGATGTAATTAAATTATCAAGAACTTATGAAAGCAAAGACTTTTCCCTGGTTACTAATGCAAAACAACACTTTTTAATCAACACAGAAAAATAAAAATAAAAATTTTATTTGAATGCTCACAAAGAAAAAAAGGAAAAATACCGACAAGTCAAAACCAAGAAAACTTTCTGGCCTAAGCGCAGATCGCAAAGAGTCACTTTTAAAAAATCACACACAAGCAAATTAAAATTGGACTCTCACACTTGTCTAAAAACCCTATAACAGAATTGTTTTGAGGAAAACCTCTAAGTGAAAAAAGAAAGCTATTGATGTGATCAAACCTAAGACACTGGCCACTATGACAGAGACCCAAACCTGAGAGGTATAATTCTTGTCAAAAGAAAGGATGATTGCCTTACCTTCAACAAAAATTCTCTCCACAGGCACACTGCTGACAGTACCACAACAAGCGTATGCACGCAAGCTGTGTAAAGTCAAAGAGCATGTACACGCATGCTGGCCTTATACAGGCCGCGTGTATATCTGAAACTCTGAAAAACAAAATCAAGCAAACCAACCCAGGCAGAGACTCCTGGTATTGAGAACCAAAATCTCTTGAAAGCTCAGAAACTTACTTTAAGCAGAAAAAGAAAACAATTCAAGGAAAAATTCATAGAACAAACCAATCTGAGGTGAAACCTAAACTATAGACTACAAACAACAAAGACTAGAAAGAGTTCCAGAAAACCCCTGATAAGGACTAATTCTGACAGTCGAGAGGATGACTACCTCTTTTTAAGAAAAAAAACAATTATGGAATCATACACGCGACTGTCACCTCCTCAGTTAGCATGTACACGCGAGATGTGAGAATGCAGGGTGCGGGTACATGTGTTCAGACCTTATACAGGCCACGTGTACCTCTGTGGGTCTTGAAAAAAAATTATAGTCAAGCAAAAAAACAGAGATAACTGGTATGGAAGACCAGAATCTCTATTAGCTCAGACTTTTGAAGAAACTTTTAAAAATAGGAAAATGAAACCAGTTCTTAAAAATACCCAAAAATATCCCTAGGAACCCTAGAGATCTTCCCAGTATGGTCACCAATTCTATTGTGAGTGGGAAATGCCTCTACGGACTAGCACTTAGGGTTGAAATATGCATGCAGAAAAGACCTAAAGATTTCTACTTTCTACCGTCGTCCAAGACCTAATGCCCATTATTCTTAAGCAAACACATATTTAAGAAGATCAAATGAGCATACCTTATTTCGGGCGTTTGATGTAGATCCTTCCTTATGCTTGATCACCTTTTGATTGCAGCTCTCCTCCCAAGGCTGACCTGCATTCACATAAAATAAACAACAAACTCCACATGCATTTGATATATAGATTAATGGATTAGAGATTCGGTAAACAAGTATGCAATAAACCATGAAAACCTCATATGGTGGGACGGGAAAAGTATTTATTTATTATTAACTTCAACAAATCAACTTACAATGATGAAGTCGGCCGCTTCTCCACGAACCTGGTCCTGGGCTCCTCTTCAACTATCCTCCAACTTCTTTGCTCTATCTTTCTCTTTGCACAAGGAAGGCTAAAGGGTTGGGACAAAGGGAATATGCAATTGGGTATAGTTTCTTTACTATGATTCTCCTCCTTCAAATGGGACGCCTAACCCTTCTTTTATAGGCTAGAAGAAGCTAGTTATTTGGACGAACCCTCGGCCATGCATGTCAAGAAGGTTTAGTTAACTCACCCAAAGTTGTGTGTTTTGTCGACAAGTTTCCTTTTTTCGTGCTTTTGTTGGTACATGTGGGCTGTTTTGGGTCAGCGAGCGTGTACACACATGCAGTAATAGAGCAAGGCACGTGGGCCTTTATAAAAAGTGTTTTTAAGAAGATTTGTTCAACAGTGCTTTGGCAAAGAAGGAATCTAAGATGGCCTAGTGCCAAGTAAGCATGTCTTGTGCAAATTAGGGTTATAACAATAATGTGCCACATACACAAAAGGTACGAATTGCTTATTTATATTTAGAACCCAATCAATTTGTATGGTATCGATGGATTTGTTCTCACAAATCACTCGTCACTTAGACAATTTTCATGGAATAAATGATAACACACTATGAGGATACAAGGAGCAATACCTTCTTTAGCCAATTGATATATCTCAAGCAAAAGGGTTCAGTTACCGAGCACATTGAGAACTTCCAAATATTGAATATAAAGGTAATAGATATTCCAGATGAGAACTTGATTAATGTATTCATAGGAACTTTAAAAGATAACACTCAACATTAGGTTCACCTTTGGGAACCCAAATCATTGGAAAATGCATTTAAGGTGGCAAGAAATGTTGAAAGTAAAAATATGGCTATGGCTACTAGAAGGACCAATCCTAACATCTATAGAGAGAACAATGCTCCTTCTTCTAAAACACCTCAACCCACAAGGTTGAGAGCTCAACAATTGGAGGAAAGAAAAGAAAAAGGTTTATTCTTTAATACAACAAGTACAGTAAGGGACATAAGTGTGGTGAGAAGAAATTATTCTACATAGATTGTGAAGAGGAAGAATAACAAGAACAAGAACCATCTCAAGATGAAAACGTAGAAGCAATTTTGTCTGAAGAGTTGACTCCCACGATATCGTGTAATGCATTGGATGGAATTAGCACTCCTTAAACCCTCAATATCAAAGGATACATCAAAAATAAAAAGGTAATAGTCCTAATTGATTCTGGCAGTACTCATAATTTCATTCACTATAAATTATCCAAAGCTCTCAATTGCTTTGTATATCCATTGCTAGAGTTTCAAGTAATGATTGTAGATGGAGGAACTATTAATTTCTCAAGAAAATGAAATAAGATCAATCTTACTATGGGGGAATATGTAATGAATAGTCCAATGATTTCTATACCCATGGGTGGCGCGGATATTGTACTAGGAATCCAATGGTTACAATCATTAGGAACAATGGCTTTTAATTTTCAAGAACTTTTCATGAAATTTTCATTGGAAGGAAAATAAATTGAGTTTAGAGGTATCATAGGGAAACCTGGTAAGGTGATAAGATCTAATGGCATGAAAAAATTATTGAAAAAGGGGCATCAAGGAGTTATTTCACAACTGTGCTCACTAGATGTTCAAACATCTAAGCCATCTATTCCTCAAGATCTCCAAGGGATCATTGATAAGCATTCCAAAGTATTTGAAGATATTCCCAAAGGTCTTCCACCCACTCAAAATCATGATCATGAAATTCAC
>ML801695.1:162723-174568 GCA_009831015.1 Picea engelmannii | reverse complement strand
ACTTACACAAACCCAATTATGAGAAGGAAATGATGGCAATACTACATGCATTGAAGAAATGGCATCCTTACCTAATAGGTAGGCACTTCAAGGTCAAAACAGATCATGATAGTCTTAAATACTTCTTGGAACAAGACTATCTTCAGAAGAACAACAAAAATGGGTAACCAAGATATTGCGTTATGATTTTGAAATCATCTATAAAAAGGGGAAGCAAAATGTTGTGGCAGATGCACTCTCAAGAAAGGATGAATATGTTGAGGCCTTTCTCTATGCTATCTCGATCATCCAACCCTATTGGATAATAGAAGAAAGGGATGAATGGAAGAATGACAAAAAATGATTCACTATGGTACAAATATTGCTTATATTTATGTAAGAACTCCCAACTCAAACAAAAGGTACTATTGGAATTGCACACCTCTCCAGTAGGAGGGCACTCAGGATTTTTGAAAACCTACCATAGAGTCAAGATGTATTTTTTTGGGGATGGCCTTAAAACTGATGTTCAAATGTTTGTGGCAGAATGTTTGGTTTTCCAATGAAATAAGGTGGAAACAATTAAGACCCCGGGTCTTTTACAACCATTAGCCATCCCAAGTCAGCGCTGGGAGGAGGTTTCCATGGATTTCATCAGAGGAAAGAGTGTCATCATGGTGATTGTTGATAGACTGACCAAGTACACACACTTTTGTGCACTCTCTCATCCCTTCAAAGCTAGTACAGTTTCCACGACATTCATGGAGACAGTTCAAAAGCTACATGGCAGCCCAAATATTATTGTAAGTGATAGAGATCCCATCTTCCCTGGACATTTTTGGACATAATTATTTTCTTGTTTGGGTACTCAATTGGCTCATAGATCATCATATCATCCTCAATATGATGGACAAACCGAGATAGTGAACAAACGTTTGGAAGTCTACCTTCGTTGCTTTGTCTCTGATAAACAAACAAAATGGTTCAAATGGTTACCCTTGGTAGAATGGTGGTATAACACTTCCTTTCATACTACAAAAAAAATGACACCATTTATGGCACTCTATGGATACCACCCTCCTTTCATCACTTCTTCTCTAAAAGAAAAATATAAGGTTCAAGCAGTGGAAGACCACATCGAGCATCAACAACAAGTTCTCCAAATCTTAAAGGACAACCTGACCATGGCACATAATCACATGAAACAACAAGTAGATCAACATCGTAGTGAAAGACGTTTTGAAGTAGGGGATTGGGTGTTTGCAAGACTACAACCATACAAATAGATGTCCCTCAAGCAAGCCAAGAAGGATAATAAATTATCACCAAAGTACTATGGCCCTTATAAGGTGTTGCAAAATATTGGTACTATGGCATACAAATTGGAGTTTCCTGCATCTTCAAGAGTACACCTAGTTTTCCATGTTTCATTATTAAAGAAGGTTATAGGTGACAAGATCCCAATTCAAACTATATTTCCAGAACTTGACGAGGAAGGAAAAATCATATTAGATCTTGAAGCCATCACAGACACAAGAATTCACCAGCTGAGGAATAGATCCATTTCAGAGTATCTCATTAAATGGAGGAAACTACCTGCTGAAGATTCCACTTGGGAAGATGAGTCTTTTATACAGAAGCATCCAAAGTTACTCAAGCGTTGCAGAAAACACTTGTCTCAAGGGGAGAGGCATGTTAATCCCTAATATTGTCTCATTACCCATTAATTGGGGCATATTACATTAGTAATGTTATTTTATTTATGTCGGCTATATTCCATTAGTTGTAAGTATACCTCCTAGTCTCCTATATATACCAAGGAGACATTTTCATTTGGAATCATCTTGTACTTGAACATTTATGTGGGGTAAAAGGAAGTTTCCCCCTCGAAGAGGCTTATTATATGAAATTATCTCTTTTTCAAAGTGTTGAGTACTTATTCTAAGGTTTTTCTATGTTATATTGATATTTGGTTCTTAACAGGGATTAATTTAGAAAACTACTAAAAATAGCAAAAACCGCCCAAAAAAAAAATTGGGGCATTGCCCCGGGCTACCACCCACTTCCGAACGCTAAACGTAACCAAGGGGGGCTACCTAGCCCCCCCTAGGACCCTCTTAGGAAGCGCCCGGTGCACACGACACAAAAACTACTACTAGAGTGATTGTCAGACGCAATTGTTGAATTTGATGCGCCCACACACACACATGCAAAGAATATAAAATATACCCAACACTTGGTCATCGATCATCCACAACCTCCAAACGAACGAAAAATTAATACCGACCAACGATTTCCTCATTTTCCAACCGTCGAAAAATGAATCTCGGTCGTCGATTTGGTAACTTTTCAAAAATTTGAAAAAATAGAATTTTTAAACATTTTCAAGGATGAATCTCGATAGTTGATCTCAAGATCAAACACGATCTCAATCATCGATTCACCAAAATATACCCAGCCCTATAGTGGCCATTTAAACTCAAATTTTTGATCTTACAGTTCGAATATAACTCTACAACTCTGTCGATCAACGCCATAAAAATTCTTAGACAACCTTGAATCATTTAAACTTGGATCTTCTCACAAAATTTGGGATTTTCTCTCTATTTTTCACCATTTTCCCCCAAATTCACTTAGACCGAAGTCTACAACTACAAATTTTCCAAATTCACACCTATTTCAACCCAAACCTTACTGATGTTTCAACCAAACACTTTGATACAAATTTGTAACATACCCATCCACCCACAGGTTGGCCATGCTACTTCAAAAAATACTTCAAAACTGATTTCGAAATTCTAATAAGAGTTACTTAACAAATAATAATGAAAGACTCACATGTAATAGTCAAGATTCATTCTATTGTTAATTTTTTGGTAGCATTGGATAGGTACTTCCACATAGGCATGTGTTTTGCATGTGGAAGTAGTAAAAAATATTCTAATATCTACAACTATCGTAAGATCTCTCAACTCCCCTCATGTTCTCACACATTCAAGAACATTTACAATCAAATTCTCACTTTCATTATCGAACCCCTATCCCATGTCTCTCCTCTAGAATTCATTAAAACATAGGAAAATACAATAAATCAATCCTTGGGAAACCTAATTCCCAGTAAATGAAAGACCCCCCAGGTCTTCATCAAATGAACTTGATTTTGGAGGAAGGATTCTCCTGCATCAGAGTCCCAAGGAACAAAATGTTCATGATCTCTTGATCATGAGTTCCTATTGTTGAAGTCCTCCTGGATCCCAAACTTTATGTTGTTTCTTGCTTTCCTTGTTGTCTTGTTCCATCATTGTTGTCTGCAATTCTCCATTTTCTCTGTTGATCCAGATATTTTTTAGCTCCGCATATCTTTTCTAATACATCTTCACCCTCATCATCCTTAATTCTTCAATTTCAATGTCCAACTTATCCTTGTGCTAGTACATGCTATGCAATTTGTTGTTATGTTGTTGCATTTTGTTGTTGTTACTAGTCTCCTATGGCTATTGCATCTCCTTTCCTTTTTCAAGATTCTTACTCTCTTCTTCATCTATTATCTTGTTGATTGAAACTTTCATTTTCTCCTCAAAATCAATTTGAGTTGAGTCTACCCTTTCTCTATAGTCTTCATTCCCTGCATCTCTAGTCATTCATTCCTCCAAAAATTCCATCTCATCCTCAAAATTCATCAACTCATAATGTTGAATTTGAGGTCTCCTTTCATCTCTAAGAAACATATCATAATCTATTTCTCTAATCACCTTTTCATGTTCATCATTCTCTTCTATACCTACATCCTTTAATTTAAATTGAAAATTAAAATTTACCTCTGCCTCTTCAGATGATAAAATGTTTTTCCTATCACTATTAGGTACTTGTGAACATGTTTTCTTCTTGGTTTAACTTTCTCTTCTTCCTGACTCGAGTTCCATCAACAATATTTCCATCAGATTAATTTATTCATTCCATCTTGCAATAATTACATTTGAATGCCTCTCTTCATCTTCTCTTGGGTTATCTCTATGAGCCAACTCATCTTTGTTTTCTGTAACAAAAATTTATTATGATGGCTTGTCAATAATCCCATTGGAAAAATGTGTAGGTATTCCTCTTTGGCTATCTTCATGAGACACTCTTGCCTTATCCTCCATAAAAATTTAATTTTGATATTGTCTTCTTGAAAAAAATTTACACATTTATTTTTCTTCCTTCTTCCCCTTGACAACTTCAAATGACCCATCACCTGCTAATCCTGCAACCACACACAAATTTTCAGTTACAAAAACATAAGGATTACTATCCTTCTTTTCTTCCTCTGTTAGCAAATCCACATATTGATTTGAACTCTCCAAAGAGTTCATGAGACTTCTTGCAAGTCTCTCACTCTCTAAGCAATCTATGAGATTCTCAATAGGTATCATCTCAATATCATATTCTCTAAGGATGTTTCCTTTCTCTGGTTCACAATAGTGAAATTTTCCTTCAGTCAATGGCCTCTGTCTGAAATCAACCCCTCTAAGTTTCTCCTTCTCTACCCAAGCATCCATCCTATGCTTTAGGTTTATCAATATTTCCCTAAGCTTCTCTTCAAATAACTTCATTATAGGTCACTTGACCTCCTTTTTCATGCTCCATCCTCATCTCAAGTTCTCTTTGATATCCTTTTGTTACACATTAAAAATACTCACTTTGATAGTGTCGCAAGTCTCGTCATTACAAGTGTCGCAAGTGTCGCATTTTGCTCACAAGTGTCGCAAGTGTTAAAAAAAGCATGCTTCCATGATGCCTATTTCGTGCCTATAATGACATGAGAAGGACACTTGAAACACCTCAAACACTTGATTTGGAAGAGGAGGAAAGGTTATCTGGACTCATGAACCTTTTGCCATCTGAAAACACTCAAAAAAATAAGTTTTTGGAGGGGAGTGCTCCCCTATAACTACCTCAGGAGTGTTGGCGCCCCCCCCTTACACTATCTAGGAGCATTATAAAGCTTATGTGGCCCTTCTGGGGGAGCTCTAGTGTCTTTAGGAGTGTTGGCGGCCCCCTTAAACCTACTGGGGAGCGCTACAACACTCTAATGGCCCTTTTGAGGGAGCGTTGCCTATTCTAGGCAATAGTTAAGTTGTTGAGATGAATGGGGGAAGGATCCTTTCATTCTTGGAAGGTAGTTGGATTCGAATCCCTAGTCCAGCCATGATCTTAGGGAAGATCCTCAACTGAAGGAGGCAAATCCTCAACTTCCCCAAGGATATCTCAAGTGGTTAAAGCCTCTCCAAGGCTATATAAGCAAGCTTTCCCATGGTGAAAGGGGGATTGGAAAGACATAATCACACCAAACTTATGATCTTATAAGTGGTGCTGGAACACAGATATTTCAAAGGCAAGAGACCTATTATCTCATAGGGAGAAATCAGTGAAGCTATCATCATTCAGATTGTGGATATTTTGAGCAAGGGGTAGACAAGGAGGACTTGGCAGAGCTGTCACATTCCATCTATGAATGTAAGCAATGGTTTGTCCTCATTAATATAATTTGCTTGGCCTGTTTCTTTCTAATTCGTGTTCGATCTTACATGAATTTGTCTCTTTAGTAGATAGACCTATTTCAGACTAATCTTGATAGAGTAGGAAGTGGTCATACTTTGTTTGTCTACAGGGCTTATCAAAGAGCGAAAGATTGGAGCGCAACTCGGAGCATGCATGGACAAACACTGATAAAAGGTACTTCTTTTCTCCTTCCTCCTCACACACTATTCCACTTAGATATAAAAGGAAGTCAGTGACCATGATAAGAACTTTCTATCTTAGAGTTAAGAGTCTAGCTCTTTGAGGAGATCTACCTGTCCACAGGGAGATTTTCCTTCAATAGAAACTGGCGACTCCACTGGGGAAGAATCAGAACTTTCTTAGTTTTGTTTTTTCCTCATAGACCTTGCCTTACACTATGATTGTATTTAGACCTTTTTCACCCCTTCATGTTTGATTGCACTTGCTGATTGACTCTTTACCCCATCACACTCAGCTTACCTGTGAAAATTTGACTGAAATTTTGTTTTTTTTGACATTTTTATGAGTTTTTTGAGCCTGGCGCCCTCCTGCCCATGTTAGCAGAGCGCCAGCACTCCCTGGAAGTGTTAGATAGAGATTTATAATGCTCTGGTGGCCCTTACACCAGAGTGCCAACCCCTTTTTGCTCAAAATCTCTTCAAAAATTCCATTTTTTGGAGGTCTAGACCCTGTTTCTTCACTTGTTGAGCTGCTTTGTGATTCAATGATCCTTCCTTTGACCTTTGACATGCTTCCTCCTAAGAAGTAAACACCTTTTTGTTCATATTTTATTCCCTTCTTCATCATTTTTGAGTTTTTGTTGTTGAGAGCTTGAAACCAATCCATTGCTTTCTTCTCTCCTATCCAACTGAGCGGAACTCTAGTGAAGGACATTAGAAGTCTGTGACTCTTCTCATTTGGTTCTTTGAGGTCATCTGAACCAATTTCTTTCTCCTCCCTTTTGCATTTTTTATTTTCTTTCTCTTGTTTGATTGCAAAAGGGTGTGTTGTTTGTGCGAAATCTGTGTTTTCTTGCCCGAATCTCCTTGATCTGAAAGGGTAGTTGGCAGGACAAGTTTTTCATTGAATTGATCATCATTCGCATGAAAATGACAGAAGTACATATTAATGATTAATTTGCATATTAGTTTTCATTTTTGAAATGTTGTAGCATCATATTGGATTTGATTGAGAACAAAAGTGATTGAAGGCATTCCTTATCAAGTGTTTGATAGTGAAAATGACTCTTTCTCTTTCCCTTAAATAGGCATTCATTGAAAAGAAATGATTTCTTATCATCTTTTATGCATCTTTTTGAGAATTGAGTCATCATTCCATCAGTTTCACTTTCGTACACCCTCTGAGTAAACAACAACCATTAAAATCAACGCTTAACTAAAATTTATCAGACTTTTTACATCTTTGTTAGAAAACTTACATTAGTTTAAGGTGTAGGGATTTGGAATAGGTTGAAAGGATAACTTTCCAAAGTTGTCGAACAAACTTAGTATCTTGCGGTAGGGAGAGTCAAATCCAATTGTCATATTGGCTTGCTGGGATCCCCCTCTCACACAGGGGTTATGCACGAGGTCGCATTCGAGTGAGTTACGGAGATTATCCCTCTGTGGCCCAACTGTTTGTAGTGGTCAGATCGTATATTGTGGGTCACTGGAAGGTATACCCATGATTATGTGTGGGAGCCTTTCACGCTGATTTTGGACTTGTTATCCTGCCCATACATTCCGACTGGACTGTTGACTGTACCCACCCAGGGGCTGACTACGAGTTGGTGACCTTAATAGCCACAATATTTAGGGTCTCACACAAGGTGACGGTGAAGGGAAGTCTCATTGTACCTAGAACAGACGTTGGTCAAACTCACTCGGGCTCCTTGGAGGGTAAATCCACAATTACTGCGTGGAATCTTGCACCAAGGCGTAAGTCCGTTAAGCATGTCGCCAACGTAACTGATCCACCTGCTCTATCCCTGCCCCTTCCTATTTTGATCTTGTGACATTGGATTTCATCACCAACTAGTGGTTTCATCATAGGAAGGTTTGTTTGATTGATTGCTTCTCAGATTCATAGTGTGTGTTGTTTGTTTTACTTAGTGGACCTTAGGTTGAGTCAGTGTTAATGGCATCGAATCCTAGGAGTACCAATGGAGGAACCCATTCTCCTGGGGAACCTTATACCTTTCCTTTGTTTGGAAACTTTGGTCCTCCATATGTTGCCACACTGAGTCTTCCAGGACTCACTATTGGATTACCAGTTTGGTTGTTCCCCACTCTGGTGATCTCGAATCCTCCCAATGTTTCAGTTGCACCTAATACTTTGGATGTCAATACACCACCCACACATCAACCTCATGTCGACTTTTCACCTTCTTCGTCCATCAAGTCTCCTTCCATTTCTCCTTCTTTTCCTAGTGAAAGATATAAAGTGAGTAGCCAGGTTGATCAGAAGAAGAAGAAATGGAAAGAGAAGAAGAAGAAGAACCTGAAAAGGACAAAGGCCCCAACAACATCAGATGTTGGCTCTAAGAAACCAGTTACTGTTAATAGTACTGGGAGTTTTGATTAGGTCAACAAGATTAAAATGAAGAATCCAAAACCCAAATTCCCTTACAGCCTTTGTAAGGGTGACCACTTTCTAAGGGATTTCCCCGATCTTACCCAGGTCTTAGAAATGTGGTCCTCCATGTCATCAACCTCTATTGGTCATGTCGATGATACCCCGTCAACTAGTGATGTTCAGGTTGGTAAGAAGAAGCAAATTGTCAAGTTCCCTTGCATGTTATGTAAAGGTAATCATTACTCTCACCTTTGTCCTCGCATGGATGAGGCTTCTTCTCTTTTGGAAAAACTTCATCTTCCAAAAGGTTATCGTAAGATTTCCTCCGACCCATCATTGGTTGATGGACTGGTCAATCTGGTTCCATCCTCGGTCAGTCTGGTTGATCAGGTGGTCAATCTAGTTTCCTCCTTGATTGAACCACGAACCCAAGTAGCTGATCCAGTTCCTTCATCGATCAACCCCACTCTTCATCAAAAGAGTGATACCAAAGTGGTCAATCTGTTTTCATCCTCGGTCGATCCCACTCTCCCGTTAGAGAGTGACACCAAAGCAGTCGATCCGTTTCCACCCATCGACCCCATTCTTCCCTTGGAGAATGAAACTCAAGTGATCGATCTGGTTCTGTCATCGGTCGATCCCACTCCTCCTTTGACGAGTGCCAAAGTGGTTGCTCTGATTACATTATCGGTCAATCCCACTCTTTCGTTAAGGAGTGACAAAGTGACTGATCCAGTCCCTTCCTCGGTTAGTCCCACCCTTCATCCAAAGAGTGCCAAAGTGGTTGCTCCAGTTACATCGTCGGTCAATCCCACTCTTCCATTGAGGAGTGCTCAAGTGATTGATCCAGTCCCTTCCTCAGTCAGTCCCACTCTTCCTCTGAAGAGTGCCAAAGTGGTCGATCCAGTTTCTCCATTGGTCAATCCCATTCCTCCATTGAGGAATGTCAAAGTGATTGATCCAGTCCCTTCCTCGGTCAGTCCCACTCTTCCTCTGAAGAGTGCTAAAGTGGTCTATCCAAGTCCACCATTGGCTGATCCGATATAATCATCGGTCAATCCTACTCCCCTTCTAGAGAGTAAACCCGATACTACCCACGTTTTTCTCGTTAATACAGACTCTACCATGCCGGGGGGCATTTCTCCTTCTCCTGTGAAACCCCCTCCAAGCACTGAAGCCATCCTTTTTGATTGGGGTGCGCTAACTGGACCTTGTCTTCCCTCTCACATTCATTTCCAGATTATAGTACAGGTTCATGGTCGGGACATTCCTCAAACGCTGATAGATGAAGGTGCGTCTGTTAGTATTTTTTCTTCTGTTGCTTGGTATGCTTTGGGTTGTCCGCAGCTTGCACCGGTTACATAGAATCTGTTAGCTTTTAACAGAAGAACTAGTCAACCTTTAGGGATCCTTCCTCAGTTTCCTGTAACTTTGGGAGGGAAAACTATCTTTATCGATGTCATGGTAGTCCGAGACCCCTTGGATTTCTCTTTACTCGTCGGGCGGGATTATGTCTATTCCATGAAAGCTATTGTATCCACTCTTTTTCATGTGATATATTTTCCTCACAATGGAAGAATTGTGACTATTGATCAACTTTCATTCATCAGCCCCGACTGGGTTACCTCCCTAAGTGGTTCTTATATGCAGACGGTATCACCCCAGCCACATGTCAATTATGTGGCATTGTCTCCCATGACCTCAACTTCCGACGATTTGGATCCGGTAGTGGACATGGTGATTTCTTCGGTAGGATTATTGGAACCTGATCTCCTTCCTCCTATCGCGGCCCTCGACATGTGTTCCTTCTTGAGTGATTATCTTCCATCCAGTGAAGATCTCTTGGAGGCCATGACCATGTTTTATCCATTGACATGGTACCCTTCCAGAGCATTATCCTCTTGGAAGCCATGATCCGAACGAAACCACGAGCATAGTTTCTCTTCTCTGTGGAAAGATCGTTAAAAAATGAAACAGAGGCCATGAGCATAGTTCTTTTCCTGTGTCAAGCTCATTAAAAAATGAAACAGTCACTTCTCTTGAACCTTCTTTTCATCCATCCTTACCCTTCGATGAATGAATCGAAGCTTGGAGGGCATGTCTCCAGCCTTTGTTGATCATTCTGGAGTTAAGCTACCAACTTTCAAGCTGGGGGCATACTGAGCTTAGTATTTTTTCTTTCTTGTGCTCGTAAATACATGAGAATTCATCCAGGTAGACTTTTATCTCTTTTTCGGACCTATATGGATACACGAAAAAGGAACCCCCTAGAGTCTCCTTTAATCTCTTTTCAGAGTCTCTAAACATGAAAAGATTGTCCAGTGATCTTACTTCCTTTCCCACTCGTTAAATGGTTTGAAAGGGCATCTTTCGAGTGATAATTTATCTCTTTTTTGGCTTTGGGAGACTAACATTACGAAAAAGGACAACATTGGAGTCATCTTTAAGTTCTTTTCAGACTCTCTAAAGATGAAAATATTACTGAGCGACCTTGTTCTCTTCACGCTCATTAAAGTATTTGAAGAAAACATCTGTTGAGCGATAGTTTATCTCTTTTTTGATCTCGTCAGACTACTTTACAAAAAAGGAACTGAGAGAGTTCTCTTTTAAGTGTTTTTCTAGACTCTATAATCATGAAAAACCTTCGAGTTTTCTGTCTTTGGACTCACTAAACAAAACATTGACAGGCCCATACGGGATTGAACCCTTACTTCTTCTGGTTTGTTAAACAAAGGAAGAGAAACTTATCGAAGGTGAGTTTTATCAAGCATGTGTTATCCTCCTCGAGCTCATTAAATTAAAAAGAGGTACTCGTCTATCTGGATGGGGGAAAAAATTTAAAGAAGAAAGCCAAGCAATTTTCTTTAGAACATTACCAAGTAATTCTTAGAGTCGCCCTTGAACATGACACTTTGTCTTTTGCACGCATTATAATCTGCTAAACCTCTGCACTGAGCCAATCCTTTGAGTTTCTTTCACTCCTCTGGGTCACCCGACGTAAGTCACAGCATCCACTGCATCATCAAGTTTTGGTCCATGTCATGTTTCTACTATCATTCCTCAGTGTTCAAGGGAAGTATCCATCTCATGAGTCAACTGTCACAAATATCTTGTCTCAATACCCATGTCAGTCCATGTTCATTTAATCTACCAATTACATCTCTATTTTCGTTTTGTGTCGTTGATGGGGGATACATCAAGGCCCTCCTTCGATGAGTCTATTCCTTTCGACTTCAACACATTATCCAGGAACTATCCTTAGAAACTAGTTAGTACTTTGGGACCTGCATGCCTCAATGGCAGGCCTCCTCACATTCGACAGTGGGTTTACATCATTGACCTCTGATTGGATGATTCCACGGATGTTCGACTTCAGCTCATCCATTCACATTCGTTGGAATGTACTAGAGTACCTTGGGAATCATTGACATTAATGGTGATCTCCCTCGCTCTTGTTAACGGTTTACATCATTGACCAGTAATCAAGTGGTTTCTGCCATGTTTGACATCAGGACATCTATTCACATGGTTAGATTCATACTACATCGGGATCGGTAAGAAGACCCTGGGTTGAGTGATCACTTTGATATATACTTTGCCTAGGTTATGATGGAGTTTCTCTTGAACAATGACACATATACTGTGACATAGATCCACTTTGTATTGGTCGTGGCTATGTCTTGTCATCTCGTAGATCCACTGTGTATTCTTCGTGGCTACGATCAGTTCATGTCATAAGAGTATAGATCCA
>ML801695.1:135763-157551 GCA_009831015.1 Picea engelmannii | reverse complement strand
CAATGCCCACCAAACTACCTTCAGACATCCCCAAGTTTGAAGGAAAGGCAGGGGATGACCCTGCCAATCATGTCATGACTTTCCACCTATGGTGCTCTTCCAACAACATTATGGATGATTCCATCAGACTTAGATTATTTCAATGCACACTCACTGGCCCATCAGCCAAATGGTATGTATATGAAAAATCGGGGTCCCATGCAACTTTCGAGTCCTTGGACAAAGCATTTTTTACCTTCTTCCAATTACCAATCCGCCATGAAAATGGTCTGGAACTACTCTCTAATTTCAAACATACCTCAGCCACACATATCATTGATCAAATTCATGAGTGGTGTAGACGACGTAGTTTATGCAAAGCTGAAACCACCAAACAACAGTGTCTTGACTGGTTTCTCAGATCACTTGTCTCTCTCCTCGGTAAAGATGTAGCTTCCACCTTCCCTCAATCCAAAGAAGAAGCCATCAACAAGGCTCAACAATACGACCTCATCTATTCACAATCACGGTACTTATACATAGTACTTCCTGATATCCCCAAACCCGTGCCATTTGGCCAAGACAAACCTGGGATGTCTCACTCAGCAGACAGACTGATTGGTAATACCACTCACCATGGTCCACAACCCCAACAAACACCAATGTATGGAACAACTCAATATCCGTCGGCATATGGGGGCACCCCTTATTACCCCCCACCCTCTTATCAACAACCATACCCTATTGCTATGCCTCTACCCATCAGTGGGCCACCGTCGGCACCCTCCATACAACCACCTATTCAAACAAGTTCTGGTACCCCCTCTACCTCAACTTATAGTACTAGAGAAAGCGCCACACCTTCCTATGTATCTTACGGATCGTTACCCCCACAAAATCTGTACTTTCCATTTCCTGGTCCCCCACAACCCATGGCTCCCCCACATCATCACGTGGGGGTGAATTTTGTTCAACCCTCTCCCATTCAGCAATATCAAAATTTCGAACAGCTGAATATAGCAAATCTGACCCATCCATCGAATAATGCCAAAAATAAAGGAAGGAATAGAAACAATAACAATCCAGGACAAGGCGGGAACCAACCTACTTGGGGCAACCAGAACCAAGGGAATCAGAACCCCCAGGGGGGCAATAACAACAGGCGTCAAGGGAGAAATAACAATACTATCAAAACCAACTTCCCTTGTGCCCTTTGCGGTGAGTTCAGTCATTATACTCATCATTTCCCCCAAATCATTGATTTCAAACAACTGAAAGACTCATGCAGTCTACCACATCCTCCAGCACAGCTTGCCCCTCAACAAGCCCCACAATAATCCGTGAAACAACCCCCACCACCCATGCTATAGAATCCTATTCCACACCAAGGTGTGATGAACACCCAACAAGACACACAGCCTACCCCGCCTCAGTTGGGCCAGTATCTCAACCCAAACAATCCTGCAAATCTCACCATCCTCCTCACTACTGAGGAAGAAATCCTTATGCAAACACGTAATTGTCAGTACCATGCACCCACTGAGTCTCCTCCCATTCCTCCAGAAACAATCCCCGCACCAATGGGACCCCCGTTGGTGATCCCTTGCCCTAATGCAGAACCACCTCTTCACATCCCTCGCATCCCATTGCACAGGAATGTCCACAATCCATAGGCTAGGGCAACTCATAATTATAGTTTGGTTGATGACTTAGCACAATCCCCAACTACCATGTCAGTCTTAGAAGTCCTTCAAACTTGTCCCACTCAGCGGAAATAATTACTTTATGCCTTGGGGGAAGTTGACCCCGTAGATACTCGACTCATTACATTTGATCTCAATAGCGGAGAACCTCGCCTTCCCTCTCTAATCGCTTTTCAAATCCCCGTCAAAATTCGGAACATTAAAGTTCATCGGTGCATCATCGATGAAGGTGCATCCACATGCATTATGTCCAAATATATATGGAAGAAACTTGGTTCCCCCAAACTTATACCATCTTCCATTACCTTACGAGCTTATGACGGATGACCATCGTCTCCTGAAGGACTCTTCCAAAACATCCCCATAGAACTCAGGGGTAAGACCATTCTTATTAACATTGAAGTTATCGATGCCCCACTTGATTATAATATCCTGTTCGGTCGTAGCTACATGTACGCTATGAAGGCAGTTTCCTCTTCCGTCTTTCGAACAATGATGTTCCCCCATAATGGGAAGATCATTACCATTGACCAAGTCTCCCATTATGAGCCTAACCTATCTGCCAACATCGATAACATTCTCCCTCTCATCCACACAAGTCATGACGCATACCCACTCATCGAAATGGGTCCCAGAATTTTCAAAGACCCGTCATTGTTAGGAACTTACCATGGTGCACCACCACTCCTTCATCATTCTAATCAAGTATGCATTGTATCATCCAACGGAACTGGCATAGAGGATACCCTTCCTCCTAGGGAGGATTCTATCATATCTGACATCCCACTAGTTGCAAAGCTCCCCCCTCACAAGCCTCCTGCGAATTCGTCAACTCCACCAGTCAACGATTTCACCTCTCCCCAAGGACATATCCCAATTTGGGAGACAATTCCCCAAGCCATTACTCAACTTCCCTTCTTCTATCCTCCACCCGGTGTACAATATTTCCAAGTAGCCGCAACACTTACCCTCCCTAATATGTTGTTAGCAATTCCAGTTTGGTATTCACATCCACCAGACATGGTCCCTCGACCATCCCTTCCCCCACAAATGGAAGGAATCCCAATGATGATTCCCATACTCACTCCCACCATACCCTCTACACCCCCACTCACTACTCTCCCTGCCACAGCTGGGGGCAGGAGAAAGAAGAACGAGCCCATGGCTCCACTTCCCCCATGCATCCAACCTCCTTGCGCACTATGTGAGAAAGATGGACACCAAACCAACAACTTCCCATCTTTACCTGAGTTACAGAACCTAATTTCGCTCAGTGAAACACCATCAATGCTCGCCACCGCAGCATGTACTGCCACCACCACCCCTCACTCAAGTAGTAAAGGGTTGTGAACCAAATTCGCTTACGCGATATGTTCAGAATATGGCCATTATACACACCATTGCCCAGCACTGCCACGCTTCTGGTAGACATTAGTCGCAGTACACCAAAGCTTCCACGACAAACCCAACCCATCTACATCATCCCTACCCAACATCACTGACATCCATTATGTCACCATTTCAATCAATGAACGTATGAGATGCCCTTTCTCTCTATGTGAGTCCTTAGATCATTATACATACCAGTGTCCTATGATTATTGAATACAGGCAACACCAATTGACCCTGATTCAAACCCCTACAGAATCGATGGTTGACCTTACCACGTCACTAGAGGTTCTTCATATAATTTCTCCCAAACCTGAGGCCCTCCCAATGCCTCTGTGGTTCTTGGATGAGCTATCCAAGGATTCACCCCCAAATCCCCCCAATTCTCCTATTCATTTCCCTACGGAAATATTACACCCAACTACCACTGGTACTCCTCAGTACTTCGATATTTTTTTTATGTTGAGTGAACCATCGCAATCTCATTGCGTTGTTCCCCCTGATTCTTCATCACCAGGGGGCAGCCGCACGACAACAATCATCGATATCACTCTTCACGACCCCTTGTATTCCCACCAATTTCACTATGACGAGGATATACTAGAAGAGTTAAACACCCCTGACTACCCATGGGATGCGCTACACCACTGAGCACTCTTATTTCCCCAGGAAGCCTCCCCGCCTCCTAACCAACACCCCATATACACAGTCGAAACCAAAGATTTTATCCCATCAGGGCACATCGACTGGTTCAACAACCCCATCCCTGCGCCTGATGATTTTGAAGAAGGCAACATGGCCAACATTTCCCCGACCATCAAAATCGATATTTCCATCAAAAATGGCATCGTCGAGGAAATCACCATAGGAGCTGCTTTCACTCCTCAAGAAATCACCACTTATAAAGCCCTTTTTCAAGAATATAGAGATATTTTTTCCTAGTCATACACAGAAATGTCTGGCCTTGATCCCTCTATTGTCGAACATCACATCGACACCTAGCCTGAAATTACCCCAGTTCGTCAAAATAGCGATCGCTACACCCATCCAAAGTAGCGGCCATCAAAGCCGAGATTGACAAACTATGCATAGCTGGGTTCATCTACCCCATCACCTATACCTCATGGGTTTCCAACCTTGTACCCGTTAATAAAAAATAGGGCTCTATCTGCATCTGCACAGACTTTCACGATCTCAATCACGCATGTCCCAAAGACAACTTTCCAACCCCTTTCATCGATCAAATTATCGATGAATGCACAGATCACGAGGCTCTATCCTTCATGGACGGCTTCTCTGGTTATAATCAAATCGAAATTCACCCAGTTGATCAATACAAAACCGCATTCACTACCCCTTGGGGTACTTTTGCATACCGTGTCATGCCTTTTGGCTTAAAGAATGTTGGCGCAACTTTCCAACAGCCTATGACATACATTTTTCATGA
This sequence comes from Picea engelmannii, assembly GCA_009831015.1. Taxonomy (NCBI): domain Eukaryota; kingdom Viridiplantae; phylum Streptophyta; class Pinopsida; order Pinales; family Pinaceae; genus Picea; species Picea engelmannii. The sequence goes on along the minus strand of ML801695.1, from coordinate 153,033 downwards.
TCTGGCTCATATCATCCTTGCATACTTGGACAACCTCACCGCTCAATCCAAGAAACACATCCAACATCTTGATGATTTACGGATCATCTTCCAATAGTGTTGTTAGTACAACATCCACTTGAACCCCCTCAAGTGTGTATTCTGCGTCACTGTAGGGCGCCTCCTCAGATTCATCGTTTCCCAAAGCGGTATCACTGTGGACCCCCTCAAAGTCCAAGCCATCACAGAAATTCCACCTTCTTGGAATTTAAGTCAACTCCAGAGCCTACAAGGAAAAGCTAACTTTCTACAGTGATTTGTCCCAGACTACGCCACTCGTGCACATGGTTTCCTTTGCTTACTACGCCACGACATCCCATTTTACTGGGATGAACATGCCCAAAAATCATTTGACGATCTTAAAATGGTGCTCTCCAATGCCCCTTTAATTAGTGCACCCGACTACAATCGCAACTATATCCTCTACATATCCGCATCAGTTGTCTCAGTTGCAGGAGTTCTCATTCAAATCGGTGATGACGATCATGAGCATGCCATTTATTACGTTAGTGAAAACCTCTCAGGGCTAGCCTTGAAGTACAAACACAAAGAGAAACTAGTCGTTGTAGTCATCCTCACAGTCCAGAAACTACGTCATTACATTCTACTTCGCATGACTAAGGTCGTAGTAGATTCCAACCCTATGCAATACTTTCTTAGCTATCGGCAAATTAATGGCAAATTTGCCCGATGGATCATTCTCCTTCAGGAGTACGAACTTGAATTCTCAACACCCAAGAGAAAGAAAGCTCTTGTCCTTGCCAAACTTGTCACGACCTTCCCCTCTAACACTACCAGTTCCCCCGTCAATACCAACTTCCCCAACGAACATCTCTTTTACATCACTTCAAATGATCCTTGGTACGGTGACCTCCTCGTCTACCTCCGAATTGAAAAGTTCGGTAACCACCTTTCATGAGATGATCATTGTCGTATTCGCCACCAGGCCCCCTGCTACCTCCTCATCAGAGACATCTTATATCGGCGAGGGGTCAACACCATTCTTTGTCAATGCCTGACTATTGACGAGGCCGATAGAGTCTTGAACGATTGCCATAGCGACGCATGTGGGGGGCATCTTTCGGGGATGTCCACTACTCAGAAGATCATCAGTGCATGTTATTTTTGGCCTACATTGTTTCATGATTGCATTCACGTTGTGAAGCGATGTGAGAAATGCCAGCTTTATGCCAACAAAGCATGAGCACCACCCGCTCTTCTTCACCCAGTCATTACTGCCGACCCCTTTTGTAAATGGGGCATTGACTTCATGATGTCATATCCCTCTTTGGAGTACCACTCCAGCTAGTTTCCGATCACAGGAAACACTTCGAGAATGATATTTTCATTGAACTCTCATCTCGGTTAGGATTCTCCCATGAGTTTTCCTCACCATATTACCCTCATTCTAACGAACAGGTCGAAGTAGTCAACAAGGTCCTCAAGACCATGTTATAGCGCATGGTTAACAAACATAAGACCAATTGGCATCATATATTATTTTCCGCACTATGGGCTTACCGTACGGTGGTGAAAACAGCCACTGGTTTCACACCATTTCATCTAGTCCATGGGGTTGAGGCCACTCTTCCCATCGAGTTTGAAATTCCCACCTTACGCACCACAATTGAACTATTACCTGACACTGCTCCAATGGAGTAGCGCTTGCTGAACTTAGAGTCCCTGGATGAAGATCGTCGATCTTCGTTACAGAACAATGAGGCAGCTAAAAGACATTCAAAGGCTACCTTTGATCGCCATGTCAACCTTCACTCATTTCACAAAGGTGACCTCGTCCTTGCTTACGATATCGCTCATGATACCTTTGGTCATGGAAAATTCAAGTCACCATGGCATGGCCCATATATTATCCAACATTGCCTCACCAAAGGTGCATACATCTTGGCCTCTCCTGAAGGCCTCTCTCTAAAAGAACCTATCAACGGGTTATACTTAAAGAAATTTTATGCCTGAAGCGTAGCAATTCTACTTTAGGTTATTTATTTTATAGTGTTTTTAATCTTTTTTTCCATCCCTAACATCTAAACTATCATTTGTGCTATTGACAGATGCTTCCTCCACCAGCCTACCACATTGATTACGCCGATGACACCAGCTATTGGACACAAAATCTCGCTTCTGTAGCTTGGGCCCTCTATACCCCCTCACATGAAATGCTCCATTCAAGTGGCATATGTTTGCGTTTAGCCACCAACAACCAAGCGGAATACATTGTCGTCATTGGCCTCCTCGCCGATGCCTAGCATCATCATATTCGTAACCTTAGCATCTTTCTCAACTCTCAACTAGTCATTCTCCAACTCAACAATGTGTACCACATCCGCGATCCTTACCTCTTTCGCAAATACCTACAGGTTAGACTTTTATCTCGACATTTTGATTTCATTACATTTACACATATTCCAAGACAATTGAATTAAATTATAGATAACTTAGCTAACATTGTGTTAGACTGGCATATATCACATCAAGATACCTCTACACATGCATAAACATATCAAAAAACCTGTCACAACATATATAGATTAGACATCATCAAAACATTAACAAAACGCATGTAAAACATCACATAGATCTCAAAATGTATACTCATGTATATACAACTTGATCCATAGTGCCATCCACATGTTTACATCCAAAAATACAAGTATCTGCAAGCCAATAAAGCACCTCGATACAAAATGGGCTCACCAGCCTATATACAAAAATACAAAAAATACATAGAGCACCACTCATGGTACCTCTAGAGCACCACCTCCTGCCCCTCCCTCAGGCAGTGGTCCCCCACCCACTATTGGTCCCTCTAGACCGAGAGGTAACCGTCCGGTCATAGCAACACCTGCTACTATTTCTCGTCGTACGACGGACGATCAGACTACTAACCTGATTCTCGCTGGTCCTCGATCAACTACCTCGTTCTCCCGGAATCTCCAAATATCCTCTGAATACCTCTCGTCTAGTCACTCTAGTAGCAAGTACAAATGAGGTGCCAATGTGGGCCCTACAACTATATATAGGCCTTTTCTCCAAACTTCCACTCACCATTCTGGAAGCTCCGAGTGTCCATTCTTCGATCCGTCTTCAGCCATGGGATCAACATCTCGTCCTCTACATCAAGAAAGTCCCTGGGCCACTTTTCATCCTGATCCCCTGGGATGCCATTTTTTTCATACCCCACCCAGGTATGCATGCTCATATTCAAAATTATCAAATAAATGCTCGTATGTTCGATTCTCTTCAGATATTGTTCACGTCGGGTATTTGGTTTTCATGTGTGCAGATACTTGGTCATCATACATCAACGCAACCCCTTCAGGTATATACTCAGCACTGGCATGTAATCATTCCCTCTAAATCTCACTTGCATCTCCAGTCACACCCTCTGACATTTACCTCTAGGATCCCCATCTCCGGCTCTACAGTACCAACACCTCCATTTTCATCTTCGGTACTGTCACTCGGTAGCACTCCCCCCCACATGAGTTGTCCCATTCATAGCACCCTTTTTCACATTGACACTCATGTTGTTTTTCAACCCTTTAGGGATGGGAGTCCCGATAGTCTTACATTATGTCACGAATCAGCCACATACTCCTTCTCCTCATTTTTCTAGCTTTCCCACCTGACTCCCAGATTATCTTTTCAAGGATTCTATTCTTGACTACACCTCCACAGTATCATGAACCCTCCATTTCATCCATAATCAGTTTGCCCCTCTGCAAATTTCCCTTCATTTCACCTACCTCATACAGAAACCCACCCATGGGGCCCCCACCCTCCACCAGTTTTCCAAGCAAATTGTACCCTACCCGAGCCAACCATAATACATTGGGGCACTCATTTCTGTATTTGTAGACTCATCCCAAATTATTCTTTATTTATTGTACCAACACCTTTTTTTTTAGCATTTACATTACCTTTTTGTCATCACCTTTGGCGACCTTCTTCGCTTTTTGGCAAAACGCAACCCATGTCTCCCTTTGGTTGGGGCACCCCTTATCATTTACCCTTGTTGACATCGTCCATATACTCCGAGTATCCCACTGGCCACTTACCTCTGCCCTCTGAGTTTGTTCACTTTGGCCCGCCTATGGCATAACTTATCCCACGTCTTGTTGTCCCCCTGACACTCGATTTAGTTGCACGGTTGCGGCCACTTATACTTCGCATCTACCCCCAACCAAGGGTAGTCTTGAGTCTTCATACATCTTGACTTTGACCATGTACCTCCTCCAGTTCATTATCTCACCTAGTAGATTTCACGAAGCCCTTTTCTTCTAGGAGTCGCGTCCCCCTTTTTTGTCAACATTAGCATAGTTTTCCAGAAGGGCGACAGTATCTTGACTCTCATTACCTTTCCAATGATAGATCTCGGACGGCACAGGGGGAACTACAATTTCTCCCTGCTGTCGTTGACCCCCGTAACATTTGACTTCAACACTTTCTCATGTTACGGTGGGTCTTACTTTCCGACTATTGCAGTTATTTCTTATATTTTCCGAAGACCTCTGAATTGGGTTGGGCTCTCAATGCCTACAGAATCCATGATATTTCTTACAGATGTCACTGCCTACCGTTCAGAGTATGTTCCTCCACAGAATTGTCTTCTACCTTTATCACGACCACCCCCGAGGGTGCTGCAGTGGTCTACATCAACACATCATTCCTCTTTTGATTTACATGACACGAGCATGGGGCATGCCCACCTCATTTGTACATAGTCTATTTTTACACACCTTATGGCAGGTCGGGTTCTACAGGTTCCCTTTTCCCTCCAATGGGTAACTCTTGACAATCCCACTATCACTCTCTCTTACAATAATACTCTCAGTAGAAGAAACATAGATGTATTTCGGCTATACGTACGCTCCTAACCTCATCCATCAGGGGGCATCTGTTATCACTGAAATTTCGTCTGCAAATGGTTACAAGAATTCAACATCGTCAAATATTTATGAGGTCACCCATGGACCAAAATTATCACAAAATAATTTCCAAAGGGTAAAAAACTATACAACCAGTGAAAAAATTAAAGGGCACTATGAATACACAGTGTGCGCGCTCACATGCGCAAAACAGAAACACAGGAATTGCACACATGCGCCCGATGCGCGACTGTTGTCGCAAAAATCTGCGCACCTGAGAAATGACACATTTATGAGAGTGGTCGGCCTCCCACCTACTTCTGGTTCAGCTTCCAAGTTGATTTGACACTCAAATCTGGACTGGATTCGACTGGGTGGCTAGTCAAAGACCTAGAAATGCCCTAATTAGCCTCTTTACACACTATAAACTGGTTGGACAATACCTCAAAGGAATGCTATAAAAAGGCCATGGATGCACTTCATTTTTCAAGGAATTCAATAGAAAAGTTATGCTGCCACTATTCTCTTGAGGAATCCTCTATTCTCATCAAGAGTATACTAGCATCATTGCATTGGGAAATCCATCTCACCCCTTGAGTGGATTAGCAAATAATTCTTTCACCATTTTCATTTTCATTTTCAAATTTGTAAGAAGAGCTTATTTGTGGGGGTCCAAGAGCCCTCCCTTGGAGGAAGAAGGGACTCATAGTCCTCTTTCTTCTTGGTGTTTTATTTCACTAATATCAGCCTTACCATTGGTGACATGGGTCTCATTGTTTCTTTTGTCCTTATGTCCCTATGCTCATTAGTTTAGTTGTTATTTTATTTCTTAGTTTAATTCTTAGTTGTTTTTTTTATATTTCTTTCTCTAACCCTTTTCCTTATAGTTGTCCTGCTTAGCAAACCCAACTAATCTTGCAAGCACCTCTATTTTCCTTACTAAGGTGACGAAAGAGGTGCAACACTCTTTATGCCATTTTATTTGGCATCTTTCTCTCCTATGATGTGGCTTCTCTCTGAACCTCTACAATGACCATTAGTAGCCATTGTCTCCATTATCTTTATCTTGTAAACTTCACTTNACTAAGGTGACGAAAGAGGTGCAACACTCTTTATGCCATTTTATTTGGCATCTTTCTCTCCTATGATGTGGCTTCTCTCTGAACCTCTACAATGACCATTAGTAGCCATTGTCTCCATTATCTTTATCTTGTAAACTTCACTTTGTTCACTTGTGGAATGCACTCAATCCTTTGTAACAATATCTCTCCATAGAATGCTACCCAATACGTCACTAAGCTTCTCCTTAGCCTATTATTCTAGTATTCCTTTGGTTCTTTCTCTCTTAGAACCTCTTATGAGCACCCCTTGCTCCTCTTGGCTCCTACAGTCTCCACTTTCCTTTGAGAACATGCAATTTTCCTATGTTGTTCCAACCTTCAGCGGGAATTTATTCAATGTTCTTTTCCACACTTTTCCTTTCTCTAATATCTCTCACATTCTCTTCCTCATTCAAGAACATCAATGGTTATATGCTACAACTCTCCTAGCTATTTGTTGCTACCAATCCTTCCCTTGCTTCAACCTGCAACACAAATATCAAACCTGAGTTAATATAAAAACCAATAAATTTCTACCTTCAAGATATTCACATGCTCTTGACCCATTTTTGATTCATTCTTCTGAATCAATTCATCTACTTTGTCTTGTCATATTTCATTGAATCTAAGCTCATCTATACAATATCTCTACATCAATATATAGAATCATTCATACAAGCAATTTAATTTTCTCTTCTTCACCTCTGAGGATCATTTTAGTCTCGCTCCGATACCACTTGATAGTGACCTACCAAGTATTCCCACAAGATGGAAACCTTTCAAAAACACATGGTTGCACTATAAGTCTTCTAAGAGACTATCCAAGGATATCTATATATTAGTCTCAATCTAAAGAGAATAAATTTTTGTTCTGCAATTATGATCAGAATTCGAGCTCTCATGAATTGATCATATTTATGGATCAATTCATCCTTGCGCTCCCATGCTTAGTCTCTTATCATATCATGACCAAAACCTGATTCTGTGGCTTATTTAATTAAGTTCTTAACTCTACACTTCTTTCATGTTGGCTTTGAGTTCCTCATCATCCTTGTGACCATAGCTTGTGACTTCAGGCTTATGCCTCTAACGCTAGCTCTTTGGCACTAGTACCTAATGTGAATTCCTTCTACCATACGACCGAAACCTGTGACTGAGGACTGATAAAAATGGTGTTTAATATTATGACTTACGACCCAAAGCAAATAAACAACTCTGATCTAATCAAACAGTGAAATGGATGACCCATGTGTTCCAACATGATGACATGTTAGTAACTTCCTCATTGAACGAGTTAATCCTGAGATGAAACATCATCAAATCAATGGACGATCTATATTAATAGCGCACTACCTCCTAGAAATTAATTTCCATACAACTTTTCTCTGTGCTTTTGTTTCCCACCATTGATTATGCCTATCCTTTGATCTGTCGATGTAGCCTTCTTCCTGCTGAATTATTATAACTTCAAATAATATTCTACTTATATTTGAGTCATTATTGTATAGATCAAATCCCATCTTTTGGATTGGTCAACATGTATTTGCATGATGGTATTTTTAAAGTTGGCCCCTAGTAATTGTAAAATGGTTTTAGCCACTTCTAGGAGAAGTAATCTCCACCAAGTGAAGAGACACAACCTTAGCGCCACCTCACAACTTGTATTTATATGTGAGGATGGTGTCTCATTTGAACAAAATCACTCACTCATCTAGTGCACATATATTGAAGACATTTGTAGTTGCAGGAAGAACTCTAATGAAGGAGAAGAGAGGCACGTGCTTGGTCTTGGTTTGTCTTTGGTGTTTTGGTCTTAGTCTTAGCATTGTACTGACAATCTATTATTGAGAAATTTTTGTTGGGTTTTCTTCCCCATGAGGGTTTCCCAGGATAAAATGTTGTGTACCTTGTGATCGTGTTTCCTTCAGTGATCCTCTTTATATGGTTGTTTTGGAAATGCATTGAATGCTCATGAAATTTGGAAATAACCTAATAACAACAATAAAAGATTAACACTTCCTCTCTTGGACCAAATACATGTGTACTATCCCTTAGATCTATGGCCCTAGATCAATATTAACTTGATCTGATGGTCTTTAATTCTCCTGGGTCAACCTTATGTGGATCATTGATCCTTTCAATGATCGATGATCAATATAATCGAAGATCCTTATTCTAAGTATGAATATGATTCTCCTTTAATCGAGACTATGTTCCTTTTAGGTTTGACCGTTAACCTATGCCAATAAACCTCAACTTCATCATCGCCAAATTGACACTACCTCTCCTTCATTTACCACCTCAACACCATAAACATAGAGATAAATAATTTCATAACAATCATCAGATATTTCAATGGAAAATCATACTCAAAACAGAGTATTCTACTTTCCGTATTAATCATAATGCATGATTAATTTACATAGATTTACATTAGGCCTCTTAGTGACCTTTCACATCATCACACTTTATGGCCTTCTCCTCTATTAATTTGGCCACACAATATTTGGCCTAATATACATTATTTTGGCCACCTTCCTTTTCCTTCAAGGATTACAATATTTATACAAAAGATATTGAAACTAGAATTTGTTTTAGATCCATTAATTTCTCAACAAATCCCTAAGGATCCTATCAGATCCACAAATCACTCAATAAATCCACAAAATTCTCATGAGATCTATAACTATCCTAAGATCTCTCAACTCCTCTCATGTTCTCACACATTCGAGAACATTTAAAATCAAATCCTCACTTTCATTATCAAACCCCTATCCTATGTCTCTCCTCTAGAATTCATTAAAACATAGGAAAATACAATAAATCAATCATTAGGTAACCTAATCCCTAGTAAATGAAACACCCCCTAGGTATTCATCAAATGAACTTTATTTTGGAGGCGGGATGCTCCTGCATCAAAATTAGTGACAGACGAAGGTTGAGGATAACAAAGGACTTTTTCTAGTGTGAAGAGTGTAGGAGTAAAGAAGGACTTTTTCTTACACTAGAGTGAGGAGATCTCATTGGTTGGTTGAAGAGAGTTCATCCAAGTATTGATGAGAGGGTTGAATCACAAAGAACCGTGATTCAGTATCTTGATAGGCGGAGAAGGACTTCCATCTAGAGGTCATATAGGTCAAGGAGAAGAGATAACAGAAGTAGCCACAGGTGAGTTTCAATGGAAAGAGACCAGAGGGAAGAGCATAGTCATATGAAGCTTGTTGTATGAGCTTTCCATACACATCTGTGGATCTCAAGGGAGACAGTCACAAATATCCCCGAGGCATAGAAGGGCAAGTCGTGGATGTCCGTAGGCCAAAGAAGGGCAAGTCGTGGATGCATTGGAAAATGTGCTAGTACAAGGTCGTACAAAAGCACAAGAGTTTACAGGTTTGTCTGTAGTGTATAATTCTCTTAGTGGGCCATTATCTCTGTTACGGGAGCCCTAAATTAACCTTAATAAAAGAATCACTAGACTAGTTTTCCCTCCAGGGTTTTTCTAGGGGTTTACCTGAATCTTGTTTTTCGTATGTGCTTGATTTGGTTTCCTTTTTTATGTTTCTGCTACATATTGAGTTGATTAATCAACTATTCTTTTAGTAGATAAAGTGATTTTATTTGAGATAATTGTCGGGTGTTGAGTAGAGTGGTAAAACATCGACATATAAAACATAAAATAAATGGACAATATGACATGCACAACAATAACCAACAAGAATGCATATTACAAAACCAAATATTAGACATAATAATTAATACACAACAAAAATAAATATACAAGCATAGAAACACATGGCAGAGAGCACTTATCTTAAACAAAATCAATTACCAACTGGTTGCAGACCAAGGACATTCCACCCAACCATAGACATTATTGTTCCAAGTCTCAACAACAGGTCACCCCCAACCAAGGCTATGAATCCACAAGGATGGTTCCATGGTGTCACTCAACTTCCCAAACTAGTCAGTACTCAAGCTCTCACAAGTTTATAAACACACAACAATCCAAAGTACACCATCTTTCTTTTCTCCATCCTACACCACCCAAAGACAATGAACCCCCCTCACCACCACGCAGTCCCTCAGGATGTCCACTTCTTTCCAGGGCTCTAGTGCATCTAGTCAAGAATATCCATGTTGGGACTCTCATGATTCACAGTTGTGAAGAAATTTTAGCACATGCCAATGCATCTCAGACATGCAAGAATTAATTCATGGTTGGACTGCATTGGAGTGATTACAACAACCAACGAAAAATGAATCCTTTCCTAGAAATTAGTTTTTCCTTCCAGAGTCAAGGTCAATGATGAATTAACAATAATGAATGAGTGGAAGAGTGAATGGAGAGAATGAACAAAATGAAGAGTCTGAACCCCCAAACAACCCAAAGATGGGTTTATATAACTACTTGGAAGTAAAGAACCACATGGCCTCCCCTAAGAAGCTCATGTAATCACTTTTCTCAATTAAAAGCAAGATGGGTAAACAAAATATATTAAAAAGACTTAGCCCCTTTAGCACACCCCCTCTCATGGAATCATATCCCCTTATCTCTTTTGTCCTTGTCCATTCTGCAGGTAGTGATGTGTTTTATTAATATATTTGAAGTATTACATTTCCTAGGAACACTGGCCTCTTTCAACTTTATCGGCTCACCATCCTAAGTCACAATTATGTAATACATTCTAGTCATAGGCATCAAAACCAAGGGTGTTACACCTTGGTCTGCTTATGGGCGGTTTAGATTGTCTCTGGGTTCCATTTTATAATATTTGTTGCAATTTAATAAGATAATTTAATAAGTGCACTTATGACAAAGGTGTTACAGACAACAATTTCATTTGAGGATACTACAAGAAAGAAAGATTAGAAACAACCCATGAATGTAGAATATGATGCAATGATGACGAACCAAACATGGGAGCTTCTGTCATGTCCTAAATGAATAAATGTTATAGGGTTCCAAATGGGTTTATAAGAGAAAATTTAATTCAAATGGGGTGAGAGATTCAAATAAAAAATGAATACTAAATTCAAATAATTATTTATCTTGCTTCAAGTCTTAGATGACAAATATATGTTAAGAATACATTATTCATTGGGAATATCCATGAATAAATTTATATGGACCAATCCCTTGATTTAGTGGATAAAAAACATCCTCAATTTTTTTACATGTTGAAGACAATCTAATTTTTCATGCTAGCATGAGAAATCAAGTATACTTGGCTTTAGTTGGTGGCAAGCTCATGTGCTATACTTCTCCTCTACTCTTCTTCACTTACTCGATCAAGGAAAAACTCAAGGCATGGTGTGCAAATGGGAAAAAATCATGCTCGCGGTCCCATAAAACAGGGCACAATAGAAATGCATGCGTGTTCCTAGGAACATGCACATGTTCCTAGGAACACACATGCATTCCTGCGAACGTGCATATGTGGCACGTTGAGTGGTGGGTTGGTCTTTTCTGAACCTCTGACTTTAGGAATGCCTGTGTGAGTATCATTTCACTAGGGAGATGGTAGAGGATGAAAAGATGTTACTAGAGAATGTTGACATTATGTAGAATGTTTGATGCATTTTCAATTATACTCTTGGAAGGTATATGACAAGTGAGAGAATGTTGGGAGAGTGTGTGTTATACACCTTGTAATGTTGTAATAGAGTGGTAATGATTGTTGAGTTGAAATAGAGATTAAATGTTGAACAATAGTGGGGAATAAATGCTAAATAGTGGAGGGAGTAAATCAAGATCACTAGTAAACTATGAATGCTAAGCAACAATAGTTAATCAATTAATTGTTGGTGGTTTCTATGCTATAAAATTGGAAAATTATAAATGGTTTATGGTTTTGTTCTACCCATTTATTAAGTGCTAAGGTTGGACGAAAATAAACTATATGAATATTAACTTATTGTTATGCTGTAAAAATTAAATCCTTAAGCTGGTAAACACTCTTGTTGAAAGATTTTAACTTGTTGTAACCATTTAATTGTTTTCTAATACATTTAACATGCTTTATAATGTTTGATTTTCTCCCAAAAAAGATTTTCTCATAAAATCATTATTTAAAAGTTTTTATGTTTTTTTGTCTTATACTTATTATGTATCATTTAACAGTATTTGTTTGTGTAGAAAACATATTCGGCACCGATACTTCCTTTCATCCCCGAGTTTGGAAAAAAATTCAAATATGAAGTCAGTCAAATCCTGAAGTCTGAAATTGCGGTCAACTTCTCAGAGTTCTGACCTTTCCTCTCATAATGTTAGAGGCCACTTTTATATGGCTTTTATGTGAGTTCGGCCATTAGGTGGACAATAACACTTAACATCGACATGTTGGCCTGCTGAATTCACAGCTCAGTTAAAACCCTGAAAACGACCGCTCTAGAAATGCTGCCTCTGGTTGTGTCTTCGAGGAAGTGGCCTGTTGGAAGAGTCTCTAGTTGAAGGGAGCACCATGAGTATACTACAATGACCAATCCTCCGCGCATAATCCGTCATAATCAGTGGATATATCCTTGTATGTTGTAGTTTTCTAAATACGCTCCAATCATTGACAAGCAAGCATATGTTACCTAAAATGTCCAGTACGCTTTGGAATCTTCAAAATATTAGGTTATCAGCGAAGGCGGAGCAGGTATGCTATGAATTTTTAAAATTGTTCGGTCCCCACAAAGGCCCGAAAAGATATCATTTTGTGGAGAAAATATGGTTGAATTCGAGTTGCACTGCAATGGATTTCGATGATTGAGAAGTGGGAGTAGTTAGATTTTACTGTTCATGACTTAGTCAATTTTACTTAGGTTAATATTTTGTCGGGGGAGCTCCGGGTTTATAGAGTGCACAGTGCAGAGGTGTGTAAGGTCTGTCTTGTCTTTTTTGTGTGAAGAAAGTTTTTGGAGTTGTTTAATTGTTCTACTAAATGTTTTTTTGGAATTAGATGATATAAATTTAAAAAAAATCATTATTTTTTATTTTTTAAAATTTATTTTTTTTAATGTAAAAATAGATTCTGTAAGCTAAAAAAATCCATAAAAACTCAAATAATACAAAAATAATCACTCAAATCTATAAATTTAATCATTTCTCACCAAATTAAAAACAAATATAAAAAAATAAAAATAAAAATAATTTTTTAAAACGTTTATACTACTACAAAGTTTTTAACTTCCTTTAGAACCCCAAGCCTCCCACTGGCCCAAGCCTATTCACGGGGACTTGTTTTGACCTTCTCGCCTCCCGAACAATTAAGTGGACCCGGACGCCTTAGCGACATTCAAAGTATAACAAACGTCCTCCGTGATTCTGAGCTTAGATTCGGTCCCATGTCGTTGCATGTTTGAAGTTCAGGTGAGCAAAATTTCACAAAGTTCAGTCCCAATTGTTTCATCTCTCATTGAATATTTTTTAGATATTTTATTGTGTAAAATGGGGTAAAAAATTTATAAGAATTATTACGTATATTAATTATTGGATTGTTTAACTAGGTGTGTATTAGGGTTTATGAAGGATCAGATGTATTAGGGTTTAATGTATTAGGGTTTAAGAAGAAGCTGAATCCATTTATGTATTTTTATGTATTAGAAATACAATTTAAAGAAAAAAAAAGAATTTGCCGTGATGCCCTATCTCAGGGTTTATAAGAATCAGATGCATTAGGGTTTATGAAAAAGCTGAATCCATTTATATATTTTTATGTATTAAAAATACAATTTAAAAAAAAAAGAGTTTGCCGTGATGCCCTATCTCACTGTATTAGAGGTTGAAATTCCTCGAAAGCAACCATAGTGGTGGTTAAACAGCATCCAAATTTTGAACGCAATGATGGTTGGGATCAATAATTTATCACAGCAGCTTGGTGGTGTGGATGGTTCAATCCCAAGGATCGTGACGAGCCTGCTTAGGCACTTCTGTTGACCATATGGTCATGCGTGTTAGTTGGATGATCCTGGTTCTCCACAAATTATGCATTCGTGAACGCTTGTATTGCGCTCAGGGGCTCAGCTTTGGCTATGGGCTTCCTCTCGTTTTAATGGTTGACTTAATTAGTATTTTAGGTTTTGTTAAAAAAGATATAAATGCCTTGCATATCTACTCAATCAGTGCAGTCGAGTAATATTAGACTCTGGAGTGTCGTGGGTTAGCGTTTCCTTCCTGCTCTTGTCTTTTCAATGATGCCTCCAGTGCTCCTCTTTTAACAATCAGAAAGCTGCAAAGGAGAAGAGACAATTGGTAGTGGCAGAAAACCTTTACCGCCCTCCACTGACATATGTCGTTGTATCCAGAGTTAAAAGAAACGACGACGTCCTTATCAAATTGAAATTGTTTGCCAACAACTGTCGGCAAGTCTTCCAAACGGTCGCAATAGCTTACCAACATGGCTTTTCTATGGTGGGAGTTTAAGAGAAAAGAAACCTGTACATTCTACAAATCGTTATATGTCACACACACACAAAAAATGTTTTCATCTGGAAGATCCCTTGAAGATATTGGTTCTTAAATAGAAAAGCAATATGCTCTCAATTAATATGGAGTTCCTGAAAATACTACAGATAAATAAGAAAAGCAGTATTAAGTATGCTGTTAATTAATATGGAGTTAATACTACAGATGAATTAGCGGACAAAGATGGAAAACAAAGTATACACCTTTTCTGTCGACAAGTTTCGATATTCTTCACATATTAATTAAATTTAAGCATAATCATCACGTAACTATTAAGCTGCCCAAGTGATCAGCAATAATCATGGCTTCGACATGAAGCTATCGGTTTGTATTGCGGTGGCCAAGTGATCAGCTCATCAATTGAATTTAACAGAGAGGTCTTACAAACATATTGCTCGAGCAAGATTAATTTACAAGGAAAACACACAACACAATGAACACAGTGAGTGATTTACCTAAGAACCTAGTACCGAGGCAATGATAATCCATATTCTTATTATTCAAGTGAGAATTATAATAATCTTATGCATACAATCTCACTCTCTTTCCACACACACTACATTGCTACTTGCTCTCTTCACCTCTATGGTTATGCTGGTACATATAACATCTATCAAACAGTTAGACAAAGAAGAATACTTTTACCTTGTCTTGCATCCTTCCAAACTCACCCAACAAACCATTTAACCAAATTTTCTCCTTGCATGTATGTGAAGCAACCATATATTATGCCTCACTAGTGGATAAAATAACTATGTTTTGAATCTTTGACATCCAACTAAGAGGTTCTCTTGCAAGAGTAAAGACATATCCTGAAGTGGATATTATTTTTTCCAAGTCACCTAAAAAATATGAATCTACATAACTACAAACTAAATCACTAGAACCATCATAGGTGATAGAATAATTAATTGTTCCTCTAAGATACTTTTCCATGTATCTACTGACAACACCAACAACATGTGAAATATTTGATCTAGTACTCACCATCACATACATCAAACTTCCTATTGCATTAGCATATGGTACACTAGATATATAATCCTTTTCTTAGTCATTACCAGGACATAAACCTAAAGAAAGTTTGAAATGAGAAGCCAAAGGGATCTGTATGGGTTTCAAATTATTCATACCGAATCTCATAAGTATTTTCTCCACATACTTCATATCAAGTGTCCTACCAATTGAGCCTTTAACCTCTTGATTTCGACCATGTTTTTTCTTGCCACAATCATATTGTCAACATATAACACCAAAATAATGAATATGTCATTTTCCAACTTTTTAAAGTAAACACACTGATCATATTAACTTCTTGTGAAATTTAGGCTCACCGTGAAGGAATCAAACTTCTTGTACCATTTCCTAGGAGACTACCTTAGGCCATACAATGACTTCTTGAGTTTGCAAAAAACATCTTATTTTTATCCTGAACAAAGCCTTCTGGGTGTTCCATATATATATATATATATATATATATATATATCCTCATCCAAATCAACATGTATAAACGTTTAACATCTACCCTTTTTAACTCAAGATCAAGTAAAGCAACTAGTGTTAACACAACACTAATTGAAGCAAGCTTCACAACTAATGAAAATATTTCATGAAAAGCAATACCTTCCTTTTGAGAATACCCTTTTGCTACCAAAATTGCTTTATACCTTTCAACTTTATCATCAACTCCCTTTTTCAGTTTGTAAACCCATTTGCAACTGACAACCTTCCTGTCCTTTGAAAGTTCTACTAGATCTCGTGTTTTATTCTTATCTAAAGCATCCATTTCTTCTTTCATGGTTTATTTACATTTAGAACTTTCATATACCTTAATTGTTTCCTAATAACAACTAGGTTCTCCATCAATAGAAACCAAATTCACATATGAAACATAATCATTATACCTTGTAGGAAGATTATTGACCCATGTAGATCTCCTTAGAGATGGTCGAGGCATATCCTCAGTTTCCTCAATATTTTGTGCATATTCATCTTCTTCTTCTAGAACTTCATGCTCCTCCCTTTTTGAAGATGGATGAGTCTCCAATTAAATTTGTTGAACTTGCGATACTTTCTCTTGTCTCACTTCAACAACTATTAGATCTAATTTTATGAGTGAGGATTCATCAAATACTACATATCTTCTTAGGATGAGTTTGTGGGCAGTAGGATCCCATAATATATACCCCTTAACTCCTTCACCATAACCAACAAAGACATATCTCTTTGATCTAGGATCTATCTTAGAACATTAATCTTTAGAAATAAGAGCATAAGCATCACAACTAAATATTGTCAAATTTGAATAATCACATGAATGGCCTATCAATGTTTCTTCTAGAATCTTACAATTTATTGTAGTTGATGGTGATCGATTTATCATATAGCATGTTTTAAGAACTGTTTTTTTTCCACAAATCCTGTTGCAAATTGTCATTACTGAGCATGCTCTTTTTGTTAGGATATTTAGACACTTAGGAGTTAGTTAAGATCTACTTGGTCTAATGTGTCATTAGGTAAAAGTGTGTTTCTTTAGTATGCATTAGTATGCATCTATAGTTAGGAAATTTGACTTTCACGATATGTTCTCGACATAGAGTGATCCGATGGTTCATATTCTCCTCGATCTTAATGGCCATTGATCTGTGGTTTAATACCTGATTGGTTAATGATCTCTATTTAAAGAGAATGGGGGTTTATTTGTCGATGATCAATTGTGAGAAAATCTCGTGTAAAATCTCTCTGTAATCTTTTTCTTTTTCATTAATAAACTACTCCAAGTGGCCACATTGGTTG
>ML801695.1:95053-118880 GCA_009831015.1 Picea engelmannii | reverse complement strand
TATTTTGTTTACCCATCTTGCTTTTAATTGAGAAAAGTGATTACATGAGCTTCTTAGGGGAGGCCATGTGGTTCTTTACTTCCAAGTAGTTATATAAACCCATCTTTGGGTTGTTTGGGGGTTCAGACTCTTCATTTTGTTCACTCTCTCCATTCACTCTTCCACTCATTCATTATTGTTAATTCATCATTGACCTTGACTGTGGAAGGAAAAACTAATTTCTAGGAAAGGATTCATTTTTCGTTGGTTGTTGTAATCACTCCAATGCAATCCAACCATGAATTAACTCCTGCATGTCTGAGATGCATTGGCATGTGCTAAAATTTCTTCACAACTGTGAATCATGAGAGTCCCAACATGGATATTCTTGAACAGATGCACTAGAGCCCTGGAAAGAAGTGGACATTCTGAGGGACTGCATGGTGGTGAGGGGGGTTCATTGTCTTTGGGTGGTGTAGGCTGGAGAAAAGAAAGATGGTGTACTTTGGATTGTTGTGTGTTTATAAACTTGTGAGAGATTGAGTACTGACTAGTTTGGGAAGTTGAGTGACACCATGGAACCATCCTTGTGGATTCATAGCCTTGGTTGGGGGTGACCTGTTGTTGAGACTTGGAACAATAATGTCTATGGTTGGGTGGAATGTCCTTGGTCTGCAACCAGCTCGTAATTGATTTTGTTTAAGATAAGAGCTCTCTGCCATGTGTTTCTATGCTTGTATATTTATTTTTGTTGTGTATTAATTATTATGTCTGATATTCGGTTTTATAATATGCATTCTTGTTGGTTATTGTTGTGCATGTCATATTGTCCATTTATTTTATGTTTTATATGTCGATCTTTTACCACTCTACTCAACACCCGACAATTATCTCAAATAAAATCACTTTATATACTAAAAGAATAGTTGATTAATCAACTCAATATGCAACAGAAACATAAAAAAGGAAACCAAATCAAGCACATACGAAAAACAAGATTCAGGTAAACCCCTAGAAAAACCCTGGAGGGAAAACTAGTCCAGTGATTCTTTTATTAAGGTTAATTCAGGGCTCCCGTAACAGAGATAATGACCCACTGAGAGAATTACACACTACAGACAAACCTATAAACTCTTGTTCTTTTGTACGACCTTGTACTAGTACATTTTCCAATGCATCCATGACTTGCCCTTCTTTGGCCTACAAACATCCACGACTTGCCCTTCTATGCCTCGGGGATATTTGTGACTGTCTCCCTTGAGATCCACAGATGTGTATGGAAAGCTCATAGAACAAGCTTCATATGACTATGCTCTTCCCTCTGGTCTCTTTCCATTGAAACCCACCTGTGGCTACTTCTGTTCTCTCTTCTCCTTGACCTATATGACCTCTAGATGGAAGTCCTTCTCCACCTATCAAGATATTGAATCACGGTTCTTTGTGATTCAACCCTCTCATCAATACTTGGATTCAACCAACCAATGAGATCTCCTCACTCTAGTGTAAGCAAAAGTCCTTCTTTACTCCTACACTCTTCACACTAGAAAAAGTCCTTTGTTATCCTCAACCTTCGTCTCTCACCAATTTTGATGCAGGAGCATCCCGCCTCCAAAATAAAGTTCATTTGATGAAGACCTAGGGGGTGTTTCATTTACTAGGGATTAGGTTACCTAATGATTGATTTATTGTATTTTCCTATGTTTTAATGAATTCTAGAGGAGAGACATAGGATAGGGGTTTGATAATGAAAGTGAGGATTTGATTGTAAATGTTCTCGAATGTGTGAGAACATGAGAGGAGTTGAGAGATCTTAGGATAGTTATAGATCTCATGAGAATTTTGTGGATTTATTGAGTGATTTGTGGATCTGATAGGATCCTTAGGGATTTGTTGAGAAATTAATGGATCTAAAACAAATTCTAGTTTCAATATCTTTTGTATAAATATTGTAATCCTTGAAGGAAAAGGAAGGTGGCCAAAATAATGTATATTAGGCCAAATATTGTGTGGCCAAATTAATAGAGGAGAAGGCCATAAAGTGTGATGATGTGAAAGGTCACTAAGAGGCCTAATGTAAATCTATGTAAATTAATCATGCATTATGATTAATACGGAAAGTAGAATACTCTGTTTTGAGTATGATTTTCCATTGAAATATCTGATGATTGTTATGAAATTATTTATCTCTATGTTTATGGTGTTGAGGTGGTAAATGAAGGAGAGGTAGTGTCAATTTGGCGATGATGAAGTTGAGGTTTATTGGCATAGGTTAACGGTCAAACCTAAAAGGAACATAGTCTCGATTAAAGGAGAATCATATTCATACTTAGAATAAGGATCTTCGATTATATTGATCATCGATCATTGAAAGGATCAATGATCCACATAAGGTTGACCCAGGAGAATTAAAGACCATCAGATCAAGTTAATATTGATCTAGGGCCATAGATCTAAGGGATAGTACACATGTATTTGGTCCAAGAGAGGAAGTGTTAATCTTTTATTGTTGTTATTAGGTTATTTCCAAATTTCATGAGCATTCAATGCATTTCCAAAACAACCATATAAAGAGGATCACTGAAGGAAACACGATCACAAGGTACACAACATTTTATCCTGGGAAACCCTCATGGGGAAGAAAACCCAACAAAAATTTCTCAATAATAGATTGTCAGTACAATGCTAAGACTAAGACCAAAACACCAAAGACAAACCAAGACCAAGCACGTGCCTCTCTTCTCCTTCATTAGAGTTCTTCCTGCAACTACAAATGTCTTCAATATATGTGCACTAGATGAGTGAGTGATTTTGTTCAAATGAGACACCATCCTCACATATAAATACAAGTTGTGAGGTGGCGCTAAGGTTGTGTCTCTTCACTTGGTGGAGATTACTTCTCCTAGAAGTGGCTAAAACCATTTTACAATTACTAGGGGCCAACTTTAAAAATACCATCATGCAAATACATGTTGACCAATCCAAAAGATGGGATTTGATCTATACAATAATGACTCAAATATAAGTAGAATATTATTTGAAGTTATAATAATTCAGCAGGAAGAAGGCTACATCGACAGATCAAAGGATAGGCATAATCAATGGTGGGAAACAAAAGCACAGAGAAAAGTTGTATGGAAATTAATTTCTAGGAGGTAGTGCGCTATTAATATAGATCGTCCATTGATTTGATGATGTTTCATCTCAGGATTAACTCGTTCAATGAGGAAGTTACTAACATGTCATCATGTTGGAACACATGGGTCATCCATTTCACTGTTTGATTAGATCAGAGTTGTTTATTTGCTTTGGGTCGTAAGTCATAATATTAAACACCATTTTTATCAGTCCTCAGTCACAGGTTTCGGTCGTATGGTAGAAGGAATTCACATTAGGTACTAGTGCCAAAGAGCTAGCGTTAGAGGCATAAGCCTGAAGTCACAAGCTATGGTCACAAGGATGATGAGGAACTCAAAGCCAACATGAAAGAAGTGTAGAGTTAAGAACTTAATTAAATAAGCCACAGAATCAGGTTTTGGTCATGATATGATAAGAGACTAAGCATGGGAGCGCAAGGATGAATTGATCCATAAATATGATCAATTCATGAGAGCTCGAATTCTGATCATAATTGCAGAACAAAAATTTATTCTCTTTAGATTGAGACTAATATATAGATATCCTTGGATAGTCTCTTAGAAGACTTATAGTGCAACCATGTGTTTTTGAAAGGTTTCCATCTTGTGGGAATACTTGGTAGGTCACTATCAAGTGGTATCGGAGCGAGACTAAAATGATCCTCAGAGGTGAAGAAGAGAAAATTAAATTGCTTGTATGAATGATTCTATATATTGATGTAGAGATATTGTATAGATGAGCTTAGATTCAATGAAATATGACAAGACAAAGTAGATGAATTGATTCAGAAGAATGAATCAAAAATGGGTCAAGAGCATGTGAATATCTTGAAGGTAGAAATTTATTGGTTTTTATATTAACTCAGGTTTGATATTTGTGTTGCAGGTTGAAGCAAGGGAAGGATTGGTAGCAACAAATAGCTAGGAGAGTTGTAGCATATAACCATTGATGTTCTTGAATGAGGAAGAGAATGTGAGAGATATTAGAGAAAGGAAAAGTGTGGAAAAGAACATTGAATAAATTCCCGCTGAAGGTTGGAACAACATAGGAAAATTGCATGTTCTCAAAGGAAAGTGGAGACTGTAGGAGCCAAGAGGAGCAAGGGGTGCTCATAAGAGGTTCTAAGAGAGAAAGAACCAAAGGAATACTAGAATAATAGGCTAAGGAGAAGCTTAGTGACGTATTGGGTAGCATTCTATGGAGAGATATTGTTACAAAGGATTGAGTGCATTCCACAAGTGAACAAAGTGAAGTTTACAAGATAAAGATAATGGAGACAATGGCTACTAATGGTCATTGTAGAGGTTCAGAGAGAAGCCACATCATAGGAGAGAAAGATGCCAAATAAAATGGCATAAAGAGTGTTGCACCTCTTTCGTCACCTTAGTGAGAAAAATAGAGGTGCTTGCAAGCTTAGTTGGGTTTGCTAAGCAGGACAGCTGTAAGGAAAAGGGTTAGAGAAAGAAATATAAAAGAACAACTAAGAATTAAACTAAATAATAAAATAACAACTAAACTAATGAGCATAGGGACATAAGGACAAAAGAAACAATGAGACCCATGTCATCAATGGTAAGGTTGATATTAGTGAAAGAATACACCAAGAAGAAAGAGGACTATGAGTCCCTTCTTCCTCCAAGGGAGGGTTCTTGGACCCCCACAAATAAGATCTTCTTACAAATTTGAAAATGAAAATGAAAATGGTGAAAGAATTCTTTGCTAATCCACTCAAGGGGTGAGATGGATTGCCCAATGCAATGATGCTAGTATACTCTTGATGAGAATAGAGGATTCCTCAAGAGAATAGTGGCAACATAACTTTTCTATTGAATTCCTTGAAAAATGAAGTGCATCCATGGCCTTTTTATAGAATTCCTTTGAGGTATTGTCCAACCAGTTTGTAGTGTGTAAAGAGGCTAATTAGGGCATTTCTAGGTCTTTGACTAGCCACCCAGTCGAATCCAGTCCAAATTTGAGTGTCAAATCAACTTGGAAGTTGAACCAGAAGGAGGTGGGAGGCCGACCACTCTCATAAATGTGTTGTTTCTCAGGTGCACGGCTTTTTGCGACAACAGTCGCGCATCGGGCACATGTGTGTGATTCCTGTGTTTTTGTTTTGCGCATGTGAGCGCGTGCACTGTGTATTCATAGTGCCCTTTAATTTTTTCACTGGTTGTATAGTTTTTTACCCTTTGGAAATGCTTTTGTGATAATTTTGGTCCATGGGTGACCTCACAACTATTTGGCGATGCTGAATTCTTGTAACCATTTGTGGACGAAATTTCATTGATAACAGATGCCCCCTGATGGATGAGGTTAGGAGCATACGTATAGCCGAAATCCATATATGTTTCTTCTACTGAGAGTACTATTGTAAGAGAGAGTGATAGTGGGATTGTCAAGAGTTAACCGTTGGAGGGAGAAGGGAACCTGTAGAACCCGACCTGCCATAAGGTGTGTAAAAATAGACTGTGTACAAACGAGGTGGGCATGCCCCATGCTCGTGTCATGTAACTCAAAAGAGGAATGATGTGTTGATGTAGACCACTGCAGTGCCCTCAGGGGCGGTCGTGATAAAGGCATAAGACAATTCTGCAGAGGAACATACTCTGAACAGTAGGCAGTGACATCTGTAAGAAATATCATGGATTCTGTAGGCATTGAGAGCCCAACCCAATTCAGAGGTCTTCAGAAAATATAAGAAATAACTGCAATAGTCGGAAAGTAAGACCCACCGTAACATGAGAAAGTGTTGAAGTCAAATGTTACGGGGCTCAACGACAGCAGGGAGCAATTGTAGTTCCCCCTGTGTCGTCCGAGATCTATCATTGGAAAGGTAATGAGAGTCAAGATACTGTCGCCCTTCTGGAAAACTATGCTAATGTCGACAAAAAAGGGGGACGCGACTCCCAGAAGCAAAGGGCTTCGTGAAATCTAATAGGTGCGATAATGAACTGGAGGAGGTACATGGTCAAAGTCAAGACGTATGAAGACTCTAGAATACCCTTGGTTGGGGGTAGATGCGAAGTATAAGTGGCCGCAACCGTGCAACTAAGTAGAGTGTCAGGGGGACAACAAGACGTGGGATAAGTTATGCCAGAGGTGGGACAAAGTGAACAAACTCAGAGGGCAGAGGTAAGTGGCCAGTGGGATACTCGGAGTATATGGACGATGTCAACAAGGGTAAATGATAAGGGGTGCCCCAACCAAAGGGCGACATGGGTTGTGTTTTGCCAAAAAGGGAAGAAGGTCGCCAAAGGTGACGACAAAAAGGCAATGTAAATGCTGGAAACAAAGGTGTTGGTACAATAAATAAAGAATAATTTGGGATGAGTGTACAAATACAGAAACGAGTGCCCTAATGTAATATGGTTGGCCCGGGTAGGGTACAATTTGCTTGGAAAACTGGTGGAGGGTGGGGGGCCCATGGGTGGGTTTATGTATGAGGTAGGTGAAATGAAGGGAAATTTGCAAAGGGGCAAACTGATTGTGGATGAAATGGAGGGTTCATGATACTACAGAGGTGCAGTCAAGAATAGAATCCTTGAAGAGATAATCTGGGAGTCTGGTGGGAAAGCTAGAAAAATGAGGAGAAGGAGTATGTGGCTGATTCGCGACATAATGTAAGACTATCGGGACTCCCATCCCTAAAGGGTTGAAAAACAACATGAGTGTCAATGTGCAAAAGGGTTCTATGAATGGGACAACTCATGTGGGGGGGAGTGCTACCAAGTGACAGTACTGAATATGCAAATGGAGGTGTTGGTACTGTAGAGTCGGAGATGGGGATCCTAGAGGTAAATGTCAGAGGGTGTGACTGGAGATGCAAGTGAGATTTAAAGGGAATGATTACATGCCAGTGTTGAGTATATACTTGAAGGGGTTGCATTGATGTATGATGACCAAGTACTTGCACACATGAAAACCAAATACCCGACGTGAACAATATCTGAAGAGAATCGAACATACGAGCATTTATTTGATAATTTTGAATATGAGCATGCGTACCTGGGTGGGGTATGAAAAAAAATGGCATCCCAGGGGATCAAGATGAAAAGTGGCCCGGGGATTGTCTTGATGTAGAGGACGAGATGCTGATCCCATGGCTGAAGACGGATCAAAGAATGGACACCCGGATCTTCCGGAATGATGAGTGGAAGTTTGGCGAAAAGGACTATATATAGTTGTAGGGCCCACATTGCCATCTCATTTGTAATTTCTACCATAGTGACTAGATGAGAGGTATTCATAGGAGATTTGGAGATTCTGGGAGAATGAGGTAGCCGATCGAGGACCAGCGAGAATCAGATTAGTAGTTTGATCGTTAGTGGTACGACGAGCAACAGTAGCAGGTGCTGCTATGACCGGACGGTTACCTCTCGGTCTGGAGGGACCAGTAGTGGGTGGGGGACCACTGCCTGAGGGAGGGGCAGGAGGTGGTGCTCTAGAGGTACCGTGAGTGGTGCTCTATGTATTTTTTGTATTTTTGTATATAGGCTGGTGAGCCCATTTTGTACCGAGGTGCTTTATTGGCTTGCAGATACTTGTATTTTTGGATGTAAACATGTGGATGGCACTATGGATCAAGTTGTATATACATGAGTATACATTTTGAGATCTATGTGATGTTTTACATGCATTTTGTTAATGTTTTGATGATTTCTAATCTATATATGTTATGACAGGTTTTTTGATATGTTTATGTATGTGTAGAGGTATCTTGATGTGATATATGCCAGTCTAACACAATGTTAGCTAAGTTGTCTATAATTTGATTCAATTGTCTTGGAATATGTGTAAATGTAATAAAATAAAAATGTCGAGATAAAAGTCTAACCTGCAGGTATTTGCGAAAGAGGTAAGGATCGCGGACGCGGTACACATTGTTGAGTTGGAGAACGACTAGTTGAGAGTTGAGAAAGATGCTAAGGTTACGAATATGATGATGCTGGGCATCAACGAGGAGGCCAATGACGACAGTGTATTTGGCTTGGTTGTTGGTGGCTAAACCCAAACATATGTCGCTTGAATGGAGCATTTCATGTGAGGGGGTATAGAGGGCCCAAGCTGCCGAAGCGAGATTTTGTGTCCAACAGCTGGCACCGTTGGCATAATCGATGTGGTAGGCTAGTGGAGGAAGCATCTGTCAATAGCACAAATGATAGTTTAGACGTTAGGGATGGAAAAAAAATATTAAAAACACTATAAAATAAAGAACCTAAAGTAGAATTTCTATGCTTCAGGCATAAAATTTCTTTAAGTATAACCCATTGACGAGTTCTTTTAGAGAGAGGCCTTCAGGAGAGGCCAAGATGTATGCGCCTTTGGTGAGGCAACGTTGGATAATATATGGGCCATGCCATGGTGACTCGAATTTTCCATGACCAAAGGTATCGTGAGCAATATCGTAAGCAAGGACGAGGTCGCCTTCGTGAAATGAGAGAAGGTTGACATGGCGATCAAAGGTAGCCTTTGAACATATTTTAGCTGCCTCATTGTTCTGTAACAAAGATTGACAATCTTCATCCAGGGACTCTAAGTTTACCAAGTGCTGCTCCATTGGAGCAGTGTCAGGTAATAGCTCAATTGTAGTGCGTAAGGTGGGAATTTTGCACTCGATGGGAAGAGTGGCCTCAACCCCATGGACTAGATGAAATGGTGTAAAACCAGTGGCTGTTTTCACATCCATACGGTAAGCCCATAGTGCGGAAAATAACATATGATGCCAATTGGTCTTATGTTTGTTAACCGTGCGCTGTAACATGGTATTGAGGACCTTGTTGACTGCTTCGACCTGTCCGTTAGACTGAGGGTAATATGGTGAGGCAAACTCATGGGAGAATCCTAACCGAGATGAGAGTTCAATGAAAATCTCATTCTCGAAGTGTTTCCCATGATCGGAAACTAGCTGGAGTGGTACTCCAAAGTGGGATATGACGTGGTTAAAGAAAAAATGCGCTACAGTGTCAGCAGTATTGTTGAAGGTGGGCATAGATTCCGCCCATTTTGTGAAGTAATCGACTACAACAACAATGTATTTGTGGCCATTGCTGGATGGGGGATTACAAGTCATGAAGTCAATGCCCCATTTACAAAAGGGGTCAGCAGTAATGACTGGGTGAAGAAGAGCGGGTGGTGCTTGTTCTTTGTTGGCGTAAAGCTCGCATTTCTCACATCGCTTCATGACGTGAATGCAATTGTGAAACAATGTAGGCCAAAAATAACTTGCACGGATGATCTTCTGAGCAGTGGACATTCCCGAAAGATGGCCCCCACATGCACCGCTATGGAAATCATTAAAGACTCTATTGGCCTCGTCAATAGTCAGGCATCGACGAAGAATGGTGTTGACCCCTCGCCGGTATAAGATGTCTCCGATGAGGAGGTAGTGGGGGGCCTGGTGGCGAATACGATGATGATCATCTCGTGAAAGGTGGTTACCGAACTTTTCAGTTCGGAGGTAGACGAGGAGGTCTCCGTACCAAGGATCATTCGAAGTGATGTAAAAGAGATGTTCATCGGGGAAGTTGGTATTGACGGGGGCACTGGTAGTGTTAGAGGGGAAGGTCGTGACAAGTTCGGCGAGGACAATAGCTTTATTTCTATTGGGTGTTGAGAATTCAATATCATACTCCTGAAGGAGAATGATCCATCGGGAAAATTTTCCATTAATTTACCGACAACTAAGCAAATATTGCATAGGGTTGGAATCTGCTACGACCTTAGTCGTGCGAAGTAGAATGTAATGACGCAGTTTTTGGACTGTGAGGATGACTGCAAGGGCTAGTTTCTCTTTGTGTTTGTACTTCAAGGCTGGCCCTAAGAAGTTTTCACTAACGTAATAAATGGCATGGTCACGATCGTCATCACCGATTTGAACGAGAAATCCTGCAACTGAGACAACTGATGCGGATATGTAGAGGATATAGTCGCAATTGTAGTCAGGTGCACTAATTAAAGGGGCATTGAAGAGCGCCATTTTAAGATCGTCAAATGATTTTTGGGCAATTTCATCCCAGTAAAATGGGATGTCGTGGCATAGTAAGTGAAGGAAACTGTGTGCACGAGTGGCGTAGTCTGGGACAAATCACCGTAGAAAGTTAGCTTTTCCTTGTAGGCTCTAGAGTTGACATAAATTCTGGGGAGGTGGAATTTCTGTGATGGCTTGGACTTTGAGGGGGTCCATAGTGATACTGCTTTGGGAAACGATGAATCTGAGGAGGCGCCCTGTAGTGACGCAGAATACGCACTTGAGGGGGTTCAAGCGTATGTTGTACTGACGACACTATTGGAAGATGATCCGTAAATCATCAAGATGTTGGATGCATTTCTTGGATCGAGCGGTGAGGTCGTCCAAGTATGTAAGGATGATATGAGCTAGATCATGAAAAATGTATGTCATAGCCTGTTGGAAAGTTGTGCCATCATTCTTTAAGCCAAAAGGCATGAATCAGCTGGGTGAATTTGGATTTGATTATAACCAGAGAAGCCATCCATGAAGGATAGAGCCTCGTGATCTGTGCAGTCATCGATAATTTGATCAATGAAAGGCGTTGGAAAGTTGTCTTTGGGACATGCATGATTGAGATCGCGAAATTTTGTGCAGACGTGGATAGAGCCCTGTTTTTTATTAACGGGTACAGGGTTGGAAACCCATGAGGTATAAGTGATGGGGTAGATGAACCTAGTTGTGCATAGTTTGTCAATCTCAGCTTTGATGGCTGCTGCTTTGGATGGGTGTAGCGATCGTTGTTTTCATAAACTAGGGTAATGTCAGGCCATGTGTCGATGCAATGTTAGACAATAGAGGGATCAAGGCTAGGCATTTCTGTGTATGACTAGGCAAAAATATCCCGATATTCTTGAAAAAGGGCTTTATAAGCGGTGATTTCTTGAGGAGTGCAAGCGGCTCCTATGGTGATTTCCTCGACGACACCATTTTTTATGGAAATATCGATTTTGATGGTCGGGGAAATGTTGTCCATGTTGCCTTCTTCAAAATCATCAGGGCCAGGGATGGGGTTGTTGAACCAGTCGATGTGCCCTGATGGGATAAAATATTTGGTTTCGACTGTGTATATGGGGTTTTGGTTAGGAGGCGGGGAGGCTTCCTGGGGAAAGAAGAGTGCTCAGTGGTGTAGCGCATCCCATGGGTAGTCGGGGGTGTTTAACTCTTCTAGTATATCCTCGTCATAGTGAAATTGGTGGGAATACAAGGGGTCGTGAAGAGTGATATCGATGATTGTTTTCATGAGGCTTCCCCCTGGTGATGAAGAATCAGGGGGAACGACGCAATGAGATTGTGATGGTTCGCTCAACATAAATGAAATATCGAAGTACTGAGGAGTACCAGTGGTATTTGGGTGTAATATTTCCGTAGGGAAATGAATAGGAGAATTTGGGGGATTTGGGGGTGAATCCTCGGATAGGTCATCCAAGAACCACAGAGGCATTGGGAGGGCCTCGGGTTCGGGAGAAATGATATGAAGAACCTCTAGTGACGTGGTAAGGTCAACCATTGATTCTATAGGGGTTTGAATCCGGGTCAATTGGCATTGCCTGTATTCAATAATAATAGGACACTGGTATGTATAATGATCTAAGGACTCACATAGAGAGCAAGGGCATCTCATACGTTCATTGACTGAAGTGGTGACACAATGGATGTCAGTGATGTTGGGTAGGGATGATGTAGATGGGTTGGGTTTGTCGTGGAAGCTTTGTCGTACTGCGGCTAATGTATGTCGGAAGCGTGGAAGTGCTGGGAAATGGTGTGTATAATGGCCATATTCTGAACATATCGCGCAAGCGAATTTGGTTTGCATCCCTATAATACTTGAGTGAGGGGTGGTGGCGATAGTACTTGATATGACGGCGAGCATTGATGGTGTCTGACTGAGCGAAATTAAGTTCTGTAACTTAGGTAAAGATGGGAATTTGTTGGTTTGGTGTCCATCTTTCTCACATAGTGCGCAAGGAGGTTGGATGCGCGGGGGAAGTGGAGCCATGGGCTCGTTCTTCTTTCTCCTACCCCCAGCTGTGGCAGGGAGAGTAGTGAGTGGGGGTGTAGAGGGTATGGTGGGAGTGAGTATGGGAATCGTCATTGGGATTCCTTCCATTTGTGGGGGAAGGGATGGTCAAGGGACCATCTCTGGTGGATGTGAATACCAAACTGGAATTGCTAACACCATATTAGGGAGGGTAAGTGTTGCGGCTACTTGGAAAACTTGTACGCCAGGTGGATGATAGAAGAAGGGAAGTTGAGTAATGGCTTGGGGAATTGTCTCCCAAATTGGGATATGTCTTTGGGGAGAGGTGAAATCATTGACTGGTGGAGTCGACGAATTCGCAGGAGGCTCGTGAGGGGGGAGCTTTGCGACTAGTGGGACGTCAAATATGATAGAAGCCTCCCTAGGAGGAATGGTATCCACTATGCCAGTTCCGTTGGATGATACAATGCATACTTGATTAGAAGGATGAATGAGTGGTGCTGCACTATGGTAAGTTCGTAACAATGATGGGTCTTTGAAAATTTTGGGACCCATTTCGATGAGTGGGTATGCATCATGAATTGTGTGGATGAGAGGGAGAATGTTATCGATGTTGGAAGATAGGTTAGGCTCATAATGGGAGACTTGGTCAATGGTAACGATCTTCCCATTATGGGGGAGCATCATTTTTCGAAAGACGAAAGAGGCAACTGCCTTCATAGCGTACATGTAGCTACGACCGAATAGGATATTATAATCAAGTGGGGCATCGATAACTTCAATGTCAATAAGAATGGTCTTGCCCCTGAGTTCTACGAGGAAGTTTTGGAAGAGTCCTTCAGGAGATGATGGTCATCCATCATAAGCTCGTAAGGTAATGGAAGATGGTATAAGTTTGGGGGAACCAAGTTTCTACCATACATATTTGGACATAATGCATGTGGATGCACCTTCATCAATGATGCACCGATGAACTGTAATGTTTCGAATTTTGACGGGGATTTGAAAAGCGATTAGAGTGGGAAGGCGAGGTTCTCCGCTATTGATATCAAATGTAATGAGTCGAGTATCTGCGGGGTCAACTTCCCCCAAGGCAGAAAGTAATGATTTCCGTTGAGTGGGACAAGTCTGAAGGAATTCTAAGACTAACATGGCAGCCAGGGATTGTGCTAAGTCATCAACCAAACTATAATTATGAGCTGCCCTAGCCTGTGGATTGTGGACATTCCTGCACAATGGGATGCGAGGGATGTGAAGAGGTGGTTCTTCGTTAGGGTGAGGGATCACCAACGGGGGTCCCGTTGGTGTGGGAATTGTTTGTGGAGGAATGGGAGGAGACTCAGCGGGTGCATGGTACTGACAATTACGTGTTTGCAAAAGGATTTATTCCTCACTAGTGAGGAGGATGGTGATATCTGTAGGATTGTTTGGGTTGAGATACTGGCCCAACTGAGGTGGGGTAGGCTGCGTGTCTTGTTGGGTGTTCATCACACCTTGGTGTGGAATAGGATTCTATAGCATGGGTGGTGGGGGTTGTTGCACGGATTTTTGTGGGGTTTGCTGAGGGGCAGGCTGTACTGGAGGATGTGGTAGACTACCTGAGTCTTTCAACCGTTTGAAATCAAGGATTTGGGGGAAATGATGAGTATAATGACTGAACTCACCGCAAAGGGAACAAGGGAAGTTGGTTTTGATAGTATTGTTATTTCTCCCTTGACGCCTGTTGTTATTTCCCCTCTGGGGGTTCTGATTCCCTTGGTTTTGGTTGCCCCCAGTAGGTTGGTTCCCGCCTTGGCCTGGGTTGTTATTGTTTCTGTTCCTTCCTTTATTTTTGGCATTATTCGATGGATGGGTCGGATTTTCTATATTCAGTTGTTCAAAATTTTTATATTGCTGAATGGGAGAGGGTTGAACAAAATTCACCCCCGCGTGAGGATGTGGGGGAGACATGGGTTGTGGGGGACCAGGAAATGGAAAGTGCAGATTTTGTGGGGGTAACGATCTGTAAGGTACATAGGAAGGTGTGGTGCTTTCACTAGTACTATAAGATGAGGTAGAGGGGGTGCCAGAACTTGTTTGAATAGGTGGTTGTATGGGGGGTGCTGACGGTGGCCCACTGATGGGTAGAGGCATAGCAACAGGGTATGGTTTGTTGATAAGAGGGTGGGGGGTAATAAGGGGTGCCCCCATATGTCGACGGATATTGAGGTGTTCCATACATTGGTGGTTGTTGGGGTTGTGGACCGTGGTGAGTGGTATTACCAATCAGTCTGTCTGCTGAGTGAGACATCCTAGGTTTGTCTTGGCCAAATGGCATGGGTTTGGGGAGATCAGGAAGTACTGTGTATAAGTACCCTGATTGTGAATAGATGAGGTCGTATTGTTGAGCCTTGCTGATGGCTTCTTCTTTGGATTGAGGGAAGGTGGAAGCTACATATTTACCGAGGAGAGAGACAAGTGATCTGAGAAACCAGTCAAGACACTGTTGTTTGGTGGTTTCATCTTTGCATAAACTACGTCGTCTACACCACTCGTGAATGTGATCAACGATATGTGTGGCTGAGGTTTGTTTGAAATTAGAGAGTAGTTCCAGATCATTTTCATGGCGGATTGGTAATTGGAAGAAGGTAAAAAATGCTTTGGCCAAGGACTCGAAAGTTGCATGGGACCCCAATTTTTCATCTACATACCATTTGGTTGATGGGCCAGTGAGTGTGCGTTGAAATAATCTAAGTCTGATGGAATCATCCATAATGCTGTTGGAAGAGCACCATAGGTGGAAAGTCATGACATGATTGGCAGGGTCATCCCCTTCTTTTCCTTCAAACTTGGGGATGTCTGAAGGTAGTTTGGTGGGCATTGCAGGCCATGTGGGGTCATGCAATATAGGATCATTGGTGAGTTTTCTTAGATTTGGTATGTTAAGAGAGGCCAAATATGGCATCTACAGTGGGGGGGGGAGGATTAGCTCCAGCCATGGTGTGAGTGTGTTGTGAACCTGACCCTTGAGGGGAACTAGGTGGGTTGGTACTTCCCCCTTGAGAGGATGTTGGCCCCACGCTTCCGTATAAAGGAGAGCGAGTGGATGAAGGGACTTGGGAAGTGGACCCAAGTAATGTGGAACCAAGCAAGGCTGATCCTAAGATAGTAGCACTCACTGGAGTGTGAGAAGGTGGTGTCGATGAGTGGGCAAGACCAGACACTCCCCCTAAGATAGGAGGGAGATTTAGCAATCGTTTGGAATGATGGGGATTATGTGGGTCCCCTATGATGTCTGACTAGATGAGTGAATGTGTTCAAATGGTGGTGAGAGAAATAAATAAGCAAGAGCCTTTGTTGCAAATTTTCAACTTTGCACAATATATATATCTAGATCAAAATGAAATCAGAAGTGCATCATACATAAAGTGTTTTGAAAAAGAAGCATATATGTGGATAAGTGGGCTTCATCTACATGGGGAATAAAAGAAAAAAAATGCCCGTGTCCTAAAAGACGTAATATCCTTCCTCTCAAATAGAATTGAACCTTCCAATAGTACTCAACAGTGGGGTCTGAAGTCACTGGAAGAGAAACTAGTGACGGATGAAATAATCAGTTATAATTAGGGGTAAAGGGGGCATATCATGAAAGATCTTGAAATATTTCCCAATAGCCACACAAAATTCGATCAAGGTGCAATTGCAGCCCACAATTGCCACCTGGGTAGATGTCCTAAAATTTGGTCACTAGGTACCTCGGTCAAAGTGCGACATTTAGATTTTCGGCCTAAGAAATGGGTCATGCGCTGGATCCCATCCAAGAGGTGGGTGCCTCAAGGGGGGATGCACAGAACAACCAGACCTCGTCCTTCAACCCTTCATGGGTATCTCCCTGCCTTATGGTGTTAGGAACACTTGACTTGGAGGATTTTCAGTTCCCTATTTGACAACTTCTATGGTTTTGACAATGTGAGAACCAGATAACGGGGAGTTATTTGGATGCCTATCCCTGAAATCCTACCTAGACTAAAAAATTTCTTTTGGCACCTCCTATGGAGGAAAACTTAGTGAGTTTTTAGAAAAAAATTATATGTAGTTGTTTGAGAGATTGGGGGTGTAAACCAACCTTGTTGAAATTAGATGGGATTGGATAGTTTCGTCAAGAAAAGGGTGGGGTGTTTCGGAATCCCTTTGGAGGAAACTTACTTTGACCTCCACGTTTCAAGAAGAAACTATGTGAGTGATATGTGACTTTTGTGTGTGAATGAGTGAAAGTGTGCCAATGTTTTAATGAATTAGGTGTCACCTTGCTGCATGTGGACTTCGCTTGGTCCTTACAAGTGTTGTTTACCTAATTAACTAAATGTCTTTTGTACAACCTTGCATAATTCAAAAGTCCCTAGGAAGCTAGCATATGGACATGTGGGTCCGTTACTATTCCTTTAACTCCCTATTGTGATTTAATCTAAGAAAATCTTTGAAACTATCCTAGATTGTGATCATGTGGGCATGTATGGGCCCATTACAAAACATTTTAAACTTCCCTAGTGATTCAATCTAAGAAAGTCAATTTCAACACTATCCTATCTTTGTATCATGTGGGCATGTATGGGCCCATTACAATATTAAGATGTGTTTGAAAAAATAAGCTAAGAGGATTCCCAAGAAGGGTTGTTGTCCTCTCCTAAAGGTTTTAATCTTCTTAAGGGAGATGAAATTGTCCCACAATCTTTTTCTGATTCTCAAGGTCGCTTGGAGGCGCGAGAGAAGAGCATACTAAGCGATTGTTATCCAAATTTTAGTCCCAATGCAAGTTAGATGTGATTACAAATGATTTCCAACTTATATTTTTAGTCAAAACAAACCATCCATGTGGCGAAAATGAAAGCAAAAAGAGGAAATAATGATTTTAACCCCCTAAGTGCCTATGTGTTTTGACTAATCCCTTTATATGAAGAGGGGACTAAGTGTGGTGCAGCTTAAAACATGCATGAAATCACTTTTAAGGAGGCTAAGGGCCTTCTCCAAATCACAAAAAACCTTACAATGTGTAATTTTTGCACAGGTGCGCGGGTCTTAGTGGAGACAAAGGCACACTGAGCGCCTATTCGCAAATCGAAATGAACTCTTGGGCGCAGGTGCGCAGAATAGAACTATGACTTAGGCGCATGTGTGAACGATGCGCGTCTGTGGGCCTAAAAACCTGCGCACGGGTGACACATGGCCGTGAATGAAAATTCCAGATGGAATTCTCCCAATTCAACTTGGAAATGGATGTTTAGCAGGTTGGCTTGGGCCGGTTAATGCACCTGCAAGTTAAATAAACCAAAAGAAGAGCTAGAAAAACCCAAATGGGATAGGAAATTGATACCTTTCCCCAGTGGAGTCGCTAATCTGTTGTGTCTCTTTCGTCACCTTAGTGAGCAAAATATAGGTGCTTACAAGCTTAGTTGGGTTTGCTAGGCAGGATAGCTGTAAGGAAAAGGGTTAGAGAAAGAAATATAAAAGAACAACTAAGAATTAAACTAAGAAATAAAATAACAACTAAACTAATGAGCATAGGGACATAAGGACAAAAGAAACAATGAGACCCATGTCACCAATGGTAAGGCTGATATTAGTGAAAGAAAACACCGAGAAGAAAGAGGACTATGAGTCCCTTCTTCCTCCAAGGGAGGGCTCTTGGACCCCCACAAATAAGCTCTTCTTACAACTTTGAAAATGAAAATGAAAATGGTGAAAGAATTCTTTGCTAATCCACTCAAGGGGTGAGATGGATTTCCCAATGCAATGATGCTAGTATACTCTTGATGAGAATAGAGGATTCCTCAAGAGAATAGTGGCAGCATAACTTTGTTATTGAATTCCTTGAAAAATGAAGTGCATCCATGGCCTTTTTATAGCATTCCTTTGAGGTATTGTCCAACTAGTTTGTAGTGTGTAAATAGGCTAATTAGGGCATTTCTAGGTCTTTGACCAGCCACCCTATTGAATCCAGTCCAGATTTGAGTGTCAAATCAACTTGGAAGCTGAACCATAAGTGGGTGGGAGGCTGATCACTCTCATAAATGCATCGTTTCTCAGGTGCGCAACTCTTTGCAACAATAGTCGCGCATCAGGTGCATGTGTGCGATTCTTGTGTTTCTGTTTTGTGCATGTGTGCGTGCACGCTGTGTATTCATAGCCCCCTTTAATTTTGTCATTGGTTTTATAGTTTTTTACCCTTTGGAAATGCTTTTGTCATAATTTTGGTCCATGGGTGACCTCATAACTGTTTGGCGATGCTGAATTCTTGTAACCATTTGCGGATGAAATTTCAGTGATAACAAAGAGGATCAGTCAAGAGGAGTATGACAGAGAGATGAATGATCTAAAGGAGAGGCTCAAAGTCATACAAATGCTGCTATAGAAGGTGTTACACATAAAAAATACTCACTTTGATAGTGTCGCAAGTGTTGTCATTACAAGTGTCTCAAGTGTCGCATTTTGCTCGCAAGTGTCACAAGTGTCCCCAGTGGAGTCGCCAGTTTCTGTTGAAGGAAAATCTCCCTGCAGACAGGTAGATCTCCTCAAAGAGATAGAATCTTAACTCTAAGACATAAAGTGCTTATCATGGTCACTGAATTCCTTTTAGATCTAAGTGGACTAGTGTGTGAGGAGGAAGGAGAAAAGAAGTACCTTTTACCGGTGTTTGTCCCTACACGCTCCGAGTTGTGCTCCAATCTTTCGCTCTTCGATAAGCCCTGTAGACAAACAAAGTATGACCACTTCCTACTCTATTAAGATTAGTCCAAAATAGGTCTATCTACTAAAGAGACAAATTCATGTAAGATCGAACAAGAATTAGAAAGAAACAAGCCAAGAAAATTATATTAATGAGGACAAACCATTTCTTACAGCAATAGATGGAATGTGACAGCTCTTCCAAGTGCTCCTTGTATATCCCTTTCTCAAAAGATCCACGATCCGAATGATGATAGATTCACTAATTTATCCCTATGAGATCATAGGTCTCTTTCCTTCGAAATATCTATGTTCCATCACCACTTATAAGATCATAAGTTTGGTTTGATTCTCTCTTTCCAGTCCCCCTTTCACCATGAGAAAGCTTTCTTATATAGCCTTGGAGAGGCTTTAACCACTTGAGATATCCTTGGGGAAGTTGAGGATTTTCCTCCTTCAGTTGAGGATTTCCCTAATATCATGGTTGGACTAGGGATTCGAATCCAACTGCCTTCCAAGAATGAAAGGATCCTTGCCCCATTCATCTCAACAACTTAACTACTGCCCAGAATAGGCAACGCTCCCTCAAAAGGGCCATCAGAGCACTGTAGCACTCCCCAGTAGGCTTAAGGGGGGCACCAACACTCCTAAAGACACCAACACTCCCCCATAAGGGCCAAAGAATCTTTATAATGCTCCTAGATTGTGTAAGGGGGGGCGCCAGGACTCCTGAGGTAGTTATAGAGGAGCGCTCCCCTCCAAAAACTTAGTTTTTTGAGTGTTTTCAGATGGAAAAAGGTTCATGAGCCCAACTAAACTTTCCTCCTATTCCAAATCAAGTGTTTGAGGTGTTTCAAGTGTCCTTCTCATGTCATTATAGGCACGACATAGGCATCATGGCAACATCCTTTATTTAACACTTGCGACACTTGTGAGTAAAATGCAACACTTGCAACAATTGTAATGACGACACTTGTGACACTATTAAAGTGAGTATTTTTTATGTGTAACAGATTGCCCCCCAAAGTATGAAGTTAGAAGACAAGAACTGATAACTGAAATGATTTGTAGAGTCTCAAGCAAGGGTATAGACGCAGATAACCTGACAAAAGATGCACACAAAAATCCAACAAATATTATGACATGTTTCAAACCCAAGGCAGGCATACCTATGCTTGGGTGATCAAGACTTGCAAGACATGGCCGCCATAAAATACACTGCGGATCCATAATTGTATTGATAAAAATGTATAGCCACTGAAAATACTCTGTGGATCTATGGATATATACTCTTATGACATGAACTAATCGTAGCCACGAAGAATACACAGTGGATCTACGATATGACAAGACATAGCCATGACCAATACAAAGTGGATCTATGTCACAGTATATGTGTCATTGTTCAAGAGAAACTCCATCGCAACCTAGGAAAAGTATATATCAAAGTGATCACTCAACCCAGGGTCTTCTTACCAATCCCGATGTAGTACGAATCTAACCATGTGAATAGATGTCCTAATGTCAAACATGGAAGAAACCACTTGATTACCGGTCAATGATGTAAACCGTTAACAAGCACGAGGGAGATCACCATTAATGTCAATGATTCCCAAGGTACTCTAGTACATTCCAATGAATGTGAATGGATGATCTGAATTCGAACATCCCTGGAATCATCCGATCAGAGGTCAATGATGTAAACCCACTGTCGAATGTGAAGAGGCCTGCCATTGAGGCATGCAGGTCCCAAATTAATAACAGGTTTCTAAGGCTAGTTCCTGGATAATGTGTTGAAGTCGACAGGAATAGACTCATCAAAGGAGGGCCTTGATGTATCCCCCATCAACGACATGAAACAAACATAGAGATGTAATTGGTAGATCAAATGAACATGGACTGACACAGGTATTGAGACAAGATATTTGTGACGGTTGACTCACGAGATGGATACTTCCCTTGAACATTGAGGCATGACAACAGAAACATGACATGGACCAAAACTTGTTGATGCAGTGGATGTTGTGACTTACGTCGGGTGACCCAAAGTAGTGAAAGAAACTCAAAGGATTGGCTCAGTGCAGA
The DNA here is from genome assembly GCA_009831015.1 of Picea engelmannii. Taxonomy (NCBI): domain Eukaryota; kingdom Viridiplantae; phylum Streptophyta; class Pinopsida; order Pinales; family Pinaceae; genus Picea; species Picea engelmannii. The sequence continues at coordinate 97,989 of ML801695.1, read as the reverse complement.
GGTTCAACAGATTATAATGTGTGCAAAAGACAAAGTGGCATGTTCAAGGGCGACTCTAAGAATTACTTGGTAATGTTCTCAAGAAAATTGCTTGGCTTGCTTCTTTCAATTTTTTCCCCCATCCAAATAGACGAGTACCTATTTTTAATTTAACGAGCTCGAGGAGGATAACACATGCTCGATAAAACTCACCTTCGGTAAGTTCTTCTTCCTTTGTTTAACGAACTGGAAGAAATAAGGGTTCAATCCCATATGGGCCTGTCGATGTTTTGTTTAGTGAGTCCAAAGACAAAAAACTCGAAGGTTTTTCATGATTATAGAGTCTGGAAAAACACTTAAAAGAGAACTCTCTCAGTTCCTTTTTTGTAAAGTAGTCTGACGAGACTGAAAAAGAGATAAGCTATCGCTCAACAGATGTTTTCTTCAAATACTTTAACGAGTGTGAAGAGAACAAGGTTGCTCAGTAATCTTTTCATCTTTAGAGAGTCTGAAAAGAACTTAAAGATGACTCCAATGTTGTCCTTTTTCGTAATGTTAGTCTCCCAAGGCCGAAAAAGAGATAAATTATCACTCAAAAGACGCCCTTTCAAACCGTTTAACGAGTGGGAAAGGAAGCAAGATCACTCGACAATCTTTTCATGTTTAGAGAGTCTGAAAAGAGCTTAAAGGAGACTCTGGGGGGTTCCTTTTTCATGTATCCATACAGGTCCGAAAAAGAGATAAAATTCTACCTGAATGAATTCTCATGTATTTATGAGAACGAAAAAGAACAAAGACTAAGATCGGTATGCCCCCAGCTTGAAATCTGGTAGCTTAACTCTAGAATGATCAGCAAAGGCTGGAGACATGCCCTCCAAGCTTCGATTCATTCACCGAAGGGTAAGGGTGGATGAAAAGAAGGTTCAAGAGAGGTGACTGTTTCATTTTTTAATGAGCTTGACACAGGAAAAGAACTATGCTCATGGCCTCTGTTTCATTTTTTAACGAGCTTGCCACAGAGAAGAGAAACTATGCTCGTGGTTTTGTCCAGATCATGGCTTCCAAGAGGATAATGCTCTGGAAGGGTACCATGTCAATGGATAAAACATGGTCATGGCCTCCAGGAGATCTTCAATGGATGGAATATAATCACTCGAGAAATAACACATGTCGAGGGCCGCAATAGGACAAAGGAGACCAGGTTCCAATAATCCTACCGAAGAAATCACCATGTCCACTACTGGATCCAAATCGTCTGAAGTTGAGGTCATGGGAGACAATGCCACATAATTGACATGCGGCTGGGGTGATACTGTCTGCATATAAGAACCACTGAGGGAGGTAACCCAGTCGGGGCCGATGAATGAAAGTTGATCAATAGTCACAATTCTTCCATTGTGAGGAAAATATATCACACGAAAAAGAGTGGATACAATAGATTTCATGGCATAGACATAATCCCACCCGAGGAGTAAAGAAAAATCCAAGGGGTCTTGGACTACCATGACATTGATAAAGACAGTTTTCCCTCCAAAAGTTATTGGAAACTGAGGAAGGATCCCTAAAGGTTGACTAGCTCTTTTGGTAAAAACTAACAGATTTTGTGTAACTGGTGCAAGCTGCGGACAACCCAAAGCGTACCAAGCAATAGAAGACAAAATACTAACAGACGCACCTTCGTCTATCAGCATTTGAGGAAAGTCCTGACCACAAAACTGTACTGTAATCTGGAAAGGAATGTGAGAGGGAAGATGAGGTCCAGTTAGTGCGCCCCAATAAAAAAGGATGGCTTCATTACTTGGAGGGGGTTTCATAGGAGAAGGAGAAATGCCCCCCGGCATGGTAGAGTCTGTATTAACGAGAAAAACATGGGTAGTATCGGGTTTACTCTCTAGAAGGGGAGTAGGATCGACCGATGATTAGATCAGATCAACCAATGGTGGACTTGGATAGACCACTTTAGCACTCTTCAGAGGAAGAGTGGGACTGACCGAGGAAGGGACTGGATCAATCACTTTGACATTCCTCAATGGAGGAATGGGATCGACCAATGGTGAAACTGGATTGAACACTTTGGCACTCTTCAGAGGAAGAGTGGGACTGACCGAGGAAGGGACTGGATCAGTCACTTGAGCACTCCTCAATGGAAGAGTGGGATTGATCAACGATGTAACTGAAGCAACCACTTTGGAACTCTTTGGATGAACGGTGGGACTGACCGAGGAAGGGACTGGATCAATCACTTTTTCACTCCTCAACGGAAGAGTGGGATTGACCGATAATGTAACCGGAGCAACCACTTTGGCACTCGTCAAAGGAGGATTGGGATCGACCGATGACAGAACCGGATCGATCACTTGAGTTTCATTCTCCAAGGGAAGAATGGGGTCGATGGGTGGAAATGGATTGACCACTTTGGTGTCACTCTCTAATGGGAGAGTGGGATCGACCGAGGATGAAAACAGATCGACCACTTTGGTATCACTCTTTTGATGAAGAGTTGGGTTGATCGATGACAGAACTGGATCAGCTACTTGGGTTCGTAGTTCAATCGAGGAGGAAACTAGATTGACCACCTGATCAACCGGACTGACTGGGGATGGAACCGGATTGACCAGTCCATCAACCAATGACGGGTTGGAGGAAAGCTTACGATAACCTTTTGGAAGTTGAAGTTTTTCCAAAAGAGAAGAAGCCTCATCCATGTGAGGACAAAGGTGAGAGTAATGATTACCTTTACATAACATGCAAGGGAACTTTCCAGTTTGCTTCTTCTTACCAACCTGAACATCACTAGTTGACGGGGTATCATCGACATGACCGACAGAGGCCGATGACGTGGAGGACCACATTTCTAAGACCTGGGTAATACCGGGGAAATCCCTTAGAAAGTGGTCACCCTTACAAAGGTTGCAAGGGAATTTGGGTTTTGGATTCTTCATTTTAATCTTGTTGAC
>ML801695.1:50028-73809 GCA_009831015.1 Picea engelmannii | reverse complement strand
GTTGAACATGAAGACGTTGTCTGTAGGTTGTTCCCTTACACCTTTGAGGGTAATGCGTCCACTTGGTACTTTGCCCAACAGCCCCATACCATAGTGTCTTGGGAAAAGTTTGAGTCATGCTTTTTGGAAAAATTCGGAGATGGCAAACCTCCAGAAGTCTTGGTCATGGATCTGTCGAGCTTAAAAATGAACCCAAAAGAAAAAGTTAAATATTTTAAACAAAGATTCTTAACGCTTAAAAATCGAATCCCTGCAGAGTCTATGCCTGCTGAGAGTCTTGTAATAGCTTACTACACTAAAGCTCTACATCAAAGTATAGCTATTTGGGTTAAATGTTCTAAAAAGGCCACGTTGTTAGAAGCCTTTGAAGAGGCTACTCATATTGAAAAAGATATACTTAGCCTTAAGGACTCTTCTAGCAACGAAACTGAGACTGTTTCTTCTTCCAAAAAGAAGATTGAAATTCTCCCCAGACCTACACAAAACAAAACACAACTCGAAAACTCTGATTTGGAAAATTTAACCAAAGTTGTACAAAAATTGTCTAATCAAGTTATAGATTTAAAAAGGTCGACTGAAGAAGCCTCTTCGAGCAAAGGACCCTACAAACCTCCTTTCCGAAAGCCTTTTCCAAACAATCGGCCTAATTCAAACCCTGAAGGCTTGAACTTAGAAATTTTGCAATGTGCTCTTCAGACAATTCTAGAAGCATAAGATAACTTGATGCCTCCTGATATCCCTCAGGAGGAGACTGAACAGGAAACCGTTCAAGAAGAAGAGTCTTCTCCAAATATCTTTGGACACCTCTTGGATAGCATCTTCCAAGCCAACTTCGAGACTGTTCACCCCTACAACACTAGGAGTAAGACGGCAAACAAACTTCCTGTCGAGAACACTACAACTTCAACTCCAAAGCCATCTAAATCAGCAGAAATTAAACAGAGTAACGCCAGTCCTAAATTAGATTATGATGTTGTTGAAGATCTTAAGAAATTACGGGCTAACATTTCTATTTATGAGTTGTTGAAATTTCCATTTTTGTTACAGAAGATGTTGCAAAATATTTTAGACAATGACAAGAATGGTAATTCAAATGGAAACAAGGTTGTGCAAAGCAAAGTTCCGTAGAAGACTTCCACAAAAAATAATCTTGATCCTCAAGATAAAGGAAGCCTTCCTGTAACTCCTGTAAACAATTTAAATAACAATGTAAATAATGTAAATAATGTAGATAATGTAGATAAGGTAGCATTAGAAAATGCGAGTAAGAAACCACAAGCTACTACTCTAAGTACTCGCAATAATGTACCTCCTTTTCTTTTAACTTTCGAAATCTTCAACAGAAATGTGCATAATTGTATGGTCGACTCAGGAGCATCGTCAAATGTGATGCCTTGGTCAATCTGCCAAAAGATTAACGCTGAAGTAGAACCCTCTTCTTTGAAAATCATACAACTTGATCGATCAGATGTTAAAGTTATAGGCGAACTAAAAAATGTATTGATTAGATTATCGTCTAACCCAAAGGTTCATCAGGTTATCGATATAATTGTGGTAGATATTCCAGAAGTGTATGGTCTGTTTCTGAGCAGGGACTGGTCGGAGCAGCTACAAGGTTACTTCGCAACGGACTGGTCTCACTTATGGCTTCCAGAAAATGGTAATCCCAACAAGATCAAAGTGAATCGTGAGCGTTACCTCAAGTTCACGGTCACGGAATTGAACGATCCTAATGAACCATACACACCTCCTGTTAATCCACCTGAAGTCAAAGGGATGGACACCTATTTCGAAAATTTCATGGCTGAAGTTTCACCTATCAACAATCCAGAACAGTGGTCCGAGATCATAGCATATGTGCAACCAACAAATTCTATGCAACAGTCCTATGAACCCGATGGAAATCAAATTTGGTCTCTATATTTCGACGGTTCCAAGTCTAAAGAAGGAGCAGGTGCAGGATGCATCATTATCGATCTGGCAGGTAACAAGACATTATTGGCTTGTAGGCTAGAATTTGAATGTACTAACAATACTGTAGAATATGAGGCCTTACTGCAAGGTCTTAGAAAATCTTTAGACATGCACATTCCAAATCTGGTTGTATTAGGTGACTCTGAGATAGTGGTTAGGCAGGTAAGAGATTATATACACTGCCTTTCCCCGCATCTCAAATGTTACCAGTATGAGGTATGGAGTTTAATGAACAATTTTTTTGCTTTTAATATAAATTCCATTCCTATTTCAAATAATGTTGAAGCAGATCTACTAGCTAATGTTGCCTCTAAACTTCTTCCTGCAGAAGGCTTATCCCCGAACGCGTTCTCCATGGAGCTATTGTTTCGACCATTTGTTCCTGACAATATCACAAACTGGAGAATATTTGACGATGATCAACAAATCATTAACTTTCTGCACATGGAAGAAACCTTTCAAGGCATTGTGATAGATGAACAAACCCACGACGACAATTTGCATGACTTTACGGTAATACCTGATCCGAAATCTCCTGAAGCTCTATCGGACATGGTAAATTTCATACCCAAATCTGTTGTTAGACTAGAAATGTTTTATGATTTTGAAGATAAATTTAAAAAGACGGTCAATTGCAAAACCAACAGTTCCTCATTGTCTTATGAAAAAGTCAATTTAGGAACTAGTGAAAATCCTCAGTGTATCAACTTGGGCTTGGGATATTCTAGACAAGAAAAAGCTGCTTTTGTTAAATTATTTAAAGAATTTAAGGATGTCTTTGCATGGACTTACAATGATCTTAAAACGTTCGATCCTAATATCATACAGCATGTCATCCCGATGAAGCCCCAAACTTTACCCTTCCAACAAAAACTGAGGAAAATGCATCCTAAACTAGAACCGACCATACAAAAAGAATTGAATAAACTCCTAAGTGCTAAAATAATTTTTCCTGTTAGACACACTCAATGGGTATCCAACCTCGTCCCAGTGCGGAAGAAAAATGGAGAAATTCGGCTTTGTGTCGATTTTCGGAACCTCAACAAAGCGTCTGACAAAGATAATTATCCTGTCCCTCCCATGGAACAGATCTTGCAACAAGTATCTGGTTCCGAGAGGCTATCCTTACTAGATGGCTTTTCCGGATATAACCAAGTCTTGATGTCTCCGCCAGACCAATTAAAAACTACCTTCCATACCCCGTGGGGCACTTATGCTTATCGCAAAATGCCCTTTGGATTGATTAATGCTGGTGCTACCTTTCAGAGAGCAATGGACATTACTTTTAGAGGCTTAATCAATCATTCCGTAGTAGTCTACTTAGATTATGTGACTGTTTATTCTAAAAAAAAAGATGATCATCTAGCTCACCTACGATCCGTTCTGCTACGATGTCGTAAATACGGCATCTCCCTGAGCCCCAAGAAGTCCATATTTGCAGTAGAATAGGGTAAATTACTAGGATTCATCATGTCTAGTGATGGAATGATTATTGACCACGAGAGGACTCAATTCATCGCTAAACTTCCCCCACCTACATCCAAAAAATCCATGCAGTCTTTTCTAGGCTAGATCAATTTTGTGAGAAGATTTGTCCCCAGCTTCTCCGAAATGGTCAGGCCTCTCCAGAACCTGATTAAGAAATACACAGAATATCACTGGGGACCCACAGAAAACCAATATTTCAATGCTATAAAGAAGGCCATAATTGATGCTCCGTCTCTCATGAGTCCTGATTTCTCTCAAGACTTTACACTCTATACTTTTTCCTCTGATCGTTCCTATGCCGCAGTCCTAACTCAGAAGAATTCCGAGAACAACGAAGTACCCATCGCCTTTATGAGTTCTTCTTTCAAAGGTGTTGAACTTAACTACCCAACGGTCGATCGACAAGCCTACGCTGTTTTCAAAGCAGTTAAGCATTTTCGGTCCTATCTTTTGAAGTCAAGGACGAAGGTCATTGTTCCCTACCCTGTCATAAGGCACTTGTTAGTGAAAAAGGAGTTAGGAGAGAAAAGAGCCAACTGGGTCACCTCCTTGCAGGAGTATGACTTAGAAATCACCCCAGCATAGATCGTGAGAGGCCAAGGGTTGTGTAAGTTGGTAGTTGATTCAGAAACCGAACATCAAGAAGATAGTGATACGTCAAACCTAGAACAACGCGATCAGAATTTGATTTGTTGTGCTCAAAACCTCGTAAGTCCTTGGTACGATGATATTAGATTTTGTCTTGAACATGGATCAACACCCCGTCACCTTGACCCCACCAAGAGAAGAGCATTGAGACTAAAGTCCGCCTCCTTTCATCTAGTTAACGGTATACTGTTTCGTCAGAATTTTGACGGTGTACTGATGCGTTGTCTTGAAAAGGACGAAGCAGAAAGAGTCTTGCTTGAGTTGCATGAAGGAGAAGCTGGTGGTCACTTTGGTGGCGACACCACTACTCATAAGGTTTTAAGAGCCGGTTATTACTGGTCGACGCTTTTTAGGGACGCCCATGCCTTCTGTCGTAAATGTGTCATTTGTCAGAAAGCATCAGGGCAATTACAAAAACTAGCCTTCCCCTTGCAACCCGTTTCAGTCGATTCTCCTTTCCAGCAATGGGGCCTTGATATCATTGGTCCTATTAACCCTCCATCCTCACAACATCACAAGTATATTGTGACAGCCACTGATTACTTTACTCGATGGTCTGAAGCCGCCGCGCTAAGAACTGTTAACACAAGTCAGGTGATTGTTTTTCTAAACTCGAATATCATCACTCGTTTTGGTATCCCTGATTGTCTAGTCTTTGATAACGCTTCATACTTTTCTTATCTTGAGATGAGTGAGTTTGCCTTAGAGAAAGGAATAAAGCTGAAGTATTCTGCTATTTACTACCCCCAGGGCAACGGCTTAGCAGAATCAACAAACAAGAACTTGATCAAAATTATCAAGAGAACCGTGGCTGAAAATCACAAAAAATCGCACAATGCACTGCTTAATGCACTGTGGGATGATAGGGTAACACCCAAAGCTGCTATAGGTAACTCCCCCTTTTTTCTCGTTTATGGAAGAGAAGCCATTCTGCCACCTCACATTCTTCTTCCTTTGCTCCAATTGTCACAAAAAGTTCAAGAAGAAGATTGTCCCCCTTTAGAAAGCCGTATTAACGCTTTGATGAAGTTAGAAGAAGTAAGAACGCAAGCTAAGCGTAAGTTAGACCAACATCAACAACTAATTAAAAGTTGGTTCGATTCTAATTCTTCTTCTGATAGGAATTTTGAAGTAGGCGATCTTGTCTTAAAGTGGGACAAACCACACGAAGGGAAGGGTGAGCACACCAAGTTTCAAAATTTGTGGCTTGGGCCATTTTTGATTGCTGAAAAGTTGGGTCCTAGTTCCTTCCGATTGCAAAATCTTGAAGGGCAGCTTGACACCTATCCGGTGAATGGCCAAGCCCTGAAAAGATACTTCACTTGATTATTACCCTTGTATATTATGTAAATATTTCCTTTTGTTTTGATTTTTCCTTTCCTTTTATTTTTGGTTTTGATTGGGATTGATCAGTTTTGTGTTTTTGAAACATATGCATACTTGTGCACTGATCCATTCAGATTAAGATCATAGGAAAAATCTCTTCGCTGAAATAACTTTTGTAAGATTGTACGAACATCAACGATATATTTCAAAAAACTGATACTTATGTTGGAACATTTTTGTTGTTTGAAAAGAAGTTTACTAATTTCAATTCCTGAGTGAAGTTTGTCATGATCATATATTATCTTTTTATGCCGTCCCTTTTCCGTAGAGGAATGAATCAAAAGGATGTCTCCCTGTCATAGTAAGTTTTTTTGTAAATAAAACATTTCTTGAGCTGAAATAAAGGACAGTGTCAAAAAATTCTGATGAGGTCTGAAAAAAATATGATAAAATATCAAGATTTTTCAGCGTCACCCCGCTCAGCTATCCATAAAAGAAAAAAATAAAATAAGAGCTGTGGGAAGTGTTTGTAAACCCACCGGGATACTGAATAGGTCCGCTGGAAGCAGGTAAATGCAAACATGGCACCAAAACAACTTCGTCGGGGTACTGAACAAGCCCGCTGGCAGCGAAGCAATGTCGGGTACACAAAAATCTGTAAAAAATTATAAGAAACCTCTTTAAAAGTCCTTTACTCTGATCTAGAACTTCTTGACAGGATACGGATGTCCGAGTGGGTTAAATGGAAACCCTGTCAAGGCTATGGATGCCTGCTAGCAGCAGTGGCCATGCCAACAGTATTGAAGATTTTATCATTAATATCATGACTTGCTGATCTTAAGACTGTTATTAGTTTTCATCTTTTAAAACACTACTGGAAAAGATGGTAAATGATGATGTTAGTACGATTTTATGATGGTTGTTTTTTAGTTGAATTTTTCTTTGCTGTCATAATCTGAATTTATTTCTTTTGACAGAGATAACTGCTTCTCCCAGTGTGTCACCATTGTTGGCAGCCAATTCAATTTTTTCAATTGCCCTAAAAGCTGCCTACACCTATGACTTCTGAACTTCAAATTACCGTCGCTTTTTGCAAATAGACGATATTTTCATTTCATGCGACATTTGCAAATTCGTTTCAATTTAGTTTTCACGACTGAAAGCGTGAAAATTCCTCTATCATTATTTGAGTTGTCATAGTTTTTATCGATATTTTGAGTGGCACTTTATCGTTGGTTTATCATGTGGATGAAAAAGTTTGCCTATTCTTACTTTGATTGCGCAACTTGACTTTTATTTGATTGATAAGGCATTGAGCATGCAAATTTATGGGTTACACTTGATTTCATAAGGGTCATGGTTGATTTTGTTTTATATAATGTGATCCTTATTATTATAAGCTCTTAGCTTGTCGATTTTATAAAATCCTTGGTCACAATTTTATAAACTTTGACTACACATTATGCAACAAGCGCATGGGTAACATATGAGTCTGATTTCATATTGAATGGCAATAGTTTGAAGTTATACACCTGACGCGTTGATGAAACATTTGGATTTTGATTTAATGCTGGTTTGAAGTATTACAGGTGCATAATTAACTTTGGGTTTGATTTAACGTTGAACGTTCATGGTTTCAAACTATACAATGGCACATTGATATAATTATCCACCGTTTAATTCTTGGGTTGGCCGATTACTATGGTTTGAGTGATGTCATGATTGATTAAACAGTGTTGTACTGTGCCATTACTATGCTGCATGGCGGTGATAATCCCACCACCCTCGCACACGCACATTAATTTGCCTCCCCTTTCATCGTTCTCAGCTGTTAGCCCAAACAATTTTGCTCATGTGTGTTTATCTGAACCCTACCATGCGCCCACACCATGGCTCCAGTCGTAAGGGCTGAACCCAATGGTAGCCAGGCATTGTTGATGTTCAATGGTGCTTACAGTGACCTTGAGGAGTTTGGCTGGCTCACGTTCACACGAAAGTTTGATGGCTTTAACCCTGGTGTGACTCGGCAATTCACATTAACCTTTGATGGCTGTCGAGCCAAGGTTGGGGATGTGCAATTAGAAATTGACGAGCAATTTCTCAGTTTAGCTACCGGTCTGCCTGCTACGGGACAGAAATGGTCAAAAAATTGCAAAGTGGAAAATGTCCCGTGGACATTGCTCTTCCAGTCTCGAAAGGTGAATTCCTGTGACAAAGGTTTGCCTGCGAATATGCTCAAGCAACGTTGGTATGACTTGCTAATGATAACCAAGTAGTTTATCACCTGCAAGGGCCGGTATGGTTTTGTTTTCTTGTACCAACTTCGGCTACTTATGGTTTTCATGGGCTATGAGCTTAATATGCCTTATTACATGCATAGGAGTCTGTTTAAAATGTCTAAAAGATACAAATAGAACCAAGCCGATAACAACCTTTTTCATTTTGGGTTAATTAAAATGCTTGTGGTTTGTCATTTGGGGTTACACCAAGACTGTTGGAATAACTTTCTTTATCGTAATAATTTTGAGGACTCAATCCCACCACAAGTTGAAAAACTTGTGGTGAGCGAGAGCAAGTTAGTACCCCCTGTGCCTTACAGTTCTCTATTACCTAAACCCCTACCCGACTCACCTATTGACCTACCCAATTCTATGACCAAAGATGTCGAAACAGTTAAACCCGTGGCTAAAAAGCCTAAAACCAAACCTAATGCGAATTATAAAGGTAATAAGAACGCCCGATTAATCTCTCGCATGGCAAGAAACAAACCGAGACCTCCTATCAACCCTGACCCTATCATGGCGAGTGAAGATTCTGACTCGGAGGTTGAACGTTACCTGGAAAGTGAGTATCCCTATTTTGAAGGTCTGTGTGACAAATCCTCATACGATTTTGTAAAAAAACTACCACCTTGCTTGAAAAATGATCCTAATTATCCAGGCATCAAAATGGCTTGTGAAACCCTCGGTGACTCATTGAAACCCCCTCCTGTTCTATCCGAACCAGCTCCTTCACCATGTGATCAGTGTGGCTCATGGCTAGAAAGGTATTACCTTGATGTGCCAATGCTACAGTCCCGAATTCATGCTCTGGAAGATCAAGTTGCAAGGCTCACTAGCCAGAAGGCTAAATCGACAGCCAGTGATAAGAAACAGCGAAAAACATATTTGATTTTGTTTAAGAATGTGGAGTCGGCTACGGCGGTCGTCAATTCAAAATTGGCATAGCTCGAGCAGTCTCACTGGTATGATTATCACCTGTTATATAACAAACTCTTATCTCTGTTTGCAGCGTGGATTTGCTTTGACACATAAGCATGTACTATATGCATAATTTTGTTTTGATTAATCGAATTTTGTTTCCCGGATTAGCTTTGATTGGATTTAGCTTTGATTTGATTGATCGTGTTATGGATTTGATTGTTTTAATTTGGCTGAAATTGGATACTCTATTGCTTATTGAAGTTGTTAATATCTTTACTAAACACAGGTCGTTTCTGGTATTTCAATTTCAAACACAGTCAATGTTTCGATTCGAAATTGGTTATAGTCTATACGATATGGTTGGCAATAATGGTTAACTGTTATATTCCATGATCAATTCGAATATCATTCTGTTAATGCATAACCAAATTGTGAATAGATATGAATCATAACTGTTATATCCAACTAATCGATTCGCATTGTTTGACCGTGTTATCAGCTCGGTTCATATTGCAACAAATATATTGTTTAAATTTGATTTGGGATCGAAAGTGATTATGCCCACGATTAGGATTTGCTTCTATATTTGATTGTTGCCCAGATTATGGTTATCACTGCTGTTGACGGTTACGATCATTATCTGATCCTGCCTGTTGACTGTGTAAATGCTCAACGATTGAAATCTGTGGCGAAGTTTGATGAATGTTTATTTGGCAATAATCGTAACAGATTTTCCATATTGGTATTTGATTGAAACAACATGAACCTTATACACATTGTTACATCCGTAACAAATCAATTTTGATTATGGTCAATTATGATTGTATCGATTATGATTGTGTTGAATTAAATCGTATCTTATACGATATGATTCACCATTGATTTAATTTGATATGAAACAGTCCTATTATGATTTGACCATATTTTATGGTGATTAAAAAAATAGAGCATTCTTATCTTGTTTCGTTTGAATCCTTTTCGATTTTGTTAATTTGAATGATAAACTCATTGGAATTATAGTGATTCGTTTTGGATATTTATTAAAAGAACATTAAATTGGATTTGATTCTTTTGAAAAGATTTCATTTGATTGCTATCTGGTCCTGTATGCTATTCTAGACTAGCTACAGAATCAAATGATTCTATAGCTAGGTCTGTAGGATCAATTTTTTATTGTTTTGTTGATGAAATGTCTTTCTAATTGGTTATTTTTGGTCTATTGCAGATTAATTCGAAATTGCAGTGGATTTCATGAGCAGTTAGGGGATATTTCCAAGATTTTACTTGCATTTTGATTTCCTAGTTTAGTTGATTTTGGGATATTTCCCATATTATGTAAAACATTTTGATATTATCCACAGGGAGGTTTTACCCTGTGGAGAGACTTATATATACTTATGATTTTTGTAATAATGTTCATCCTCATTCATGGGAGAACAAGGATATGGATTTCTAATACAGACTGAAGCAGAATTTGGTGTTTTGTCACAGCTTTAGCTTCTTAATATATAAACATTTTGTTTCATGTTCTGTATATCAACTTGTTTATGATTTATGACTACTTTAGCTATCTAGATCATGTGCAAGTGATATAATTTTAATCACTGTAATCCATATCTGGTTTCTTCTAAGTATTTAAAAGACATAGCAATTTTTGATTTAGTTTGTGAATGATAGGTTTATCTTCTTCATAAATTGAATTATAAAATATAAGTTTTTGCATAACAGGTTTCCCTTATTGCAGAGATTTATAATCATAAGATTGTTATGATTTTTTATGTCTTGTTTGTCCTGTAAATCACTCAAAGAGAAGCATAGCCGATCGTTTACGAGAATCTTTTGGACCAATCCGGTGCGAGTTTACTTCCTCCGACCAGCTTCAGAGTCATCACACACAGGACAAATTGGGAGCGCTTCCAGGTCAGTTAATCTTTTCTTTGTTGTTTTCATTAGTAGTTTAATTTAGATATAATTTTAATTAGATTTATATTAGATTGTTTAATTTCAGTAAATATATTAGATTGTTTAATTTCAGTAGTTTTATTTCGTTTTCATAAAATATAAAAATAAAAAAACATATCTTGTTGTCTTAGGGAAGAAAACACATGAGTTTTGCAGGTTTTAATTAAATCTGTACTCTGTTTATAGTGTACCTTTGTGAATAAGTAATATCGCAGCTGGTAATTAGATAGTTGATTTGAGTTATTATAATAGTAATTAGTATATTGTATATAATAGTTAAAATAGTTATATTTAGTTTTAGTTTATTTAGTAGTTTGTTTAATTAGATTAGTGTAATAGTTAGTTAGTTTGTTTTAATTAGTTTAGTTTATTTTATTTAGTTTTAGTTAGTTTGTTTTAGTTAGTTTTATTTGTTTTAGATAGATTAGTTAGTTTAGGTTAGTTTTCTCTTTGTTCTTCTAAAGACCTTAGAGAGGCCAACAGAGCCGTTAAACTCGTCAGGGTGGTTCATTCCAAACGGCTTGGGTTATTTAGACAACCCCGGACCGGTTCCACTCTCTCAATTGACGGACGGACAATTTCGCCCGTCAACACTAGGATAGACATCAGGCCATGCTTTGTAGAGTATACTAGGAGGGTGCTTCCATGTTCGAGTTTCACTTGCACTGATAAGTTTCTCTAGTGTTGGTTGTTGTAACTATTCTTCCAATTAGTTTAGTGTTTGCTTGTTTTATCTTGTAGGGACTTTTTAGTGTGTGTTGTTTTTTGAATGAATAGACAGCCCTAGAGTGTCTTTGATCTTCTCACACAGTGGAGGATCACGAGCTCCACCGGTCATGAAGGCTTCAAGGCCTATCACCGGTTACACTAGAGCCACCCCTGCCACCACTAAGGCGAAAGCTAGACCAACAAGGGTCTTTTGAAGCGACCAGGTCACAAGAAATTGTGCCCGACCAACATCCGGAGGAAACGATCGGTTTAGACTTTGGAGTAGAAGATCTTGGTCCACCTGAAACTCCAACCACTGATATTTTTGCACCCAACATCGTACTAATTCACCTTTACGAGTGCCATACAATGTCGCAAGTAGGAATGGAAACAAATGTTGTCACTCCCTCTGGGAATTCTTCAATTCCCACTATGGTTGTCACCATAGGAGAGTTTCCACCTCCTAACCCACCTTCATTGGTCCGATCCACCATGGTCTCGACCACCTCTACCTCGCACAATAGTCTGATCCTATCTATGGCAACAACCACAACCCCTTCCCCACCAAGTGCGACAGGCCCTCCGTTCTCATATGGGATGCCTAACTCAAGTACAAGTCCTGTACTTTCCTACTCCACTTCACAGACTTTAGGTCTCGGGGCAAGGAGCTCTAATGCTCCTCTGCAAGGTCACATGGGGGGAACTTCAACTCCTTTTAATGATTTCCCTTATGGGGGAGGTCATATACCTCCTTCATCCCCTTCGCTCGGTGGCACGCATCGGCAATCAACCGGGCCACCTGCACACCATAGTTTATTTGGAGTAGGGAGTCAAGGAACGCCTTCGCATAATATGACGGTAGGTTTGACACCGTTTTATTTATTCGACACATTTGGTAACAACGCCTTCTTGTCAGTTTATTTCTCGACTGGGGGCAACCCCAGTTTCGGACAACCTATTCCTATGCAAGGTACTATTCCTGCACAAGGGGCAAACCCAGGAACTTATTCCGCATCAGGGCCTTGGAATTCTTGGTAGGGATCCGTTCCTTCATCACGAATGTCGATCTGGGGAAATTCTTTCCACAGTCAATGGAACCCCGAAAAAGGTACTATGCCTATCCCCACGGGATCAGCATGGGGAAACCCTTCCCAAATTCCTCTAAATGTAATGCACGCCCATCCATCTACATCCTATTTTGGGAATCAACTGATGATGTCTCCTCACATGCAGAATTCATACACTGGTCATGGCCATGGTTTTTACCAGAACCCAAGCCAACAGCCGAATTTTTCTTGGAAACCTGGTGCCAATCAAACTCTAGGTCCCTTTTTCCCAGGTTATCATCAACAACCCAAACTACCTTTCCTGGAAACCTTGCATTTGCCCGACTTGAAAATTTTGTTGAATGACCCTATCTGTCATGATCCACGTTGGCCCCCTATGCCGACAAAGTTTCCTTCAGACATACCAAAGTTCGAAGCCAAGCCGAGCGAAGATCCAGGCGATCATGTGACTACCTTCCACCTTTGGTTCTCATCTAACTCGTTGAAAGATGACTCTGTACATTTGCGATTATTTCAACACACTCTCATTGGGAGTGCCGCGAAATGGTACATTGAGCTCGACCGCTCAAGATACTCTTCCTTCGGCAAATTTGCAATGGCCTTCCTAAATCGTTTCCAATTACCTGTGAGATACGACGTTGGAACATAATTGTTGGCCAATTTTTCACAGACAAAAGAGGACCATATCTCTGATCACTTCCGAGAATGGAGATGCCGAAAGAGTTTAATTAAGGTACGAGTCCCACTAGCATTATTGCTTGAGTGGTTCCTTAGGTCTTTGGTCCCACAGTTATCCAAATATGTCACAACTTCAGGAGTGTTTTCCGAAGAAGATGCCATCATGAGAGCTCAATAGCTTGAGCTCATCTATTCTCAGTCCAGTTTATTATACAAGATCTTTCCATATGCACCATGCCCAATACTTGATAAAACTAGATACAGAGCTGGACCACATGCCGATGGTATTGTTGGTTCAGCACAAACAAAGCTCGTTGAGCAACTGACGATGCAGTTGCAGCAATTGTCTATAAAACACACAACGTCCAACCAAACTACTGTTTTGGTTACTCCCCCTACTAAAACATCAGATGTACACACAGTGCAATCGACAAATCCAAAGGCCACCCAATAGCTTGAAGGAAAGAAAAAACAATGAAAGAAAGGTAAGGGGGATAAGAAACCCACTGATAATGCTGGCAGGGGAAACACTGAGAAATGGAAGGCGAGGTATCCATGCAACCTGTGCACGGAAGACCACCCAAACCACCTATGTCCCAGGCTTGTAGAGGCCCAAAAGTTTGTGACACAGCAACAACCTATTGTGTTAACCAATCCATTTCAGCATGGGCAAAACCTAACCCAAGCCTCTACAAGTGCGGAAGGGGGTAGTCAAGGGCCCTCTCCGTCTTTGAACAATCCCGCATCCGTGAATGTATATATGATGAAGGGTGATTCTTTCATATCGACTAGAGCACATGACTACAGTAAACCAAGAACTTATGAGAAGAGAAAAGAAGCCAAACTCCCATCTCTTCCTCTATATATTGAGAAGAATTTGGGTGAAACAATGACACGCATCCCAAAAGGCATGTTCAAGAAAGCTTCTCACAACCCGAACACAAGGGCCGCCTAGAACTATTCCGTGGTGGAGGATTTGTCTCAAACCCCTTGTGTGATGTCTGCTTTGGAGGTCCTCCAAAGTTTCCCTTCTCAGAGGAAATCTTTGTTAACTGCTTTAGGATCTATCAAGAATTGTAATTCGGGTACCATCATGCTAGATACAACTAACTTAAAACCTTGTCTTCCTTACCACATAGCGTTTCAGATAGTAGTGGTTCACGCCACGAAAACTTTTACTCACAATATTTTTTGCATGGTGGTTGATGAGGGCACCTCGACATGCATTATGTCGTTGCCATGTTGGAAGGCCATTGGCCAACCCGTTTTGTCTCCGTCGCCTACTCTTGTCACTGCTTTTGACAGTCGTTCATTCCGACCACATGGTATTATTCCCTCCTTTCCTGTGCAATTAGGAGGGAAGACCGTGTGTGTTGAAGTAGAAGTAGTTGATGCGTCCCTCAACTACAATCTCTTGTTAGGAAGGAGTTGGACTTATGCCATGCAAGTAGTGGTTGCTACAGTTTTCTGGGTCTTGTTGTTTCCACACAAAGACTAGATTATAACCATTGATCAATTGTCTTTCTCCAGACCTGACCCTTTGTTGGGGGTGTCTACGGTCCCGATGATCGATAATCCTCAACCAGGCGTAGTCAACATAGGGGTTGGTTTGTGCCCATCTTTGATGGGTACCTTCGATTACCTGCCCCCTCAAGGTGATGTAAATTTCATATCCAACCACCATAAGGTTGATATTTTCCAATTTTCGTTGTTTCGCACAACTTACTTCACCGATCTATGGATACTTCTTTCCCCATCGGCCCCGATGGAGGGGACAGGGCACCCGGGCATGTCCATGCCCTTGTCCACAACTGAAGTAGCATACTCTTTAGTCCAACAAACTTCATCCAACCCAGATCCAACTCCTGCACAAGAGTTTGATCCACTTCTAGAGCCTATTTGGGCTCAAGGTTCTCTTGGTGAAATCAATTCCTTAGACTTAGTCTTTCCCTCTGATGAAGCAGTAATTGAAGCAATGACTAGTGCGGACAAACCCTGGGATGATCTTCATCATAGATCATACTTTCTCCTAGAGTTAAGAAGAATTGAGGCCAGAGAGTTCACCTTGACTATGAATGGAGATAGGACTTGTCCTATTAATCCCTTAGCTACACATGAGGTCTATGTTGAGGGTAATATGGAAACCATCGTTGAAACCATACTGATCAATATCTCCAGAACCCCTGGTGTCGTGGAGAATGTTTTCTTCAGAGCTGACTTCTCCCCTGGAGAGATTCAAATCTACACAGATCTATTTAAATAATTTCGTGACGTTTTTGCCTGGTCTTACGAGGAAATGCCAGGCATCGATCCAAAAATAGTCGAACATGAAATCGCAACTTATCCATATGCCAAGCCTATCCGGCAGAATCTTCGTCTAGTTAACCCCGGGAAAGCATCAACCATTAAGGTTGAAGTTGAGAAACTGCTAAAAGCAGGTTTTATCTATCCTATCCATTTGACCCAATGGGTATCAAACCCCATTCAGGTCAATAAAAAATAAGGCACAATTTGTGTATGCACAGACTTCCGTGATTTGAACAAGGCATGTCCCAAAGATAATTTTCCCACACCTTTAATTGACCAGATAATTGATGAATGTGCGGGTTGCGAGGCCTTCTCTTTCATGGATGGTTTTTCAGGATATAGCCAAATACAAATCAAACCCGAAGACCAACACAAAACGACATTCATCTGTCCATGGGGTACATTCGCATATCGTAATATGCCTTTCGGTTTCGGTCTCAAAAATGCTGGAGCGACCTTTCAGTGGGCCATGTATTTTTCTTTCCATGAACTCAAGCATATAGTTGAGGCCTATTTAGATTATTTATCATCTCGATCTCACAAGAGAACGGATCATCCCACACACCTACGACTCATCTTTGAGCATTGTCTCTACTTCTGGATTCGCTTGAATCCAAACAAGTGAAGATTTTGTGTAACATCAGGGCACTTGTTAGGTTTCATAGTATCAAGAACAAAGATCATGGTTGATCCTCTCAAGGTTGAGGCAATAATTCAGTTGCCTCCCCCATGCACAATTCTTCAACTTCGGAATCTACAGGGAAAGGAAAACTTTTTAAGACATTTCATCGCCAGCTATGCTGAGATCACAAAGGGATTTATGCGCTTACTGAAGAAAGACGTTCCTTTTCATTGGGACGATGCCGCCCAACGCTCTTTCAATGCATTGAAACATGCCCTCATGACTGCCCCTCTGCTTCGTCCACCTAACTATAACAAAGATTTCTTATTATACCTGGTTGCAATAGAGTCAACCATCAGCAAGGTCTTAGTTCAGGAGGATGACCTGTTCTCAGAATATGTGGTTTATTACCTGAGTCGAGGTCTCGTAGGACCAGAAATCAATTATTCTCATATCAAAAAACTTGCGTTGGTAGCAGTTCATGTTGTTCAACGGTTCCATCATTATGTTATTTTTCCCAAGACCACTTTCATTGCTATTGTGAATCCATTCCAGTACATGTTGACATGACGGGTAATAGGTGGAAAGATCAGTAGATGGATAGTCGTCCTCCAGGAGTTTGACTTAGATTTTGTTTCAGCGAAATCCAAAAATTCACTGGTCTTCGCAGAACATATTTCGGAAATTCCGGTTGAGTCAAGTGATTTTGTGCCCGAAGAGTCACCTATCAGAGGATATATGTTTTTTATCACCTCTTTGGATCCCTGGTACAGAGATATACTTATCTATCTCCAGACTTTGAAGTTCCCTACCTCTGCTTCTCGTAATTAACATCGACGCATACGCCATCAGGATAAGAATTATCTCATACTCGATAATACATTGTATCAGAGAGGTGTAGACTGCATCCCGCGCCGATGTCTCACTCACGAAGAGGCAGTTATCGTGCTTAACGATTGCCATACTGGAGCCTATGGCAGTCATTTTTATGGGTTGGAAATAACCCAAAATATTTTATGAGCAGGTTACTTATGGCCGACACTAATCAAATATTGTATTGAATCGGTCAAGAAGTGCCACCCGTGCTAGATCTTCTCTCGGAAGATTAGGGCACATCCTGCTCCCATGTTTCCTGTCATCACAGTTGGTCCCTTCACCAAGTGGGGGATTGATTACACTACATGCAACCCTCCTTCAGCAAGGGGGCACCGTTACATCATCGTAGACGTAGACTAATTCACAAAGTGGGTCGAAGCTATGCCAACATTTAAAGATGATGGAGAGACTGCAACTCTCTTTTTATTCAACCAGATAATAGCAAGGTTCGGCGTCCAGAGAGAGATTGTCACTGACCATGGCAGTCACTTTCAGAACCAGATGATGACCGAGCTAATGTCAAATATTGGGTTACGACAAGAACATTCTTCACCCTACTACCCCCAAGCAAATGGTCAGGTAGAAGCTGTGAATAAATCTGTCAAGACCATCCTACAGCGAACGATCAACTCATCCAAGTCAAATTAGTATTTGATTTTATACTCAAGATTATGGGCTTACAAAACATCTGTTAAGAATGCAATTGGTTTCTCACATTTTTAACTCGTTTACGGGATGGAAGCAGTCTTTCTTATCGAATGTTAGATCCTGTCCCTAAAATTGGCAGTACAATTATTGCCAGACACTTCTCCACTTGAAGAACGGTTATTATACCTTGAGCAACTCAATGAGAAGTGTCATGATGTGGCCATGTCCAATGAGGCTTACAAGCATAAATTCAAGTGTCAGTATGATAGGTCCGTTCATCCTTGGATTTTCACTGAAGGTGACCTTGTCCTAGTCTACGACCAAGATAAGGACCCCCTGGGGGCAGGAAAATTCAAACCCATGTGGTTTGGACCTTTCATCATAAAAGAATTTCTTAAGAAGGGTTCTTATCATCTGGTTGACTTTAAAGGGAATGATTTGGTAGAGCCTAGAAATGGATTCTACCTCAAGAAGTATTACTCATAGGCAGGTCACCGTGGGTAACGTTTTGTAACATATGTATAGTCTTTGTACTATTACTTTCTAGTTTCTTTTAGTGTTATGGATGGGTTGTTTTTTATGCATATTTCATCACTGTGGCAGATGTCAAGTGAATCTGAGGCATTCATTGGGTACACAGACAGTGCTAGCTGGCACACTCAGAGGATTGCCTCTGCAGCTTGGGTAATTGTTTCACCTCAAGGCTAGTTATTATCTTCCAGAGGTATATGCTTCGGTGACACCACAAATAATGTCGCTGAGTATAGTGCATTTATTGAGTTTCTTCGTGATACCTTGTCATTTGGTATCTCTCATCTCCGGGTCTATATCGACACTCAATTGGTTGTGTCTCAGTTAAATAGAGTCTACCGTGTTCGTAATCCGACTTTACACCGACGATTCCTTAGGGTACGTCTCTTAGAATGAAGCTTTGATTATATTACATATTTTCATGTTCCTAGGAGTTTAAACGAAATTACAGATACTCTAGCTCATCAAAGTTTAGATTGGCATCTTGCACACATATGAAAGGACATACACATAAACATGTAAATACATTTTTTACAAAAACGATCCATAAGCCAAAAAAAGACATAAAAATCCATATATAACATCATAGTCACCAGAGTACATAGGTGGATGCAAGCGCCTCAAAAATATGACCAATAACGAGTCACGGGGCTTATGCCCTCAAACAATATATACAAGTAGTGCTCTCGCCACGTGAAAATTCTAACTAAGGACAGGGCATGTGGGCCCTGTTGTACTGATCTACGGTGTTTTCCAAACGCTGAAACAATCGGACCCACGTCCATGGTGCCCCCACTACATGAGGCTGCATAGATGGTGGCAGGTCCTCAATCTCTTCCATAGGGAACGTGCGAGTGAGCTAGTAAATTTCTGCTCGACTCGTCTCAACGCCCTCTTAGCCTCCTCGATTGGAAGATCTCTTTATGTTGTTGGTCCCCCTGTGGTGGTAGGTGTGGCCCTGGCCGAGGATGACGCCTATTCCTCGCATAGTCCGCAGGTCGCACCGGTCCCACATCTGCACACAACAAACACATATCCATCAAATACTCTGGTATAAAAAAATGATATATAACAAAAGAAACATAAAAATTACATATGTTTCACAAAAACAAAAAAACAACAACAAAACAATGAAGTAAACTTACCCATCTCTCCTCGCTCATCACTAGGAGGTACTGGTATCTTTGGATCTATCGAGAAATCAATCCCATCATAGGGGTAATGCTCTATGACTAGGATCTTCTGTGACATCCAAGCGAAGAAATCATCGTCGAAGGACTCATTGGTCCTTCCACCACCCTGTCATGGCAGTAGCACTTCCCATATACAAACTGTAGGAAGAGAGGCCTGGTGTCCTCGTACCACTACTCGAGGACTAAAGCTCAGGACTCTTTCAAAGAAGAAAGAGCATAGAATGGTACCAAACCCAAAGTTCCTCTGTGTCCGCAACCGACAATCTGTCAGCTGCCTCTTCATACAATCTAACAATGTCGTGCTCTAGTCAAATATTTTTGCATTTAAGCACTGGAAAACACAGTTCATCTGTGCACGGGACGCCTGATGTAGAGCCACAAAAACAGTGATTCGGCCAATAAGAAACACAATCGCTTGTGGAGATAAGTCAGTAATCTTTCTTATGGGCTCCTGTGAGCTCCAACGGTCTGTACCAGCCTCACAATATAGTCCTATCAATTCCACTATGTTATGTGGCCTCTAAGGAAATGTACGGAAGTTGAATGGTTCCCCTCTCCTGGAGAGGCCAGTCAAAAAGTATATATCTTTTGTCGTGGGCACCAGTGACTTCCCCTCTAACATAAACACCTCGGCATCTAGATGCCAGTAATCAACCAAGGCATTCAGAGGCCTAGGTTGTGCCTGCATAAAAGGACATAAGAAGAACTTGAGCAACCCACATTGCATCAAGGTAGCCATAGCATTGGGGTCTTCCCCGACCAACTCACTTACCTCCTCATGCTCTCTTTCTCTCCAATGAACATACATCCTACAAAAAATCAAGGTTCAAGAGGGTTAACCCTTGTTTTTTAATCTTTTTTCATTCAATAAGGGGGTTCGCGCGGGCTGTAATACTGACAGTCGTGTGTACACGCGTGCAGAGTTTACTCTGCCCAAATGTACACGTGGCCTGTCCTGAGACATCCCACGTGGACCTAGGGCCAACCTTTTGAAGGTCGATGCCCCCCCAAAAAATGGAACCCAGAGCAAAAATAAAGACTTAAAATGCAAGATAAGAGAGTTTGTACTTACTTGGTCCAGATAGATGGTCGTTTCGTCCACTGTAGCTCCGGAAATCACCACTTTTATCAAAGGTTTTTTTTTTGGCTCCAGAGCCAATTTCCAAATTAGCAATGGTGATAATGAGCTGTCAACTTCTATTTATAGACTTTTTGGCCTCTTTTTGTCACTTTTTTGGCCCCCCTTATCAATTTCTTTAAAACAAAAACCATTTAGAGTGATTTAGAAGTTGTATTGGAGGGGTATGATCGGGTATCGGGACATTTGTTTTGGAGTTTTGGGTAACTTTTTACGGTTCGTGAAAATTTATCAGATGATCAACTTGAGCATATAGGTTAGGTTTCTACCCTGACTTTTGTATCTTGTTGTCTTTATCCCTTTGCCATAGGATCGATCCCATCAGGTTGTGACATGGAACCATCATTGTTGCTTTAGAAGTGTCACGATTTGGTGGTAGATCTTACCAGAACATGGATGCCCTAGGTAGATCCTGGTTGCATTATGGTGTCCATACTATCTCTAATAACTGTAGGATCGAGAGTCCTTGTTGTTTTTCCTAATTACGAGTTCGAGCCTCATTTGCATGATTCCTTTTCACTCTTGAACGGACCCTCGAGACTCCCAAAAGATATAACGGGTCTTCTTTTAAGCCCTTTTCAGAACCTCTAAACATGAAAAGATTGTCGAGCGATTTTGTGGCCCTTCACGCTCGTTAAAATGAAATTTGAAGTCACGTTTTTCCAGTGGTAGTTTACCCCTTTTTCGGTCCAGCCGATCAACTGTACGAACAAAGTTATACTCTATGGAACTTCAGTTCTCTAGAAGAGTACTCTCAAGTATCATTTTAACCCTTTTTCATGCCTGAGGGACTAAATTTACAAAAAAGGAACCCCCACGAAGTCCATATTTAAGCTCTTTTCAGACTCCCTAAAATTGAAAAGATCGTCGAGTGACCTTATTCTTTCACACTCGTTAAAATGGTCAAGAAGAACATCATTGACGGAGTCCATGTTAAGCTTTTTTTAGACTTCTTAAAAATGAAAAAATGGTCGAGTGATCTTGTCTTTATCACACTCGTTAAAATGGTTTTATATAGACGTCTTGTCGGTGCTAGTTTACCCCTTTTTTGAAACGACTAGACTACCTTCGAAAAAGGTACCCCAATGGAGTCTTCTTTTACATTTTTTTTTCAAACTCTCTAAATATGAAAAATTACCGAGCTTACCTTCTCTGGGCACGTTAAACTTACATAAAAGGACGTTACCATTGTTTTTTTTGTTAAGCACTTTTTCATACTTGCGTCTTTGGTCTAAATTATGGCTCCATGTTGCTCTCAATTGAACCATCTGAAGCATACCTTATATGCAAGCCTTGTAGCCCTTTTCCTTTGCGTCTTAACACCTTTGGCCCCCAGAGGATTTTTCCCGAGTGTCATTTCTCTGAACATCAGTCTTGTCCTTGCGCCTTGAACTTGTATTTTTTTAACACTCGTTCCTCCATTGTAACGTAACATTCTTTTATTCTTTTTTCCAAAATCATTGAAAAAGGAAAAAAAATCAAATATATCCCAAAAAGAGGAAGGGAAAATTATTTTCTTTATTCGCAGCACAATGAGTCGCCCTTGGATAAATCACATCTGTCTGTTTGTTTGTCAAACTCTGAGATTTAATACGACCTTATGAAGTTGTTCTTTCTACATAGAGTTGTGTCCTCCTCCATTTGGTTATTCTTCCAAACATATGGAGAGTTTGCGTTGCCTCCTGCCTCGTAAACTTATGATTAATGCCATGCTTCTTGAGTCTCATCATTTGTCATGCTATTGTCCAAGGTAATTTTTTACCAAGACTAAGTCGGCCCCTCTGCATTTTGTCTATTGCCCTCATACCCGACCATCCTGAACATCCAATCAAGTCCTTGTTCAAAATCAATGAAGCCTTCAGTATGATCATCAAGATTCTCTAGTCCATGATCGACGAGCCGTTGAATACCTCTGGGTAGTGAAGTCGTACACTCATATTACACTCCTACCCAAGTTTTGAATATTTTGAAGTTGTTGCTCGAGCTCTGAAGACCTCATCTCCAGCCATCAGGCCTTATCAGCTTCTAAGAAGATGGATACTCTACATGTATATCTTTTTGATTTCGAGATGTAGCTCCGTTGTGTATTGCTCACATCTATACTTTATATAGTTATATGACATGGATCTACAGTGTATTTGATTGGTAGCCATGAGTTTAGTTTATCCCGAGCATGGGTATGCACACCTCGGTGAGACAATTGTTATTTTTGCAGATGACACCTCTCGATTTCTGGTCTTTGGGCTCACTTGTTCGGCTCATCAGTAAATATTCGTAATGTATTTCAGCCATCAGATGCTCTTCTGACCTCACACATTAGGGGGCATATTTTATAACCCTAATTTGCACCAGACATGCTTACTTGGCATTAGGCCATCTCAAATTCCTTCTTTTCCAAAGCACTGCAGAACAGCTCTTCTTAAAAACACTTTTTATAAAGTCCCACACACCCTGCTCTATTACTCCACACGTGTACATGCTCGCTGACCCAAAACAACCTGCGTGTACCTACAAAAGCACGAAAAAAGGAAAGTATCCGATGGAACACAAAACTTTGGGTGAGTTAAATGAACCTTCTGGCCATGCATGGCTGAGGGTTCATCCAAATACCTAGCTTCTTCTAGCCTATAAAAGAAGGGTTAGGGGTCCCATTTGAAGGAGGAGAATCATAGTAAAGAAACTATACCCAATTGTATATTCCCTTTGTCCCAACCCTTTAGCCTTCCTTGTGCAAAGAGAAAGATAGAGCATAGAAGTTGGAGGACATTTGAAGAGGAGCCCAGGACCAGGTTCATGGAGCAATGACCGGCTTCATCATTGTAAGTTGATTTGTTGAAGTTAATAATAAAGAAATACTTTTCTCTTCCCACCATATGAGGTTTTCATGGTTTATTGCATACTTGTTTACCAAATCTCTAACCCATTAATATATATATCAAATGCATGTGGAGTTTGTTGTTTATTTTATGTGAATGAAAGTCATCCTTGGGAGGAGAGCTACAATCAAAAGGCGATCAAGCATAAGGAAGGATCTACATCAAACACCCAAAATAAGGTATGCTCATTTGATCTTCTTAAATATGTGTTTGATTAAGAATAATGGGGATTAGGTCTGGGATGGTGGTAGAAAGTAGAAATCTTTAGGTCTTTTCTGCATGCATATTTCAACCCTAAGTGCTAGTCCATAGAGGGATTTCCCACTCACAACAATTATGTAGATCAAAGAATTGCTCCATCTGAAGTATCCATGTCATTGGGTCCTTGCCATAAAACTTCCTCATATCGATCTTAGGAATGTGGTTGGTCTTCAAACCAAAGTTGGAGTTTCTCCATTCTTGATTCACCTTCCTTGTGTCCTCATCATGAATTTCATGGGATGCATTTTCACTTTCAGGTGTCTTCTCTGTTACGA
>ML801695.1:0-27428 GCA_009831015.1 Picea engelmannii | reverse complement strand
GAGTAACTCCAATCCTGCAATGGAAACAAAATCAAGCATTACTAATAAGAATGGTAATATATCAAAAAATGACAGAAACATATCACACTTACCTTCATAATCATCATCTAAAAACAAAGTAAGCATGATCTTACCATTCCCTTTAATATTCTTGTTGTATGAATCCTCTAGCCATTGTGAAATCTTGTCGTGATAAGGGTCCTAATGGCATGGGCGAGTGTAAGTAAGTTTAAAAAAATTGTCAAGATTACGAGGAAATGAAATAACCATCAGCCAAGGCTGAAATGCCCCATCCTCCTGACAATTCTCTAAGTGTTCATTAATTTCTTCACATGGAGGATCTAAAAGAAATATGTCACACCTACTTCCAAGATACTTAGGTAAGAAGAAAGAAACCACAACTTTATATTTATTATGAAATTTTTTTATATATGAATATTCAAGCCATCCTAAGATTTTGTCACAAAAATGAGGATGCAAACCATGACTTTGATGAAACAAATATATTGATGGGGAAATCATCATAAGAGGATTTGTGACGTGAATTAGATCATTGGTTTGAATGCTTGCTTTGATGAGATTAATCATTTCAAAATATGAAGCATAAACATTAAGATTTGAGCTAATCAAAGAACGAATATGAAATGTAGAATGTTTGATCTCCATAAGATATAGTGCATTGTCTTTTTCAACAATAAACTGTGTAAAATCATCTCGCAACATGTCTTTTTCCCATATGAGTGATGAAAGTGAACAAGCGTCAAATCCAACTTTATCAATGTTAGGTTTGGAATTAATTTCACCAAAATTTAGCATATTGAAAGGATATGATTGTGGTGGAAAAGAGTAGGATGTTGTAGGTAAGATGTCAAGTCCAACAGAGTCTAGTAAGAGATAAGGATATAAAAAATAAAAGGAATCAGAAATAAGCACATAAAAGAATCTCTTGAACTACGAAAATTAACAATGGTATTCTCAAGACATTTCTCTTCACTTTCTTTAAAACTCTTACTCTGTTTTGGTGATGAATTCCTCAACATAATATGATCATCTAGATTTGCCTTCTGTGTGATAGATAATTCAAAATTTATGTGACAAACATCTAGTCTTTCCTGTGGATAAAGTACATTTTGAGGATTAAGGTTTAAAGTTTCTTCTTCTAGTTGCATATCTTCTTCTCTAATCAGTTTCATAGGAGTATTAGAATGTTTAAGACGATTTTCGTCGCTTAAGTGTTCTTCAATGACTGATTTTAAATATTGATTAGAGCACGAGTTACAAGAATGAGGATATTCACCTTGAGCCAGAAACGAATCTTCTTCCATACTGGTCGAAGACTGAAAATACAATGATTCAGAGGAAAAACCAATTTGGTTGTCAATAAGAATTTGGTCAATAGATTCTACCCCCCTTGCTTGTTCAATATTATCATCTTGCGAAGAAAATTCTTCTTGCAGTTGAGTGATTGGATTTGCAATTGGTTCTTCGTTTGTGATTGAATATGATTGGATGGGAGGGATTCAAGTATCATAGAGGAGATTTAATGCAAATGACATGTCATCGAGATTAAATTTACAGAGGATATGATAGACTCTTGTCAAAAAGTCTTTTGAAGATGAATCGTTGTTGATTAGTGAAGTATGAAATTCTTCACATAATTGATCGAAATCAAAAATTTCAAAAGCATCTAGAAATTCATGTACAAATTGAAACCAATAAAAAATGTGACATGCTGGAAAGGATTCAAACCAATGTTTAATCCGACCTCTAAAAGTAAAAGCGAACAGTTTGCATAAAACTCTTAAATCTGAGATGTCATGTTTGATGCATTTGCACCAAAACTTGTTAAGGTGGTATTTAGCAGATGTATTGCCTCCCCCATCAAAGTTGCATTTGGACAAGCGAGAGACTGTCTCGTTGGGAACATCAGGTAATGAGAAGTTGAAAGCATGTTCCAACACAGTGATTTGGGGAGCCATGGGGAAATTGAATACATTTAAAATAAAGGCTCCTACAAGGCCATCTTGTCAGTCGACCCTCCTTCTAGCGCCATTTGTTGATGGGCGAAATTGACCACTCGTCAACTGGAAGGGTGAGTCCGGTCCAAGGTTTTTTAATTAACCCAAGTCGTTTGGATTAACTCATCCTGACGGGTTTTGCGGCTCCGTTAGCCGATCTAAATCTTAAAGAAAGAGAAAATAACTAAAGGAAAAACAATGGCCTAATAAATAACTATTACTAAAATCTGTAATTAAATTTAAATGTATATATGTACAATCTATATGTATAATAATTGTATTTATAATATATATACAATATATATAGTTTACGAATTTTAATCTAAATCCGTGAAAATCGAATGTAAATCGGTCTTTTAAAAAACAGTGAAATTACTATCTAATCTTTTTGATTTGTTTTCTTAGAGGTTTATACTCGAGAAATTGAATATCAAACTGTCTAACTAAAAATAGAAATAACAGAAGGTAGAAGATGTTTTAACTACAAGAACTTATGTATTCATTAAACTAATGAAATAAAAATAATAAGCAGACCTGTTATTGCATCCAATATCTTGTTCTTTATGTAACGTTCAACCACCTTTATCTGGTGAGGTAAACTTGCGACAGATCTTGAGATTGTTGCCAATAAATGTGAAGCAAAAATGATGGAGTTTTGAATTATAAAACCCATAACAGGTGCAGTCACAGTAATCTCATAATTTTACAAGCAGCCACAATAAGATACTTCTTCCTGTGAGAACTTGCGCATAAACGTTCAATCAAAGATAAAGATCAATCTCTTAATTCAAGTTTGAACAAATGATTACTGTGTGTAAAATCTGGAACATGAAACATGGATAATATATAAACTTTTATCATACCAGCTTGTAGTAAACCATAACAACGAAAGAAACCATAATCTATTTACAAATTGAAATAAACATGACTTGAATAAAAACACAATACAAAAAAGCTAAAGCTGTGACGAGTATTATATTCCATTCAAGTCTGTAAATGAAAAATCCATAGTCTTGCCCCAAGCTAAGATGATCCAATGTTTACAAAATAACATACTTATATAGGTTCCAGGAAACAAAACTGTTTCCTTTTGATAATATCAAATCTGTTTCAAAAATATGGGGGATGCAACCTCCCTGATTTCTCTAGATATCAAAACTATCAAGAGTCTAATTTTGTCTATCAAAATGGATAACAAATATGGCTGGGAGATATTCAGAAGTGTCTCTGATCATCTTAGAAATGATGGACTCCTTAATCTTCCTGAAAATAAATGAAAATAAGAAGATTTCAGATATGTCTTCAATCATCAAATCAAACACTTCGAATTTTCTTAACTGGCTACAGAATCTTACAATTTTGTAGCTAGTTAAAATAGCACATGCAATCTTAAAAAATAAAAGAAACTAATTCTAATAATAAAAAAAGTTTATCTAATCAAATAAAAAATCCTACTTTAAAAAGAAAAAATGATTATTCTAACTAATTCATACCTCAAATCACAAACCGAATCATAATGGCTGTAGCTGCTTCCATGTTTTTTTAAATATCACATGTCCTGTAGATGTATAACTTGCTGACAGACTGGTTGAATAGCCTTCAGATTGATCAAGGGTTCATAGTAGGAGGCTGAGAAATATGGATGGACGGGTGAGAGGGGTGTTGTGGGATGCTAAGGCACATGCCTGAAGAGGTAACAAAGGTTTCAACACTTGCAAACAGACCAAAACACTCACTTCAACCACAAAGAAAATCTTAGATTTGACCTCTAAGGATGATCTATGTCTCTGGAATTATCCAATTTCTGGGGAAACCACTGGAAATGAAGGTAAAAAGGCTCATTTTGGTTCTGGGTTTTCAAGGGTTTGATCTAATTCAAAACCGTTTGCTCAGAATAGCTCTCACAAAAACGTGTCTCTAGCAGGCAATTACGGGGTTAGGTTAGGAACTCTTCAGTTACTTCCAATTGCACATCACTGATCTTTTCCCTACAACCATCAAAGGTTAAAGAAAACTCTTGGGCGACCTACAGGTTAAAACCCTTAAATGTTTGGATGAACAAAAGCCAACCGTTCCTTTCTAAGTCATCTTTGGCATTATGATATGATAGCAGGGTTTGGACGCCATTAGGCTCGACCCTCACCACTGGAGCCATGATGAACGGAGGGGAAAATACCACAGAATACACAGGTAGGGTTTGGAAAAACACCACAGAGCCATATCCTCGAGCCTTATCAAAAAACATTATGCGATGATTCAAACGATAGGTAATGTGTTAATCACAAAGAATGTGAACAAATTCGTGAAGCCCGAGACCATGCAAAAGAGTAATGGCATGTTGTACATCATATGCCACCTTAGCATTAGGTATGTGTTAGGACTAGAGTACTTTTAAAACCATAGTGCGTGAATTCATAGTTTGATTGCAAATATAGGTGAATCGAATAATTCAAATTTTGATAAATATGATCAAATATCAACCAAAATCGATATAAAGAATCAAATATCCATTGATGGGGGTATTTCGTTGATACAACCATAAATCTTTTAGGCATTCTTAGAATAAAAAAAGAGTTACAAACAATGAGAGCATATTCTTATAGCAAGAAATCACGATTCTATAATAAACCACGTGAGCAGTTTTCCTTTAATCAAAAATCAAAACCAAATTTCAATTCCAGCTGCGAGTTTTCATGCTTACAATCATGAAAACAAAAATCGAAAAGACGATATGTAAAAAGCGACAAGTGACAATGCTCATGATGGGTAATAAATCTTTGAGAGACCTTGTGTAGGCAGCCTATAAATAGTAGTAATTATATCATTGCTGCCAACAATGGCGACATGCTGGGAGAAGCAGTTATCTCTGTAATACGAATGAGTTCAGGTTAAAGAAATTTGAAAGACTTCAAATCGAAGAACAACTCCAAGGTTATTTGAACATCTTTTTAAAAAAAACAAGACGCATCCTAGTTTCAGATACATTTCGTTTAAAAGAATGAAACCTGGTGACAAACTTGGCAAAAGAAAGACACGACGTTTAAGTTAATGTCTCTGATACTGTTGACAGGGCCACTACTTCCAGCAAGCGTTCATAGCCTTGACAGGGATGTCAATTAACCCACTCTGACGTCTGTATCCTATCCAAGAAATTTCAAATGAGAACGAAGGATGCTTATGGCCAACACAAAGTTCATACATGAGAATTTTCTTTTGCCTGACATTGCTTTGCTGCCAGCAGGCTTGTTCAGTACCCCGACGAAATTACCTTGGAGTCATGCATGCATTTACCCGCTGCCAGCAGACATGTTCAGTGTCCCGACGGTTTTACAAGAACTTCCCACAACTCTCTGAGAATTTATTCACATTCTGATATAGTTTTAAAGATATTCAATAGAGCGGGGTGACGCTAAAAATTCTAGTTTCTTAACACAACTTAATATTTCCACATGCCTTTAAAATTTGATTTTTTTTTAGCAAACCTTCATCAAAATCTGAAAAAATAGTTCATTAATAGAACCAATCTTCAAGGATGGGGAGACATCACTAAGTTGATTTATTAAAGAGCAGGGACAGTGTAAAGATACCTTTTAAATATACTCATGAATACTTTCAAGTGCAGGTTACAACCGAGGAATCGACTTTCAGACAAAAAACACCTTCAACCAACCTAGAATTTCAGAGAAGGAAAGCAATAGATGTTCCAACAACCTTTGACAGTTATTTTCGAGATGAAGCATTATGTTTCTCTTTGTCTGAGCTAGAATGTAAAACAGGGACGTTCGACTCAAAAGGACCAATGAACTAAAATGAAACAAAACACACCAGCATAGAAAAATTGGAAAGCAAAGAAATCCAAAAAAAAAAATGTACAGAAGGTGTATCTGAAAACATCATTTAAAAAATCCCTTGGGAGGCTGAAAGAAAGTAGAAAAATCCTATTTGATGTGAAAGTTGTCCTACTCGTGGTACCTTGGGTCAGGGTTGAATTTACGATTCAGATCTCTTTATTTTCCAATTAATATTTTTCATGACGATACTGCGTTTTTTGAAAATAAATATTCAACGAAAAGCAAAGAGAAAAGGATCAAGCGGACTTCCCTGACAACAATCATATTATGGTTCTGGTGGTGCACCCACTTGCGTTCATGATTGCATTATTACAAAGATAAATAGTGAGAAATAAAACTGAAAGAAAACCTATTCCTAAACCTACCCTAACTACTAAACAAATCAAAATACTACGTGAAGTCATGCTTCCAATGTAGCCATCCGAGTAACTCCAATCCTGCAATGGAAACAAAATCAAAATACTACGTGAAGTCATGCTTCCAATGTAGCCATCCGAGTAACTCCAATCCTGCAATGGAAACAAAATCAAGCATTACTAGTAAGAATGGTAATATATCCAAAAATGACAGAAACATATCACACTTACCTTCATAATCATCATCTAAAAACAAAGTAAGCATGATCTTACCATTCCCTTGAATATTCTTGTTGTATGAATCCTCCAGCCATTGTGAAATCTTGTCGTGATAAGGGTCATAATGGCATGGGCAAGTGTAAGTAATTTTAAAAAAATTGTCAAGATTATGAGGAAATGAAATAACCATCAGCCAAGGCTGAAATTCCCCATCCTCCTGACAATTCTCTAAGTGTTCATTAATTTCTTCACATGGAGGATCTAAAAGAAATATGTCACGCCTACTTCCAAGATACTTAGGTAAGAAGAAAGAAACCACAACTTTATCTTTATTATGAAATTTTTTTATATATGAATATTCAAGCCATCCTAATATTTTGTCACAAAAATGAGGATGCAAACCATGACTTTGATGAAATGAATATATCGATGGGGAAATCATCATAAGAGGATTTGTGACTTCAATTAGATCATTGGTTTGAATGCTTGCTTTGATGAGATTGATCATTTCAAAATATGAAGCATAAACATTAAGATTTGAGATAATCAAATAATGAATATGAAATGTAGAATGTTTGATCTCCATAAGATATAGTGCATTGTCTTTTTCAACAATAAACTGTGTAAAATCATCTCGCAACATGTCTTTTTCCCATATGAGTGATGAAAGTGAACAAGCTTCAAATCCAACTTTTTCAATGTTAGGTTTGGAATTAATTTCACCAAAATTTAGCATATTGAAAGGATATGATTGTGGCGGAAAAGAGTAGGATGTTGTAGGTAAGATGTCAATTCCAACAGAGTCTAGGAAGAGATCAGGATATAAAAAATAAAAGGAATCAGAAATAAGCACATGAAAAGAATCTCTTGAACTACGATAATTAACAATGGTATTCTCAAGACATTTCTCTTCACTTTCTTTAAAACTCTTACTCTGTTTTGGTGATGAATTCCTCAACATAATATGATTATCTGGATTTGCCTTCTGTGTGATAGATAATTCAAAATTTATGTGACAAACATCTAGTCTTTCCTGTGGATAAAGTACATTTCGAGGAATAAGGTTTAAAGTTTCTTCTTCTAGTTGCATATCTTCTTCTCTAATCAGTTTCATAGGAGTATTAGAACGTTTAAGACGATTTTTGTCACTTAAGTGTTCTTCAATGACTGATTTTAAATATTGATTAGAGCATGAGTTACAAGAATGAGAATATTCACCTTGAGCCAGAAACGAATCTTCTTCCATACTGGTCGAAGACTGAAAATACAATGATTCAGAGGAAAAACCAATTTGGTTGTCAATTGGAACCTGGTCAATAGATTCTACCTCCCTTGCTTATTCAACATTATCATCTTGAAAAGAAAATTCTTCTTGCAGTTGAGTGATTAGATTTGCAATTGGTTCTTCGTTCGTGATTGAATATGATTGGATGGGAGGGATGCAAGTATCATAGAGGAGATTTAATGCAAATGACATGTCATCGAGATTAAATTTACAGAGGATATGATAGACTCTTGTCAAAAATTCTTCCGAAGATGAATCGTCGTTGATTAGCGAAGTATGAAATTATTCACATAATTGATCGAAATCAAAAATTTCAAAAGCATATAGAAATTCATCTACAAATTGAAACCAATAAAAAATGTGACATGCTAGAAAGGATTCAAACCAATGTTTAATCCGACCTCTAAAAGTAAAAGCGAACATTTTGCAAATAACTCTTAAATCTGAGATGTCATGTTTGATGCATTTGCACCAAAACGTGTTAAGGTCGTCTTTAGCAGATGTATTGCCTCCACCATCAAAGGTGCATCTGGAGAAGTGAGAGACTGTCTCGTTGGGAACATCGGGTAATGAGAAGTTGAAAGCATGTTCCAACACAGTGATTTGGGGAGCCATGGGGAAATTGAATACATTTAAAATAAAGGCTCCTACAAGGCCAGCTTGTCAGTCGACCCTCCTTCTAGCGCCATTTGTTGATGGGAGAAATTGCCTGCTCGTCAACTAGAAGAGTGAGTCCGGTCCAGGGTTTTTTAATTAACCCAAGCCATTTGGATTAACTCACCATGACGGGTTTTGCGGCTCTGTTAGCTGATCTAAATCTTAAAGAAAGCGAAAATAACTAAAGGAAAAACAATAGCCTAATAAATAACTATTACCAAAATCTGTAATTACATTTAAATGTATATATGTACAATATATATGTATAATAATTGTATTTATAATGTATATACAATATATACAGTTTACGAATTTTAATCTAAATCCGTGAAAATCGAATGTAAATCAGTCTTTTAAAAAATAGTGAAATTACTATATAATCTTTTTGATTTGTTTTCTTAGAGGTTTATACTCGACAAATCGACTATCAAACTATCTAAATAAAAATAGAAATAACAGAAGGTAGAAGATGTTTTAACTACAAGAACTTATGTATTCATTAAACTAATGAAATCAAAATAATAAGTTGACATGTTATTGCATCCAATATCTTGTTCTTTATGTAACGTCCAGCCACCTTTGTCTGATGAGGTAAACCTGCGACAGATCTTGAGATTTCTCCCAATAAATGTGAAGCAAAAATGATGGAGTTTTGAATTATAAAACACATAAAAGGTGCAGTCACAGTAATCTCATAATTTTACAAGCATCCAGAATAAGATACTTCTTCCTGTGAGAACTTGCACATAAACGTTCAATCAAAGATAAAGATAAATCTCTTAATTCAAGTTTAAACGAATGATTATTGTGTGTAAAATCTGGAACATGAAACATGGATAATATATAAAATTTTATCATACCAGCTTGTAGTAAACCATGATAGCGAAAGCAATCATAATCTATTTACAAATTGAAATAAACATGACTTGAATAAAAACACAATACGGAAAAGCTAAAGCTATGACGAGTATTATATTCCATTCAAGTCTGTAAATGAAAAATCCATAGTCTTGCCCCAGGCTGAGATGATCCAATGTTTACAAAATAACATACTTATATAGGTTCTAGTAAACAAAACTGTTTCCTGTTGATAATATCAAATCTGTTTCAAAAATATGGGCGATGCAACCTCCCTGATTTCACTAGATATCAAAACTATCAAGAGTCTAATTTTGTCTATCAAAATGGATAACAGACATGGCTCGTAGATCTTCAAAAGTGTCTCCTATCATCTTAGAAATGATGGACTACTTAATCTTTTTGAAAATAAATGAAAATAAGAAGATTTCAGATATGTCTTCAATCATCAAATCAAACATTTCGAATTTTCTTATCTGGCTACAGAATCTTACGATTTTGTAGCTAGTTAAAATAGCACATGCAATCTTAAAAAATAAAAGAAACTAATTCTAATAATAAAAATAGTTTATCTAATCAAATAAAAAATCCTACTTTAAAAACAACAAATGATTATGCTAACTAATTCATACCTTAAATCATAAACCGAATCATAATGGTTGTAGTTGCTTCTACGTTTTTTTAAATATCACATGTCCTGTAGATGTATAACTTGCTGAAAAACTGGTTGAATATCCTTTGGATTGATCAAGGGTTCACAGTAGGAGGTTGAGACACATGGTTGGACGGGTGAGAGGGGTGTTGTGGGATGCTAAGGCATAGGCCTAGAGAGGTAACAAACGTTTCAACACTTGCAAACAGACCAAAACGCTCACTTCAGCCACAAATAAAATCTGAGATTTGAACTCTAAAGGACGAGCTATGTCTCTGGAATGATCCAATTTCTAGGGAAACTTCCTACAATGAAGGTAAAAGGGCTCATTTCGGTTCTGGGCTTTCAAGGGTTTGATCTAATTCAAAACTGTTTGCTCAGAATAGCTCTCACCAAAACGTGTCTCTAGCAGGCAATTACGGGGTTAGCTTAGGAACTATTTAGTTACTTCCAATTGCACATCACCTATCTTTTCCCTACAACCATCAAAGGTTAAAGAAAACATGTGGGCGACCTGCAGGTTAAAACCCTTAAATGTTTGGATGAACAAAAGCCAACTGTTCCTTTCTAAGTCCTCTCTGTCATTATCATACGATAGCAAGGTTTGGACGCCATTAGGCTCGACCCTCACCACTGGAGCCATGCTGAACGGAGGCAAAAATACCACAGAATACACAGTTAGTGTTTGGAAAAACACCATAGAGCCATAGCCCTAAGCCTTATCAAAAAACATTATGTGATGATTCAAATGATAGGTAAGGTGTTAATCACAAAGCGTGTGAACAAATTCATGAAGCCCGAGACCATGCAAAAGAGTAATGACATGTTGTACATCGTATGCCACCTTAGCATTAGGTACGTGTTAGGACCAGAATACTTTGAAAACCATAGTGCGCGCATTCATAGTTTGATTGCAAAGATATGTGAATCGAATAATTCAAAGTTTGATAAATATGATCAAATATCAAGAAAAATCGATATAAAGAATCAAATATCCATTGATGGGGGTATTTCATTGATACAACCATAAATATTTTAGGCATTCTTAGAATAAAAAAAGAGTTACAAACAATGAGAGCACATGCTTATAGCAAGAAATCATGATTCTATAATTAACCATGTGAGCAGTTTTCCTTTAATCAAAAATAAAAAACAAATGTCAATTCCAGCTGCAAGCTTCATGCTTATAGTTGTGAAAACAAAAATCGAAAAGACGATATGTAAAAAGAGACAAGTGACAATTCTCATGATATGTAATAAGTCTTTGAGAGACCCTGTGTAGGCAACTTATAAACATTAGTAATTATATCATTGCTGCCAATAATGGCGACACACTGGGAGAAGCAGTTATCTTTGTAATATGAATGAGTTCAGTTTAGAGAAATTTGAAAGACTTCAAATCGAAGAACAACTGCAACGTTATTTGAACATTTAAAAAAAAAAAAACAAGACACAGCCTAGTTTCAGATACCTTTCGTTTAAAAGAATGAAACCTGGTGACAAACTTGGCAAAAGAAAGACACGACGTTTAAGTTAATTTCTTTGATATTGTTGACAGGGCCACTGCTGCCAGCATGCGTTCATAGCCTCGACATGGATGTCCGTTAACCCAGTCTGACGTTTGTATCCTATCCAAGAAATTTCAAATCAGAACGAAGGGTGCTTATGGCCAACACAAAGTTCATACCTAAGAATTTTCTTTTACCTGACATTGCTTCGCTGCCAGCAGGCCTGTTCAGTACCCCGACGAAGTTACATTGGTGTCATGCATGCATTTACCTGCTGCCAGCAGACCTGTTCAGTGTCCCGGCGGGTTTACAAGCACTTCCCACAACTCTCTGAGAATTTATTCACATTCTGATATAGTTTTAAAGATATTCAATAGAGCGGGGTGACGCTGAAAATTCTAGTTTCTTAACACAACTTAATATTTCCACAGGCCTTTAATTTTTTTATTTTTTTTAGCAAACCTTCATCAAAATCTGAAAAATAGTTCATTAATAGAACCAATCTTCAAGGATGGGGAGACGTCATTGAGTTGCTTTCTTAAAGAGAATGGACAACATAAAGAGACCTTTTAAAGATATTCGTGAACACTTTCAAGTGCAGGTTACAACCGAGGAATCGACTTTCAGACAAAAAACACCTTCAACCAACCTAGAATTTCAGAGAAGGACAACAATAGATGTTCCAACAACCTTTGACAGTTATTTTCGAGATGAAGCATTATGTTTCTCTTTGTCTGAGCTAGACTGTAAAACAGGGATGTTCGACTCAAAAGGACCAATGAACTAAAATGAAAACAAAACACACCAGCGAAGAAAAATTGGAAAGCAAAGAAATCCAAACAAAAAAAACAAATATGTACAGAAGGTGTATCTGAAGACATCATTTAAAAAATCCCTTAGGAGACTGGAAGAAAGTAGAAAAATCATGTTTGATGTGAAATCAATCCTACTTGTGGTACCTTGGGATAGGGTTGAATTTACGATTTAGATCTCTTTATTCTCCAATTAATATTTTTCATGACGATACTGCGTTTTTTGAAAATAAATATTCAACGAAAAGCAAAGAGAAAAGGATCAAGCGGACTTCCCTGACAACAATCATATTATGGTTCTGGTGGTGCGCCCACTTGCGTTCATGACTGCATTATTACAAAGATAAATAGTGAGAAATAAAACTGAAAGAAAACCTATTCCTAAACCTACCCTAACTACTAAACAAATCAAAATACTACGTGAAGTCATGCTTCCAATGTAGCCATCAGAGTAACTCCAATCCTGCAATGGAAACAAAATTAAGCATACTAATAAGAATGGTAATATATCCAAAAATGACATAAACATATCACACTTACCTTCATAATCATCATCTAAAAACAAAGTAAGCATGATCTTACCATTCCCTTGAATATTCGTGTTGTATGAATCCTCCAGCCATTGTGCAATCTTGTCGTGATAAGGGTCATAATGGCATGGGTGAGTGTAAGTAAGTTTAAAAAAATTGTCAATATTATGAGGAAATGAAATAACCATCAGCCAAGGATGAAATGCCCCATCCTCCTGACAATTCTCTAAGTGTTCATTAATTTCTTCACATGGAGGATCTAAAATAAATATGTCATGCCTACTTCCAAGATACTTAGGTAAGAAGAAAGAAAGCACAACTTTATCTTTATTATGAAATTTTTATATATATGAATATTCAAGCCATCCTAAGATTTTGTCACAAAAATGAGGATGCAAACCATGACTTTGATGAAATGAATATATCGATGGGGAAATCATCATAAGAGGATTCGTGACATCAATTAGATCATTGGTTTGAATTCTTTCTTTGATGAGATTGATCATTTCAAAATGTGAAGCATAAACATTAAGATTTGAGCTAATCAAAGAACGAATATGAAATGTAGAATGTTTGATCTCCATAAGATATAGTGCATTGTCTTTTTCAACAATAAACTGTGTAAAATCATCTTGCAACATGTATTTTTCCCATATGGGTGATGAAAGTGAACAAGCGTCAAATCCAACTTTATCAATGTCATGTTTGGAATTAATTTCACCAAAATTTATCATATTGAAATGATATGATTGTGGCAGAAAAGAGTAGGATGTTGTAGGTAAGATGTCAAGTCCAACAGAGTCTAGGAAGAGATCAGGATATAAAACATGAAAATAATCTCTTGAACTATGGTAATTAACAATGGCATTCTCAGGACATTTCTCTTCACTTTCTTTAAAACTCTTATTCTTATTTGCTGACAAATTCCTCAACATAATATGATCATCTGGATTTGCCTTCTGTGTGATAGATAATTCAAAATTTATGTGACAAGCATCTAGTCTTTCCCGTGGATAAAGTACATTTCGAGGATTAAGGTTTAAAGTTTCTTCTTCTAGTTGCATATCTTCTTCTCTAATCGGTTTCATAGGAGTATTAGAACGATTAAGACGATTTTCGTCACTTAAGTGTTCTTCAATGACTAATTTTAAATATTGATTAGAGCATGAGTTACAAGAATGAGGATATTCACCTTGAGCCAGAAACGAATCTTCTTCCATACTGGTCGAAGACTGGAAATACAATGATTTAGAGGAAAAACC
The DNA here is from genome assembly GCA_009831015.1 of Picea engelmannii. Taxonomy (NCBI): domain Eukaryota; kingdom Viridiplantae; phylum Streptophyta; class Pinopsida; order Pinales; family Pinaceae; genus Picea; species Picea engelmannii. The sequence goes on along the minus strand of ML801695.1, from coordinate 13,420 downwards.
AATTTGGTTGTCAATAAGAACCTGGTTAATAGATTCTACCTCCCTTTCTTGTTCAACATTATCATCTTGCGAAGAAGATTGTTCTTGAAGTCGAGTGATTGGATTTGCAATTGGTTCTTCGTTCGTGATTGAATATGATTGGATGGGAGGGATGCAAGTATCATATAGGATATTAAATGCAAATGACATGTCATCGAGATTAAATTTACAGAGGATATGATAGACTCTTGTCAAAAAGTCTTCTGAAGATGAATCGTCGTTGATTAGCGAAGTATAAAATTCTTCACATAATTGATCGAAATCATAAATTTCAAAAGCATCTATAAGTTCATATACAAATTGAAACCAATCAAAAATGTGACATGCTGGAAAGGATTCAAACCAATGTTTAATCCGACCTCTAAAAGTAAAAGCGAACAGTCTACATAAAACTCCTAAATCTGAGATGTCATGTTTGATGCATTTGCACCAAAACTTGTTAAGGTCGTCTTTAGCAGATGTATTGCCTCCACCATCAAAGGTGAGTTTGGACTAGCGAGAGACTGTCTTGTTGGGAACATCGGGTAATGAGAATTTGAAAGCATGTTCCAACACAGTGACTTGGGGAGCCATGGGGAAATTGAATACATTTAAAATAAAGGCTCCTACAAGGCCAGCTTGTCAGTCGACCCTCCTTCTAGTGCCATTTGTTGATGGGAGAAATTGATCGCTCGTCAACTGGAAGAGTGAGTCCGGTCCGGGGTTGTCTAATTAACCCAAGCTGTTTGGATTAACTCACCCTGACAAGTTTTACGGCTCCGTTAGCCGATCTAAATCCTAAAGAAAGCGAAAATAGCTAAAGGAAAAACAATAACCTAATAAATAACTATTACTAAAATCTGTAATTACATTTAAATGTATATATGTACAATCTATATGTATAATAATTGTATTTATAATATATATACAATATATACAGTTTACGAATTTTAATCTAAATCCATGAAAATTGAATGTAAATCGGTCTTTTAAAAAACAGTGAAATTACTATCTAATCTTTTTGATTTGTTTTCTTAGATGTTTATACTCGAGAAATCGAATATCAAACTGTCTAACTAAAAATAGAAATAACAGAAGGTAGAAGATGTTTTAACTACAAGAACTTATGTATTCATTAAACTAATGAAATCAAAATAATAAGATGACCTGTTATTGCATCCAATATCTTGTTCTTTATGTCACGTCCAGCCACCTTTATCTGATGAGGTAAACCTGCGACAGATCTTGAGATTGCTACCAATAAATGTGAAGAAAAAATGATGGATTTTTGAAATATAAAACACATAACAGGTGCAGTCACAGTAATCTCATAATTTTACTAGTAGCCACAATACGATACTTCTTCGTGTGAGAACTTGTGCATAAACGTTCAATCAAAGATAAAGATAAATCTCTTAATTCAAGTTTGAACGAATGATTACTGTGTGTAAAATCTGGAACATGAAACATGGATAATATATAAACTTTTATCATACCATCTTGTAGTAAACCATGACAGCGAAAGCAATCATAATCTATTTACAAATTGAAATAAACATGACTTGAATAAAAACACAATACGGAAAAGCTAAAGTTGTGACGAGTATTATATTCCATTCAAGTCTGTAAATGAAAAATCCATAGTCTTTCCCCAGGCTGAGATGATCCAATGTTTACAAAATAACATGCTTATATAGGTTCCAGGAAACAAAACTGTTTCCTGTTGATAATATCAATTTTGTTTCAAAAATATGGGGGATGCAACCTCCCTGATTTCACTAGATATCAAAACTATCAAGAGTCTAATTTTGTCTATCAAAATGGATAACAGATATGGCTGGGAGATCTTCAGAAGTGTATCCTATGATCTTAGAAATGATGGACTCCTTAATCTTCCTGAAAATAAATGAAAATAAGAAGATTTCAGATATGTCTTCAATCATCAAATCAAACACTTCGAATTTTCTTAACTGGCTACAAAATCTTACGATTCTGTAGCTAGTTAAAATAGCACATGCAATCTTAAAAAATAAAAGAAACTAATTCTAATAATAAAAACAGTTTATCTAATCAAATAAAAAATCCTACTTTAAAAACAACAAATGATTATGCTAACTATTTCATACCTCAAATCACAAACTGAATCATAATGGTTATAGTTGCTTCTAAATTTTTTTAAATATCACATGTCATGTAGATGTATAACTTGCTGACAGACTGGTTGAATATCGTTCGGATTGATCAAGGGTTCAAAGTAGGAGGCTGAGACACATGGCTGGACGGGTGAGAGGGGTGTTGTGGGATGCTAAGGCACAGGCCTGGAGAGGTAACAAATGTTTCAACACTTGCAAACAGACCAAAACGTTCACTTCAACCACAAAGAAAATCTGAGATTTGACCTCTAAAGGACGAGCTATGTCTCTAGAATGATCTAATTTCTAGGGAAACCACTAGCAATGAAGGTAAAAGGGCTCATTTCGGTTCTGGGTTTTCAAGGGTTTGATCTAATTCAAAACCGTTTGCTCAGAACAGCTCTCACAAAAACATGTCTCTAGCAGGAAATTACGAGGTTAGCTTAGGAAATCTTCAGTTACTTCCAATTGCACATCACAGATCTTTTCTCTACAACTATCAAAGGTTAAAGAAAACTCTTGGGCGACCTGTAGGTTAAAACCCTTAAATTTTTGGATGAACAAAAGCCAACCGTTCCTTTCTAAGTCCTCTCTGGCATTATCATACGATAGCAGAGTTTGGATGCCATTAGACTCGACCCTCACCACTGGAGCCATGTTGAACAGAGGGGAAAACACCACAGAATACACAGGTAGGGTTTGGAAAAACACCACAGAGCCATAGCCCCGAGCCTTATCAAAAAACATTATGTGATGATGCAAACGATAGGTAAGGTGTTAATCACAAAGTGTGTGAACAAATTCGTGAAGCCCGAGACCATGCAAAAGAGTAATGGCATGTTGTACATCGTATGACACCTTAGCATTAGGTACGTGTTAGGACCAGAGTACTTTGAAAACCATAGTGCACACATTCATATTTTGATTGCAAAGATAGGTGAATCAAATAATTCAAAGTTTTATAAATATGATCAAATATCAACCAAAATCGATATAAAGAATCAAATATCCATTGATAGGGGTATTTCGTTGATACAACCATAAATATTTTAGGCATTCTTAGAATCGAAAAAGAGTTACAAACAATGAGAGCACATGCTTATAACAAGAAATCGTGATTCTATAATGAACCACATGATCAGTTTTCCTTTAATCAAAAATCAAAACCAAATGTCAATTCCATCTGCGAGTTTTCATGCTTACAGTCATGAAAACAAAAATCAAAAAGATGATATGTAAAAAGAGACAAGTGACAATGCTCATGATGGGTAATAAGTCTTTGAGAGACTCTGCGTAGGCAGCTTATAAACAATAGTAATTATATCATTGCTGCCAACAGGTCTTTGAGCACTACACGATAAAGATATGGTTGAAGGTATGTCTAGTTTAACACTAGATTTCGTTTTTCTGTGAACATTGAATATAGGGTAAACATAATCGGGTAGGATTCTCATCTAGGGCTACAAAAGAAAAGGTAATATTATATTTAGTACGTATTGATGTGTTCAGACATGTTCTTGTTCCATACTTATGTAAATTTTTGTACTAAGTTTTGTTCATTGATGATTTCTCGAGGAATAAATGGATTTACTTCCTCTAATATAAATATAAGGTCTTTGATAAATTTAAAGAGTTTAAGGATATTGTGTAGAATCAAACAGAGAATAAAATAAAAGTGTTGAGGACATATAATGGTGGAGAGTTATGCAGGAATGAATTTGAGGAATTTTGTAAGAAGTGTCGTATACTAAGGAAAACTACTACTCCATACACATCTCAATAGAATGAGGTTGCAAAAAGGATGAATAGGAAACTGATGGAAAAATAAAGGAGAATGATCAATGGTGTTGGGTTAGTATAGGAATTCTAGGTAGAGACAATGGGTACTATGTTTAGTAAAATAGGACCGCGGAGCAATAAAATAAAACAAATGAAGAAATAAAACACATAATATATACAATACAATAGAGACATAGATATACATGGTTCACCCAGCATGGGCTACGTCCACCAGATAAATTGTCAAGTCCTTCCTTTATTATTATCCAACAAAATGAAGGGATACAACCTACAACAAACTCATTGTAACTTCCTCTTCTTTCTCTCACAGTCTCCTCTTTCAGAATATATTATTCACATTATACATATCCACAATACATTTCCCTCATAAAAGAGGGTTTCCTTCTAGGGCCAAAACCCTAACATAACTTCTACCGTCATATCTGCTACTTTATAATGAACGGTCCATATTCACAATGAAATTACAATATACATTTACAAGGTGATTTTTCATTCAGGGGATTCACCCCCGAACCCCCGCCAGAGGCCTGCTTTCCCCTAGACCCCACAGAGGGGGTAACCCCCCTCTACACTCCCCCGCATGCAAGAGTGTACATTATTTTGGGGTGTAAATTCTTCATGGGGTATAAACACGAATGAAAACAAATACCTCTAAATCAGGAAGATAATTAGTCTCCACAACCAACAATATCCCACTTGGAGACTGATCTCAACAACTCCACCGCTATTGTATACATTGCACTATGATCCTTCTTGGACCTAGAAAATTTCTCATCTTCACCTTCATGCTTGAAGACTAACTGAAACTGAGCAGGACCTCATTTTCTCCCCGGTTACTCCCTTTGTTAACATGTCTGCAGGATTATGGCTATTGCGTATCATTTCCAACTTAAAATGTCCATATTCCAAGACGGATCATATGAAATGGTAACTGAGATGTATATGCTTATTATTTGAATGGAAGGTTGTGTTCTTTGAAAGATGAATGGAACTCTCATTGTCACAGTACAATCTATTATTCTCTTGCTTCTTTCCCAATTCCTCCATAAACCTCTGTAACCAAATCATCTCTTTACTAGCCTCTATAGAAACAACATACTCTGCCTCTGTTGTTGAAAGTGCAACAACATTTTTTAGTTTCGAAATCCAACTCACTCTTGTTCCACCTACTGTAAAAATATACCCTTTGGTGCTCCTCCTACTATCTTTATCACCTACCATATCTAAATCAACATATCCCTGTAGAATACTGTCTAAAACTCCAAAACATAACGCATGAGTAACAATACCTCTCAAATACCCAAGAATCCACTTTACTACCTCCCAATTGTTTTTACTTGGATTTTTCATATACCTGCTCACAACTCCCACTACATGTGTAATATCTGGTCTTGTGAAAACCATCGCATACATCAAGATGCCAACTAATGATGATTAAGGGACCCTAAACATGTATTATATCTCCTCCTATGTCCTGGGAAACATTTCTTTAGTCAATTTTAAATGGTTGGCCAAAGGTTTACTAACTAGTTTTCCATTATGCATTCTAAACCTCTCCAACACCTTCTCTATGTACTCACCCCGAGACAATGTCAATTTGTGATTTTTCCTGTCTCTTGTTATTCTCATACCAAGGATTTTCTTTGCACCACCCAAATCCTTCATTGAAAATGAATTAGCTAATTTCTTCTTGAGCACATTTATATCCTGCATACTATGTTGATTAAGGTTGGTTGTCATTGATGTCAACCCTTGAAAAAAGTTGGAGAACCCAGGTTTGGGTAATGGACCCAAGTTTGTTTTATGGATAATAGTATGAGTTTTGATATATTTGTAGGTAATATTGTTCTATATGGATAGTACATGTCATGCCATTTCTAGTGGTATGTGGATCATCACATAACTCCTCACAGTTAGAGAGTTATGGCCTTGTGAAGTTGGAGAACCCTCATGAGTCATCTAGAAGCCCCAAAAGGTCAAAGTAGTCAAAGTGATTTAAGATATTTTTAGAAGGTAAATAATAAATTGAAGTGATGAGTGTACTATAATTCAAAGTCAATACAAAATAAATTATTTAAATAATAAAGTTAATGGAGAAATTACTAAGTTGACAAGTGGTTAGAAGTGGGTTAGCCCTAAAATAAGGAAAGTGGTTTAAGATGGTTAGAAGGTAACCCCTTGAGGTAAAGTGAAGTGATGAGTGTACTATAATTCAAAGTGGATACAAAATAAATTATTTAACTAATAAATTTAATGGATAAATTACTAATTGGACAAGTGCTTAGAAGTTGGATAACCCTAAAATAAGGGAAGTGGGTTAAGATGGTTAAAAGGTAACCCCTCGAGGAAGCTACATGAAAGTATAAATAAGAGGCAAGGCTCTCTCATTTTACATAAAACTTGAGAATATTGAATATCTAAAGGTTACTGAGGTAACCAAAGGATATCTAAGCCAAATTTCAGAGAGAAGGTGAAGTAAAGAAGGCCGAAATTCAAGGGAGGATAAATTCTTTTGATGATGCTTTCTAAGGTATGCTATTTACAGGCCATCTCACCATTTTCACAATAACATTTTTCTATAATGATTTGGACCATGAAATTGATAGGTCATTGATAAAACATATCAAAGTAGTTGTGGTACAAATTTCATCTTGTGGGTCGTTGCAGTTTTGGAGTTACACTCCATGGAAAATAGGGTTTTTGGCTAGTCTTGAAACTAGTCTAAAACAGGTGTTTTGGGTAAAAACGTCATAACTTATTCATAACAGATCCAAATTAAGTAAGATAAAATTTGTTGGTTAGCATACATTCTGTAATATTCTATGTAAAATTTTCATATCAATACAACAAATATTCCGTGTGGGGCACACTCTACAAGTTCTCTCTCTAGAATAAGCAAGAATTCAACAAGTTATGTCATTTTTGCTATAAATACTTTTCTAAGAGGCTCCAAGTAGTGAAACCTGTAGGAATTGAATAAAACACACTGAATAACATTGTGTACTATTTTCAGATATTTATTCATTACATGTACATAGTTATGATTATTTCAAGTTAGGATTGTTGACCAATCCAAAACTAGTCATGTGAGACTAAAGAAAAGTTTGATGAAAATGATAGTCTCTTGTTGTTAAAGTTAAGGAAGGTTTGCAGGTATGTGATCATATAAAAAATTTCTATTACAAAGTTACAAATCATATTTGGATGATGAAATTGATGAGGGATTTTGGTTGAGGTACATGTTGAGTACATGGTTGAGACAAGTAGTTGATGAGGTGGCACTTACATGAGGTGTATAGTTGATGATGTTGGTACATATTGAAGAGTCATAGTTGATGAGTAGTTGATACATGATTGGTACATACTTGGTACATGGTTGGATGCACTTTTTTATGGTACAGGTTGATTATAGGTTGTTTGGTACAGGTTGGTGCATGGTTGATGCACTTGTTTATGGTATAGGTTGATTACAGGATTTGGTACATGTTGGTGCATGGTTGATGCACTTATTTATGGTACAGGTTGATTACAGGTTGAGGTACAGGTTGATGCATGTTTGATACATGGTTCATGTTTATTGGTATAGGTTTACAACAATATATCTCATAGTGATAGTGTGATAGCGGTTCCATCATTCTACTTCTACTTCACGACGGTTGGACGAGGCAATGAAAGGTGGTTGTAGCCACCTTCTGGTTGTAGCCGAAGATCATAGGGGGTTGTAGCTAGAGAATTGGGGAGCTGGAGATTCCCTCAGGTTGTAGCCTGAGAAACTAGGGGGTTGGATCCTCCTTCTAGTTGCAACTGGAAAACAAAAGAAGTTGGTGCTTCCAATGAATGTAATTCTTCAAGACATATAAGAAAAAGAATTAAGTGGTTTTTTCCCACTTTGGGTTTCACGTAAAACACTGGTGTACTGTGTATGTGTATAATTGTTCATTTTTTCATTTCTTATTTACTTTGTAGTTATTGGATGATAATGCTACATTGATATAACACTTGGATTATGTGGTTAAAAAGATTAAATTGTTCTATTAAGGATTCACCCCCCCTCTCAGTAATCCAATAATTGGTATCAGAGCCGATTCTTTCATAAATTAGTTTAACCACTAAAAGGTAGATCATGGAGACCAACAACTTGTATAAAAATGGAATACCACAGTTTGATGGACAAAAGTATGCATTTTGGAGCATTAGGATGAAGACATATATACAGGCACAGGGATTTGAAATTTTGAAATCAATTGTAGATGGATACACAGTACTAGTAGTTCCACCAACAAATGACAAAGTAGTGAAACTCAGTCAGAATAATTCCAAACCCACAAATGCACTTCTGAATGGTCCTGGTGAAACAATATTCACCAAAGTTGCACATTATAAATCCGCTAAAGAGATTTGGGAAAAACTTCAGAATATTTATGAAGGAGATTCAAAAGTAAAAGAAACAAAGATTCAAACTTTCAGAGGTTAGTTCGAACAACTAAATATGAAGGAAGATGAGAATATTGCAGCTTAATTCTTAAGAGTCGATGAAACAATAAATGCAATCATAGGATTGGGAGAAGAAATTCAAGAATATGTAATTGTTCAAAAGGTACTAAGTTCTCTTCCTATGAGATTTGACCCTAAGATATTAGCACTAGAAGAAAGAGCAGATCTAAACTCAATAAGCATGGACGAACTACATGGAATATTCATAGCATATGAAATGAGAATTGAACAAGAAAATCCAGATGTAAAAGAAGCGGCCTTCAAAGCATCCAAAAGATCAAATCAAAAGGGAAAGCAACAAGAAAAAGAACATAGCAGCAATAGTGACGTCTCAAAAGATGATGAAGAAGTGACCAAATTTTTCAGAAGACTGAACAAGGGAGCAGACGACAAGTTAAGATTCCTTTAATTTTTTTTAATTGTGATGGTATTGGTCATTTTGATAACAAATGTCCTTATAAGAAAAAAAGAAATGATGAAGGTGACTCAAAATGAAGACAAACATATAAAGGCAAAAGAACCACAAAGAAAGTTTTCAAGAAAGGCTTATGCACCAAACAAGACATCTCATCATCAGATGAAGATGAAGTAAGTGACAATGAGACATAAAGGGTTCTATTCATGGAAGTAGAAGAATCTGATAAAGAAGACTCTAAAGTAGAATATGAAGAAGCCGAAGAAAAAATTGAAGAGGCATAAGTTGACTACCAAGAAGAATTGATCAGTGCCATAGAAGTTATCAGAAGAGAAAAGAGGAAAAACAATAAGCTACAAGCGTAACTAGACAAGAAATAAGACACTCGGGAATTAGAACAGATGATCACAAATTTGAAGGTTCAAATTGAAGAAGATAAAAGAATTGAATAAGCACTGAAAGAGCAACTAGAAGAAAGAAACATGATCATTGAAAATTTGGAAGCAAATATTGTCACATTAAGAAAGGATATTCAAAAGAAAAATATGCAGAACAATTCAAAAGTTTTGAATAACATTATCATAATTCAAAGGCCTAATCATGACAAGTCCGAACTTGGATACAATCAGACAGAAAAGGAATCAAGCTCCAAAACAACATAACAAGAAACATATCCAAAACGTTATGAAGAAACAATCAAAGGGGATAGGAAGGTCTACAGAGAAAATTACAAGGAAACTCCTCCACCGAGAAGATTCATATTTCATAATCAAAGACCAATAGAAATAGATAGGTCTCAGGAAGAAGAAGAATTCATAAGAGCACCTCCTTTCAGAAGATATTCAACTATCAGGTATCAAACTATATTTTTTGGTTTATGTTATGCATGTAATAATTTTGGACATAAAGCTATGAATTTTAGAGCTAACAACAGGAACATAAACAACTTTGAAAGTTATACACAAAAGGGTTATCCAAGAAGGCCCAGTGAGACACAAAGAAGAAGTTACAACAAGTTTGAATCATTGAGAACTGAAGTGGAATGCTACAAGTGTAGCAAATTTGGACACATAGCCAAAGATTGCAGAATGACAATACCTCCTAGAGAACCACAATAGAACAACAACAATCATAGACAGGAACCTTAGAAAAGGACATGGATAAGAAAGTAGAATCAATACAACAATGAAGAATGCACACTCGCTCTACAAGCTAAGCGTAGGAAACATGGTTGTTATGTTGACAGTGGCTATTCAAAACACATGACATGTGATAGAGACAGGTTTCTTACATTAAGAAAGGAAAGAGATGGATTAGTCTCCTTTGGAAATGATGATTCAACCAAAATAATTGGAAAAGGCACAATCAGAATTGGGAACAAGAATACAAAGGCAAAAAATGTTCTACTAGTAGAAGATATGAAACATAATATTCTAACTATGAGTCAAATGTGTGACCAAGGTCATAAGGTTACTTTTGATTCACACAAGTGTGAGATAAGAAAAGAAGGTTCAAGAAAATTGATTGCTATAGCTACGAGAAATTCAAGCAACATATATGTGTTATGTGAAATTGGAAATGAAAAGTGTTGTCTAGGAAAGGAATATGAAAGTTGGCTATGGCACAGAATAATGGGTCACATACATTTTGATAACCTTTTCAAAGACAACAAAAGAGAAGCAGTTAGAGAAAATCCCAGGATCACGAAACCAACCAACACTTTATGCAAGCATTGTCAACAAGGAAAGAAAACAAAGACCAGGTTCAAATCAAAGGAATATTCAACAACAAGACCACTCAAAATTGTGCATATTGATCTAGTTAGACAAACTACAACAAAAGGTTTAAAAGTTGAGAAATACTTTATGTTATTAGTTTATTATTATACAATAATGACAGCAGTTTGTTTTCTCAAGAATAAGTCAAAAGCTTTTGAAAACTTCAAGATCTACAAGGAAATGGTTGAAAATGAAATGGATTCAAAAATAAAAATTTTGATATCTAGTAATGGAGGAGAGTTGTTGAAGGAAAATATCCCTACGGACAAGTAGATCTCCTCTTGAGAGCTAGACTCTTAACTCTTAAGACAGAAGATGCTTATCGTGGACATTGACTTCCTTTTAGATCTAGATAAACTAATATGTTAGGAGGAAGGAGAAAATAAGTACCTTTTACCGGTGTTTGTCCCTGCACGATCCGAGTTGAGCTTCAATCTTACACTCCTCGATAAGCCCTGTAGACAAACAAAAGTACAAACAAATTCCTACTCTACTGATATTAGTTCGAAATAGATCTATCTATTAGAGAAAAATTCATGTGAGATCAAACACAGAATTGAAAGAAACAGGCCAAGCATATTATATTCATAAGAACAACAATGAAGAAAACTTACAACCATAGATGTGAATGTAGCAGCTTCATCAAGTTCCCCTTTTCCAAACCCTTGCTTAAACAATCCACGCATAGAATACTGATGCTCCAAATGACATACCACTCATGAGATCATAAGTTTGGTATAATTCTCAATCTCCATTCCCCATCCTCCATGGAAACCCCTCATTATATAGGATTTGGAGGTTTAACCACCATGGAGAATATCTCTCATCATATCCACTAAGAAGGGAATCTCTAAGATATTTGGGGAGAAAATATCTCTTAAGAATTTTGGGGAGGAAATATCTCTCAAGGATTTTAAGGAGGAAATATTTCAACCATCCATGAGATCCTCCACCTTCCCTAAAAAATAGGAAACCAAATGTGAGGTGGATCCTCACACTTAATTACTTTCTTTTTCATGAATATTAATACTAATTCATGTGCACTTGATTCTCACACTTAATCCATTTCTTTTCCATGAATATTAATAATAATTCATGTGTAATTAGTATTTATTTGCCTTCATGTAATATATCCCTCCTCCACATTGACTAGGGATTGTGACATAGATTATTCCATGGTATCAAGGTGTATGCGACACTTATACGACACTTTACGACACTCAGGGCGAGGTACCTAGGTGTGCAAATTTCATGTGTAACCGAATGCCCCCTAAAGTGTGAGGTCAGAAGAGAGAATGATGGTCGAAACACTTTACAAATCTTCAAAGAAAGGGTGTAGACTCGGAGAACCTGGTAGAAGCTGCACACAAACATCCAACAAATATTATGACATGTTTCAAACCCAAGGCAGGCATACCTATGCTTGGGTGATCAAGACTTACAAGATATAGTCGCCATAAAATACACTGCGGATCCATAATTATATTGATAAAAAGGTATAGCCACTGAAGATACACTGTGGATCTATACTCCCATGACCTGAACTGATCGTAGCCACTAAGAATACATAGTGTACCTACGAGATGACAAGACATAGCCACGACCAATACAAAGTGGATCTATGTGATAGTATATGTGCCACTGTTCAAGAGAAAATCCTTCGCAACCTGGGCAAAGTACATATCAGAGTGATCACTCAACCCAGGGTCTTCTTACCGATCCTGATGTAGTACGAATCTAACCATGTGAATAGATTTATTGATGTTGAACATGGCAGAAACCACTTGATTATCGGTCAATGATGTAAACTATTAACAAGCGCGAGGGAGATCACCATTGATGTCAATGATTCCCAAGGTACTCTAGTACATTCTAACTAATGTGAATGGATGAGTTGAAGTCGAACATCTGTGGAATCATCCGATCAGAGGTCAATGATGTAAATCCACTGTCGGATGTGAGGAGGCCTGCCATTGAGGCATGCAGGTCCCAAAGTACTAATTGGTTTCTAAGTCTAGTTCCTGGATAATGTGTTAAAGTTGACAGGAATAGACTTGTTGAAGGAGGGCCTTGATGTATCCCCCATCAACGACATGAAACAGACACAAATATGTAATTGGTAGATCAAATGAACATGGATTGACATGGGTATTGAGACAATATATTTGTGATGGATGACTCTCGAGGCAGATACTTCTCTTGAACACTGAGGCACAACAACAGAAACATGACATGGACCAAAACATGATGATGCAATGGATACTGTGACTTTTGTCAGGTGACCCAAAGGAGTAAGAAAAACTCAGAGGTTTGGTTCAGTGCAGAGGTTCAGCGGATTAAGATGTGTTCAAAGACAAAGTGCCATGTTCAAGGGCGACTCCAAGAGTTTCTTGGTAATGTTCTCAAAAAAATACTTGGCTTGCTTCCTTCAAAATATTCCCCCATCCAGATAGATGAGTACCTCTTTTTAATTTAACAAGCTCGAGGAGGGTAACACATGCTCAATATAACTCACCTTCGATAAGTTCCTCTTCCTTTGTTTAACAAACCGAAAGAAGTAAGGGTTCAATCCCGTATGGGCCTGTCGATGTTTGTTTTAATGAGTCCAAAGATAGAAAACTCGAAGGTTTTTCATGATTATAGTGTTGGAAATATGCCTACAACAGAGATGACGCAGATGATCAAGGCGCAGATGATCAAGGTTGTCATTGATGGCAATCGATTGTTTATGAAGAACAGATGCTGAAACATGCTGCAACATAAATGCAAACACAGACGCAGAA
>ML801694.1:254511-361259 GCA_009831015.1 Picea engelmannii | reverse complement strand
TTAAGCCTGGGAAATAATATTTTAATATTATTTTAAAAAGAGACATGTGCATTTCTGTTTATCCTAAGTTCCTGGCAAGGGAGGGAACGTGCAAGGGGATGCACGCTATGGAATGCATGCAGTTCCTAGGGTGACAAGTGTCAACCCTGGTGCATACAAATATAATCGCCAAGATGAACCATGGGAGGGGATCTTCTCATCCATTCGGACCCGAACCCCTGAGCGTGAAACCGGTATGACCTCTGCCAGAATACCCCGGGGCCATCTCTGAAGCCGTAAAGCCTGTGTTTGTTCTGCAAAAATACGTGTACGCCCTCTGTTCTGGGAGCCGAGAAGATTGTGTCCGTCTGATAAGCCAGTTGACTCTTTACCCGTTCCAACCAGGGATTATGTGTAATTTCCTGCATGGATCGTGGTCACACATTTCTAGAACCATCACCGTGAGATCATCCTGTGACTGCTGAACTGTTTTGGGGAATCCTTGTCTATGTTTCCCATGGGTTGTTGTGACCACGCAGTACTGGACTGCGTGAGGCTTGTTGGCCTGTGAGCGACTCCTCCAGGTGAGAGAGTGCACAGAGGGAGAAGAGAACTCCTGGAAGGAACCCTATAGCTGCCATATAGCCCGGAGACTTCTGGTCCGGTCTATTCCTGTAATCCAAGGTAAGGGATACTGGCAGCCGAAGGACTGTCTAGGTGACAGAGAAGGTGCACTCTCTTGGGGTGGAATAGGCATGTGGGGAATGAGGGTCTATGGGCAGTGAGCGTGGGAGATTCCTGGGAGAGCTCTCTTCCTGATGGTTGTGTATGACTGAATTCCCTGTAACCTCAGCCTAGCCTAGGATTCCCTGCCTGGGGGTGGAGCTCGGTCCCATCTCGGGGTTGACCCACTGTTGAGATGATGAACAGTGTGGTCTACGGTTGGGAGGTTCATGGGAGGCCTGCACTTGGTTGGTGAAGTCTAAAACTGTTAAAAGATAAGTATTCTGAATTATGCTTGATCATGTGTTGCATGACTGAGATGTTTATGTATCATGTTTTCCACTGTGTAAATGAGTTACTGTTGAATGTTATGGCTTGTTTAATTGTAGCAGCAACTTATATATTTTACTCTGAGATTTAAGTGTGTTTAATTGTTAAATGCATGTGCTTATAATTCCAGTATGAATTATGTAAAATTCCATGTATAGAATGGTAACTGAGAGGTTTGGAAACCTCAGTAGTGAAAATGTACACTACATAAATATTGAGTCCCAGAATCATGATTAATCAGCACTTCAAGATCCACATCATTGGGAGTTCAATGCAGCACCAAGGAACTACTTAATTCAAGCAATCTGATGGTAAAGATCCTATAACATGGATATTTTAGATGAAGAAATTATTTCATTTACACCAAATTCCAACTTTACAAAAGGTAAATGTTATAGATTCGTATATAGAACCTAATCAATTTATTTGGTATCCAATGGATTTGTTAACAAAAAAGGGACTCCATTATCTCTTGTTCCATTTTTATAAATGAATTGATATCACATTATGGGGATATTAAGAGAAACACATTCTTTATTCAATTGATAAATCTTTGGAAAAAATATCCAAGTACATAACACATTCAACAATTTCCAAAGCTTAGTCTCAAGGTAAAGAACATTCCATAGGATAATTTTTTATATCTCTTTATGGTAACTTTAAAGGAGAATATTCAACATGAGGTGCATCTCTTCGAACCTAAATCCCTAGAGCATGCTTTCAATATGGAAAGGAAAGTGGAAAGAAAAAACATGTCTACTAGAAGGGTGACCACTAACAACTATATAGAGCACCATGTTCCCCTCTCATAACCTCACTCAATCGACAAGGCTGACACATCGAAATATGAATGAAAGAAGAGAAAAGGGACTATGTTTCAATTGTCACAACAAGTAAAGTAAGGGGCATAAATGTAGTAATCATAAATTATTCTACATGGACTATTAAGAGGAAGAAGATCAAGAATTGGAACCATCTCAAGATCTAGAGCTATAAGAGACTACTCCAAGCATATCTTGTCATGCATTGGACAACATTAGTACTCCACAAACCCTCAAGATAGAAGGACGTCTCAAAAATAAAAAGGTAATAATGTTTATTGATTCTGGTAGTACCCATAACTTCATCAATTACAAATTACAAAAACTTGTCAATTGATTTGTATTTCCAACACCAAAGTTTCAAGTAACGATTATAAATGGAGGTACCATACATTGTTAAAGGAAGCACCATAGTATTAATCTTAATACGGGGGACTATTTATTGTATAGTCCCATGATTGCAATCCAAATGGGTGGTGTTGATGTTTTATTAGGGGACCAATGGTTACAATAATTGGGAACAATGGCCCTTAATTTTCAAGGTATTTTCATGAGATTTTCCTCAAAAGGAAAGGTAATTGAGTTGAGAG
Source organism: Picea engelmannii (assembly GCA_009831015.1). Classification (NCBI taxonomy): domain Eukaryota; kingdom Viridiplantae; phylum Streptophyta; class Pinopsida; order Pinales; family Pinaceae; genus Picea; species Picea engelmannii. Next base: position 358,816 of record ML801694.1, on the reverse strand, counting down.
GTATCCAAGGGAAACATGTTAAAGTGATAAGTTCTAACATCATGAAAAAATTACTCAAAAAGGGACACCATATTGTAATTTAACAATTGTTCTCACTGGATGTTCAAATATCTATATCCTCTTCTCTAGTGGATCTCCAAAAGGTTATCAACAATCATTCCAAGGTATTTGGAGAGATGCCTAAGGGTCTTCCTCCTATTCAATATCATGACCATGCTCTTCATTTGCAACCAGGAAGTGTACCACCTAACATTAGGCCTTACATGTACCCATATTCACAAAAGAGTGATATTGAGCGTATGATTCAATAAATGTTAGAAGTCAACATCATTCAACCTAACCAAAGTTATTTCTCTTCACTAGTGGTGATGGTTACAAAAAGGTATAGTTCATGGCATTTGTGTCTAGATTATAGACAACTCGTCAAAATGACCATCAAAGATAAGTTTTCTATTCTTTTCATTGATGAATTATTAGATGAATTGTAGGGAGCAATTTTGTTTACTAAGTTAGAACTTTTTTATGATATCATCAAATCAAAATGAGGCAAGAAGACATTACCAAAATAACCTTTAGAACACATGGAGGTCATTATGAGTTTTTGGTTATGCCATTTGGCCTTACCAATGCACCTTCAACATTTCAAAGCTTGATGAAATCTATTTTGAAATCCTTCCTTAGAAGGATTGCGTTGGTATTTTTTGATGATATACTAATCTATTGAAAATCTTGGGAAGATCATGTACAACATGTTGAGAAGGTCTTAAAACTATTGGAAGAGAAACAACTATACGGAAGTCCTTCCAAGTGTGGTTTTGGGGTTCAAGAAGTTGAATATTTGGGTCATATTATATCTCATGAAGGTTTCAAAGTGGAACCTAACAAAATTAAAGCTATGATGGAATGGAAAATTCCCAAAACCTTGAAGAATATTAGAGGATCCTTAGGATTGTCAGGCTGTTGCCACAAGTTTGTCAAAAATTATTGTCAAATAACAACACCTCTAATGACATTATTAAATAAGGAGGCATTTTATTGGACTCAATAAGAAACCAAATATTTTGAAAAACTTAAGGAGGATATGTGTACAACTCCTATCCTAGCCACACCTATCTTCAAAAAAACCTTTATAGTGGAGTGTGATGCCTTAGGCCATGGGCATTGGTGCAGTTTTAATGCAAGAAGGAAGGCCCCTTACATTTGAAAGTAGTCAACTTAAAGGAAATAAATTACTCAAACGCATTTATGAAAAATAAATGTTGGCCATACTACATGGAGTTAAGAAATGACACCCTTACCTAATAGGAGGACACTTCAAAGTAAACATAGATTATGATAGTTTGAAGTACTTCTCGGAACAATGATTATCTTCAGAAGAGAAATAGAAATGGTTTACAAAGATGCTAGGTTATGACTTTGAAATTATCTACAAAAAATGAAAACATAGTATGGTAGCATATTCACTTTCAAGGAAATAAGAAGAAATATAGGGTTTAATATGTGCTAATTCCATTCCACAATTTGATTGGGTGGAAGAAGAAAGGATAGAATGGAAGCAAGATCAAAATATATGCAAGATAATTCAACAACTACAAAATGACCCAAGTGCATTAGATAATTTTTTGTGGAAGAATTTTTTGTTGTAGTATCAAGATTACTTGTATCTATGCAAGAATTACCAACTCAAAAAGAAAGTCCTTTTGGAATTGCACACTTCTCCTATAGGAGGAATTCATGGTTCTTGAAAACTTACCATAAGATGAAGAAGGATTGTTTCTGGGAATGTATTAAACCTTGTGTTCAAAATTTCATGTTGAATGTGCGGTATGCCAACAGAATAATAGAGAGACAATAAAGTCCCCAGGTATCCTAGAACCATTAGCTATACCAAGTCAATATTGGGAAGAGGTTTCAATGGACTTTATTACATGTTTACCCAAATATGAAGGAAATAATGTCATCATGGTAGTAGTGGACCGACTGACAAAGTGTGCTCATTTTGTTCTCTTTCTCATTTTTTAAAGCAAGTATAGTAGCCACAACATTCATGGAAACAATTCAAAAGCTATATGGAATCCCCAAGATTATTCTAAGTGATAGAGATCCAATTTTCACTGGAAAATTTTGGAGTGAATTATTTTCTTGTTTGGGTACTCAATTGGCTCACAACTAATGTTACCATCCTCAATTTGATAGAAAAATTAAGATTGTGGGTAAATGTATAGAAGTATATCTTCATTTATTTGCATCTAATAAACAAACAAAATGGATCAAATGGTTTCCCTTGTCAGAATTGTGGTACAAAACATCCTTCCATACTTCATAAAAATATTTCCCCATTTATGGAACTTTATGGATGCCATCCTCCATCCATCACATCACTCTTGAAAGAGAATGCAAAGGTTCAAGAAGTGGAGGACCACATAGGGCACCAAAAAGAAGTTCTAAAACTATTGTATGACAACTTGGTTATAACATAGAATAGGATGAAACAACAAGAAGATCAACATCGCAATGAAAGGGAATTTGAAGTGGTGGAATGGGTATTGTTTAGGCTACAACCATAGAAACAAATGTCCCTCAAGCAAAAAAAGAAGGAAAATACATTAGAACCCAAGTTTTATGGTCCCTATAATGTGTCATAGAGGATTGGAAGTACGTCTTAAAAATTGAAGTTGCCTCAATATTCACGTGTACATCTAGTCTTCTATGTGTCTTTCCAGTTCAAATTATTTTTCCATGGATTAATGAAGAAGAGAAAATCATACTAGAAACATAAACAATCCTTGAAACATAGAATAAGAATATACTAAATTGAGAAATTACTAAGTACTTCATCAAGTGGAAGAAACTACCCGTGGAAGAGGCGACATAGGAAGATGAGTTATTCATGTTGAAAGACCTGTAGTTAGTCAAGTGTTGAGGAAAACACGTGTTTGAAGGATGGGGGCATGTTAAACCCTAGATAATGAGTTATATTTCTATTGTTATATTAGTGTTGTCAACTAGATCCATTAATTGTAATGTCACTCTTTGTCTCCCCCCCCACACTAATTATACCTAGTTTTAGAATCATCTCATCTCATTCTTGTACATTTATTCTATTGTACAAGGAGGTTTCCCTCTGGAAGAGACTTATCTTTCATTCTTATATCTATTTCCCCAAGCATGGAGCTTCTTCACTTTATTTTTAAACTATATTAGTATTTATTTCCTAACATACAAAATCTTCTAGTGGAATATCCATGGAAATTTAGAGATTATTAAACTTGCTACATTAGTCGAGAATATATTTCCTTATGAAACTAATTGCATGCAATTTTTCATATAAACAACAAAGAGATGTTCCTATTAGGACTATTTCAATAATCAACCTGAAAACAAATAATGGTGAGTGTCATAACGTAAAGGGAGGACAAATGGACTTTGGGAAGTGATTTGGTTAGACATGACACTGTTAACCATATTCACATTGCAATCTCGATTCCATCAATGAAAAGACGAGGCGTTCATGCCAAGTTTATCTTGAAGACTACTTACTTGATAATGAAATATGTAGTATACTTTTATATATTCAAAGGTATATACAATCATGATAGGGTATACACCCTATGTATCAAGAATCACTGAATAGGTTTTACCATATTCATTAGTACCACAAAATTGTTGGTAGATGATGATATTGTAATTTAATTAAATTCACATGAATAAATTTATTCTTTGTACTCTGCTTTATCTACACATACTCAAAATTTGATTATTTGGTTATTTGTATTTATGCTATACTCTTATGATTGATTCTAAATAACATATGATTTGATTCTAAATAACAATTTTATTCATAATACCAATTGAAACTTAAATAAAACTCTCTTTTAATAATGTTAAAATAAAGAAATGAGAAATCTCCAAACTCTTTTAAGAATGTTAAAATAAAGAAACAAAAGAATCATTTTGAGATAATTTGAAACTTTTGAATTTTTTTTTTCTTATTTTTAGTTTATTTGTTTTTCTCTATATCTTGTGTCTTATTTATTTAATATTTACATATTAAAAATAGTTCAACTATTTTTAAATTTACATCATTGACATATACATAACATCTCATCCAGGTTCAAACCTTTCTCTTTGTACTTCAAATACTTATCCCAACTTTTTCAATTAGATATTTAATTAGTGTACACAATTTTAATTATGAATTTGAAGAATAAAAACATATATGTATATATTAATGTTTAGTATTTTTTTAATTTTTTTTTAAATTATATTTTTTATTATTAATATAGATGTTATATATTTCTTTCATATTTTTTTTTAATCAAAATTACATTTAATCAATTTTCTAAATATGTAATAATAAGAATAAATATTATTTGATTCATAATTACTTTAAATTGTGTCCCATGTTGGATCATAAAAAATGTATAGCAAGGGAACTTCCACAATTAGTATGGTGTGCTTATAATAAAAACAACTACATAAAGTTGTATGGTGGAGCATCTCCCACCACCTAATACACTCAAAGCCAAAGCTATGTCATGTGTAAGGCCAAAGGATAACATCTTCTAGCTTCTTCTCCATCACCCCCCATTATGAAAGGGAAATTAAGAAAACTAGATAAATACACCTTTTTTTAACTAATGTTTTTGGAATGTACATAGGGATAGTATGTATGGTATGTAGGGAGTATGATTAATGTAATATTAGGAAATTAAGGGGATATTTATGTGATGTGGTCATGGAATAAGGTCGACTATGTAATTAGTGGGTAATAAATAGGTTCATTAAGTAGTCTCATAGTAATAAATGTAATAATGAGTAGATGAGAGAGTATATATGCACATGAATACCATTATGTTGGGATACAATAAATGTTGTATTATAACAATAATTACTTGTGGAGTGATTCCTTCTAAACAAGTGTTAATAAATGCAAAGTGGTTGTGACATTTCATAATTGGGGTCATAATATGGAATTAGAGAAGTACCATAGAAGTTACACCTGTCTCAATTTTAAATTCATTTGGTACTTTTATCTCTCTATTTATGAACTAGGTTACAATAGAATCATAATGACTATGTAATTTCAGAATTACGGCCATGATATAGAATTATAGAAGTATCGTGAAGGCTACACTCATTTAAAGTTTAAATCCTTGTGGTACTATTATCTCTCTATTTATGAACCAAATTGCAATAGGTTCAATTTCAATAGAAGCATAATGGCCATGCATTTCATAATTAGGGCCATAATATAGAATTAGAGAAGTATCGTGAAAGTTACACCCATTTCAAGTTGAAATTCTTGAAATATAATAATATTTGTGTTTATGAATGATATTGTAGTATAACTAGTGCCATGAGAAGCAAAGTGGTTGTGCCATTTCCAGATTGGGGTCATAATACCAATTTTGATCAATATTAAGGGAGTTATGGCAATTTCAATTTTGTTTCCCCAAAATCCGAGCTACACTGAATAGTTCCATTGAAAAGTAAGTTATTTCTTCAAAACCCTATTTCTAATTACATTTTTTCCAAGTGAGATGTTTTTAATGAAAAAAATGTGATGCTACTAATATTGAAGAATACACAAAAGAGAAGAATTCAATATGGCAAGAGCATTAGAGAATTCGGGTAAGCATTAATTTAAAAGATTATGCTTCCATGTGGTGGAAGTTGCTTAACTATGATAGGATGATGGTACTTTTAGATGAAGCATATGAACAAATATTTTTAGTCTCATGCCAATAAGGAATATAAAGAAAGAACCAAGGGTTTGTTTTCATGTGCAAACTTCCTATTATTGGTCATGGATGTCTTCAAGAGGAGAAGGTCATTATTTCTATAAACCTAGTAGCAAGTATAATTTCATCCATGTCGACTTGGATAAAATATTATAGGTCCCAATAAAGCATTCATATATGAAGATTATAATGGATATATATGTTTTACATTCATATTTTCATGCTATATATATGGATTATGTGGATATTATTCTTGGATATCCTTGGATGGAATTGATGGGTACAGATAATATTAAGGTGTAAACAAAGATTATGAAGTTTTGCTACAAGAAAACGAAAATCACCTTACATGATATTTCTCTTATTAAGAAACAAGGACCCATGATGACACATCAAGAAGTCCTTGTAGGGAATATAATTGTAGTACCAATAGACATATTAAGTGCATTGTCAAAGGTTGAATCTAAAGAAATGTATATAGAATCATTTGAAGGAGAGTCCTAGAAAGGAATAACAATGAAGGAGAATATATGGAGTTCTATAACTAAAGGGAACCACATGTTGAAGAGTTAAAGATAAAAGAACCGATAGCTAATCTTGCTACATATCGCCACCTACACTACCATGAAATACAATAGTCACGAAGGAAAGGTTGTAAGCTTTAGTAAACATACTATGTACCAATATGGATTCAGAAAGACACCCATACATAAATACATCATGGAATAAAATAAATGAGCGCATATATCAACACATCATAGTGACAAAAAGGAACCAAAGTGACAACTAGAATCAATATCGAGGTCATAAGGCAGAAGTTGGACCCCATGTTAGAAATTCACTAGGATGGATGGATGTTTGTTCTTGGTGCCAATTGACTACATTGCTTAATAGATCTTATTATATGGCTTACACTCATGCTTCAAGGATGAAACATGCAAAGGGGGATGGAATGAAATTTACCTAGGGAGGATAATTAATGTAATATGAGGCACCTAGGGAGGTACCTAAGGGGAATAATTAATGTAATGTGGCCATAATCATGGAATAAGACCAAATAGTAATTGTTGGGTAATAAATAGGTCCACAGGTATTTGCAGGTAATAAATGTAATAATGAGGGGTAGATGGCATAGACCCCTATGAATACTCATGAGAAATTATATAATTATATATATATACACGCGCGCGCGCACACACACACACACACACACACACATGAGTATCATTGTATGGAGATATGTTAAGGATTATATTGTAACAAACATTGTTTGTGGAGTGATGGGTTCTATTCTCACTATGGCTTATTATTACATTTATTACTCCCTAGCTACCTAGTGGGCTTGTTTATTATCCACTAATTACCTAGTGGGTGTTATTTCATGGTTATGGCCACATTACATTAATTATCCTCCTTAGGTACCTCCCTATGTATCTAATATTACATTAATTATTCTCTCAACATACCTCCCTAGGTACACTACATTCCCTCCCCTTTCCATGTTTCATCTTCAAAATGTGAGTGTAAGTTATATATTATGATTTTTTTAAGCAATGTAGTCAACTAGTATCAAGCACTAACATCCATCCATCCTAGTGAAATTCGTGCAAGGGGTCTAACTTTTGCCTTGCCACCTCAATCTTAATTATGGTTGCTCCTTTGGCATCTTGTTGTCATTTTGCTATTTTTATAGCCTCATTTATTGATTTATTCCTCTATGTTTCTCTATATTGGGTGTTTTTTTAGTCTCATGTAGGTCCATAGTAGGGCTACTAATGGCTATGGAATTTTCCTTGCCACCTCAATCTTGATTATGGACTTTCCTTGATGACTGTTGTCTCTTACGGTGGTGAGGGTGGCGATATTTAGAAAACTTGGCTATTGGTTATTCTTTCTTTCATTATTCACCCTATGCTTCCTTTAGCTCTGTAGATTCTTCTTCCTTTTTATTACAGTTCCCTTCTTGGGGATCTCCTTCATGTCCTTTTGTGGAATATTTTATTAATTCAACCTTGGATTATTCATCTGATATGTCTATAGGAACTATAATTAATTTTCCTCCAATGACTACTTCATGTGCCACCTTGGGTCCTTATTTTCGAGTAAAAGAAATATCCAACATTGTGATTTTCTTTTTCTTGTATGAAATTTCCATAAACATGTTTTGCACATATGTTAACTATACCCATTGACTCCATCGAAATATATCTAAGAATAATATCCATATCATCCATATATTTAGCGTGAAAATCAAAATGAAGAATATATTTATCAATATAAATATTCAAATATTTAAAAATTTGAACATTCTCACCCTCAACTGTTGTGCATTGACTATACTTTATGTGGACCTGAAATCTTTTAGCCCATACAACATTGATGAAATTATTATTACAACTAGGGTTTAAAATAATAATGACCTTCCCCTGCTGAAGGAATCCATGAACTTGCAATAGAAAGTTGTCAAATGAAAATAAACCTCTAGTGCTATTTACCATTCTTAGTGGCATGAGATCACATTTATAAATATGTTTTTTCATAATCTTCATCTGAAAGTATGAATATCTCCTTAGAATAAAATTACTTACCCCATATAGTCACTTTGTCTCTTAGATTAATGTATAGAGTGCTTTTCAAATGAAATGGATTTTTTACTTAACGACTTCTATGTATTCTTTAATACTAGGACCATATAAGTTTCTTGTAAAATACATCTTCGTTGTGAATACCCAAACATAGAATTGGGGTTTTGAAGAAATAGGTTATTTTTCAATGGAGCTCTTTTATGAGGCTAGGGTTTTGGGTAGCGAATTTTAAACGACCACAAATCCCTCAATATAGATTGAAATTTCTACATTTACCTCAATTATGAAATGACATGGTCACTTAGTGTTTAATGGAACTAACACTATCGTAATTTGGTACACACATACAAATCTTCCAAAGGGTTTTTGACTTCCAACATAAAAGAGTTGTAACTTTTGTGATAATGTCTAGAATCACTATTACAACCCAAATACGACAACCAATCTTCATCTATTGATACTAGTTCTACTCCAATCCAGTTCATAAACAGAGAAATAATTGTGTCACGATAATTTCAAATTGAAATGGGTGTAACTTCTTCAATACCTCTTTGATTCTCTATTATGACTTCAATTTTGAAATTCCATGGCCACTTTGCTTCTACTGGCATTGGTCTAGTTGCAATTTGGGTGCAATGTGAAAATATATATGCTCTATAGTACTTGCAGTCATCATTGATAAAAAAACCCATAAAACAATTGATTTTAAATCAAAGATATCTTTACTTCTTGGAATCCAATTTGAGCATTGAGAAGAACTCTAATATGCAATTTGTTTCTTCAAATTCTACACAAAACGATTTTGAAATAGATTTGAGTGTTGTTGTCCTACTTTTCACCTTGACAATTTACCCAAAAAAAAGGGAAAAAAGAAAAAGTGTATTCTTACCTTTTTTTTTTAATCCAAGAAAGAGATTTGATACCACTTGTAGTATACCTTAGTATATAAAAGATAGAGACCCTTAACTTCAAAATCACAAATTAAATCCACACAAAAATAAATGCAATAATATAGAGCAAACCCTTAACATAGGGTAACATGATCTAGATTGGATCATTACATGATTTTTCATCTATGTTGGTACTTGTGGGTGGAAAAATTGGAGGAATTGACTTGTAGGGCAAATTTTAGTGGTAAGTCCCAATTTGGAAATTTGGGGTTCAAAACCTTCTTAAGCTATTTTGAGGCATCAAATGACATTTTTGGGGGTCAAAACTTTGTGAACGTAGCTCACAACCCCTTGACACTATTCTACACATTGAGATCTTTCCAATGGTGTAAAAATCACCTCAATCATCACTCATATGTGGAAGTTATGTCTCCCACAAGTTGACCTACCTTGTTGACCACCATGGTACAAGTGGTTGCCATGCCAACCGCCATTAATCACACATGTGGGGATAGCTACCCATGGAATTTCAAGAAGATTATAGAATGTCCAAAACCTTATCACTAATTGAGGGTTGAGGATGCAAAAACCCTAACCTTGGATGACTATCATGCTATGTTAAATACCAAGCCACTAGGAGGAGAAATGATTCAATTCCTTAGCATTGTACTTGTTCCAGAGTTGAACAAAGCATCTAGAAGTGGTATTTTGAGAGCATAACAGAGGGGGTAGGAGATTCTGTATTGGTTGTTTAGGCCACAATGTCATAGGAAACTCCTTAATGAATGTGCCTTTCTTTGTATTTGCATTTTCATAACTGAAGAAAAGAGAGCATAGAATAGGCCTCGCCTTCTAGTTGGGTTTTCTACTGTATTGGGCTTCCTCGGACACATATTGTGTTCAATGGTGTGGATGGTGTGTTTATTTTCTTGTTCTTTCATTTCGATTTCAGTTATTTCATAAATTCAAGCACTAAGCTAGTAATAATTAAATATGATATCTAAGGAAATAACCTTGAACAAAAGAATATTTTAGTATAATACAAGATCTACTGTGACAAACTATTCCAATGGAATACCCATGATAGTTTATAGATCATAATACTTTCAATTAATCCTTATAGAAGGAATCACTCAACAAGTCATGCTTCTTATAATACAATCCTCAACATATATCCATATAATGATATTGATCTGGATTGGATCATTATATTATTTGTCATCTATCTTGATGCTTTCAGAGTGGAAAAAATTGGAGGAATAAGCTTGCAGGGTCATTTTAATCGCAGGTCCCAGTTTGGAAAATAAGGTTTTGAGGCCTTCCAGATCCATTTTGAGGCATCAAATGTCATTTTTGGAGGTCAAAAATTTCCTACTTTTATCTTGGATCCCTTAACACTTCTCTATACATCGATACATATCCAACGATGTAAAAATTGTGTCAATTGGAGCTCATATGCAAAAGTTATGCCTCCCACAAGTTGACTTATGGTGTTGACCACCATGGTATGAGTAGATGCCACATCAACCCCCATTACTCATGCATATGAGGCTAGCCAGGTATGTAATTTCACGAATATTCTAGAAGGTCCAAAACATTATCATAATTTAGAGTCGAGGAAGTCGAAAAAGGAAGTCAAAACCCTATCCCTAGATGTTTATCGGGCGATGTTAAATACCAGGCTGCTAGGAGGAGAAGGGGTTACATTCTTTAGCATTGTATTTGTTCCATAGTTTAGCAGAACACCTAGGAGTGGTATTTTGAGAGCATAATAGAGGAGGGGAGATTTTGTAGTAGACGTACAAGCCACAATTTTAAAGGAAACTCCACAAAGAGTGCCTCTTTCTTTGTACTTGCATTTGAAGAAAATAGAGCAGAGTGGCCTCACCTTATAGCTAGGTTTTCTCCTATATTGGGTTTCCTAGGTTATATATTTTTCTTATTTGTGGATGATGTGTGAGTATTTATTTATGCTTATTTTTTCCTTTCAACTATTTCATACATTTTAAGAAGAAAACCAGTAATTAAAGAATCCAAAATCTAAAAGAAATTAACCTTCACAGTAAATATTTCAATATTTTATTAGATCTGTTGTGACAAATTGTCCAGTTGAATATCCACAATAATTTACAGATCATATACTCATGTGTATATGTAACATACCCATCCACCCACAGGTCAGGCTACATCACCTCAAGCCCACTTTCGGACTTCTTTCAACTTCTGGTCTAACTTGTAATTAATAAAGATGCATGGAGTAGTCACATGCATAGATCAAAGTTCATGATACACCATAATTAAGAAGAACCATAGGTCACACACAACAATAACCAACAAGCAAACATACTATGGATACGAAATTCATAGATAAATAAATACACAGCGGAATAATTACAAAAGTAAATAAAACCATAACAGAGAGCACTTATCTTTAATGAAACAAATCACCAACTAGATGTAGATCAAGGACGTTCCACCCAACCATAGACAATGTTGTTCAAGGTCTCAACAACAGTGTAACCCCCGAGATAGGGATATGAATCCACAAGGATGGTTCCAGAGTGTCACTCGGCTTCCCAAACCAGTCAACACTCAAGCTCTCATAGGATTTTCAACACCCACAACAATCTAAAGTACACCAACTCTCTGCTACCCAGCATGCACAAACTAAGACAATTGACCCCCTTCTCTGTGACACAGTCCCTCAGGCTGTCAATATCCTTTTAGGGATCTAGTTTAGCTAGTCTAGAATCTCCATGTTGGGACTCTGAGGACTCGCAACAGTGAGAAAAATGGAACACATGCCAAAGCATCTTAGACATACAGGCCTGGATTCATGGCTGGAATACACCAGCAGTCTATACAACTAACAAAACCATGGCTCCTCTTCAACAGTTCATTTTTCCCTTCCCAAGACAAAATGCGAATGAGGAAAGGCGAGTGGGTGAAAGAATTAATAGAGTGATAACAGAACGAAACGTGTGAACAACGAGAAATTGAGTGAGTGAGTGAATGAGTGAGAAATAAGAAACTAGAAGAATAAGAATGAGAACCCCACAAACAGACCAAGGACAGGTTTATGTAATTCTTGGAATTAAGGAACCACTTGGCCTTCCCCCCAAGAAGCTCATGTAACTTTTATTCTCCATTAAAACAAAATGGGTAAATAAAATATAAAATAAATACTTAGCCCCTCAAGCCCCCTCTCTTGTGCAATAATAGCCCCCTATAACTCTTGTCCTTGTCTGTCTATTAGCGAGTGATGTATTTATTAATAATAATGACCAAAACATTACATTTCCTAGGCACAGTGGCCTCTTTTAATTGTTTGCCCACTTTGGCCTTTCATGGATTAACAAAATACATTGTTTAATACGAGGCTCAAAACCCAGGGTGTTACATCCCCTCCCCCTTATTTTGGCACTATCCTCAGTGCATATACAAAACAACGATCAAAATCTCAAAATTTATTCAAAAAGTTGTTGGTACTCTTCTCGCATGGCATCTTCATGGTCCCAAGTAGCATCTTCAGGACCGTAGCAGGTCCACTGGACCTTTACTAGCTCTATAACTCGATTCCGGATCATTTTGACTTTTATGTCTAATATTCGCGTTGGATGGACCTGAAAGTCTCCCTATGTCTCTACCTGAAAAATATGTCAATCAATAGCATGGTTAGGATCATGTGCATATTTTTTTAGCAAAGATACATGAAATAAATTATGCACATTCATAGAAGCAGGTAATGCAAGCATGTATGCAACTGGCCCTATTCTATCCAATATCTCAAATGGACCATAGAACCTAATTGTTAGCTTTGTACAACTACCCAACTTCAAAGAGCTCTTCTTGGGATTCACTTTTAAAAGCACATGGTCCCCCACTTTAAATTCTCAAGTTGTTTTGTTCTTATCTGCATAAATTTTCTGTCTATCTTGAGTTGCCTTTAAATTCTGCTTAATTCTAACCATCTGGTCTTCCATATCCTTGAGAAATTCTGGCCCAAGTACCACTATGTCTGTTGGGTTGTCCCAACTCACTAGAGTATTGCATTTCCTTCCATACAACGCTTCAAATGGGCTCATTTTCAATGAAGATTGATACCCATTATTATAGGAAAACTCAAACAAGTGCAAGTAATCTTCCCACTTAGAGGGATTATCCATCACATACATTCTCAACATGTCTTCAATTACTTGGTTGACTCTCTTTGTCTTCCCATCTAACTGTGGGTGGTATGTTGTGCTAAATTTCAGATTTGTACCAAATTCTTTAAACAATCCCCTCCAGAAATTTGAAGTAAACTTTGTATCTTTGTCTAAGACAATTGTCTTAGGTATCCCATGCAACCTAGAAATATCCCTCATGTAAATTTCTGCAATATTAATTGTTGTATGAGTCGTTTTTACAGGAACAAAATGAGCAGCCTTTGTCAATTTATCAACCACTACCATGATTGAATCATTTTGTCTTGTTGTCCTAGGAAATTTAGTTATAAAATCAATGGTTACCACTTCCCATTTCTTCTCTGGAATTTGTAATGGATGTAGCAAACCCGCTTGGTGCCTATGCTTAGCCTTCACTCTCTGACATTCCATACATCTAGCAATGTAATCAACAACATCTTTCTTCATTCCTGGCCAAAAAAAATGGTTTCTTACTAATGCAATCATCTTCTGGTAACTGGGATGTCCGACATATGGAACATTATGCATTTCTTTTAATACCAAATTCCTAATTTCTTCGGAACTAGGAACATAAATTCTTTTTTTATGCATAAGTAATCTATCTTCCTTCATCTCATATTCTTTAATTTTCTGTTGTACATTTTCTTGTTGTAAGATTTCCTTTACCTGTAGGTAATGCTGGTCTATGACAACAACATCTAAAATTCTTCTCTTTAAATCTAACTGATGTATACTAACAACAATAACATGCATGAGATGTACTCTTCTACTAAGTGCATCGACAACTTTATTTTATTTTCCTTTGATATGCTTAATGTCAAAATCGTATTCACTTAAAAATTCCAGCCATCTTGTTTTCCTAGAATTCAAAGTTGGTCGTTCAAAAATATATTTCAGACCACAATGGTCTATTCTTAGTTCAAATCTCTTCCCCATGAGATAATTCCTCCACATATTCAATGTGTGAACAATGGAAACAAGTTCCAAATCATGTGTGGCATATTTCCTCTCATTTTCTTTAATCTTTCTAGACGCATAACCAATGACATGTCCATTTTGAGTGAGGACTCCACCAAGTCCTTCATTGCATGCATATGTACATACCACAAAACTTTCATTTGGGTCAAAAATATTTAAAATAGGTGCATTAGTAAGTAATTCTTTCAGTAGATTAAAGTTCTCTTCACACTCAAATGTCCATTCAAATTTAGTTCCCTTCTTTTGCAAAGAAGTGATGGGATGCACAATCTTAGAGAACCTTGCTATAAATCTTTTGTAGTAACCGAATAATCCCATAGAAGATATGACTTCTGAAACATTCTTGGGTGTTGGCCATCCTCTAATGGCTTCAATCTTCTCTGGATCTACTGCTATACCTTGTTCTGAAATAATGTGTCCCAAGTAATGGATCTGTTCTTGGTAAAAATAAAACTTACTAATCTTGGCATACAATTCATGTTCCCTCAGTACTTTCAATACCAATCTTAGGTGATGTTCATGCTCTTCCTATGACTTAGAATAGACAAGTATGTCATCCAGGAATACTATGACAAACTTATCCAAATAATTTCTGAATATGCCATTCATTAAACATATAAAGATAGCAAGTGCATTGGACAATCCAAATGGCACCACTACAAATTCATAATACCTGTACCTAGTTCTAAAGGATGTCTTATTGATGTCTTCTTCCTTGATTCTTACTTGATGGTATCCTGATATCAAGTCTATCTTTGAAAATATATTTTCTCCTCTTAGCTGATCAAAGAGGTCATAAATTCTAGGTAGAGGGTACTTGTTCTTCACAATGGTTTTATTCAACTGTCGAAAGTCAATACACGGCCTCAAACTTCCATCCTTCTTTTTGACAAAGAGTACTGGTGCTCCCCAAGGTGAAACAATTGGAATTATGTACCCTTTCTTCAACAATTCTTCCCACTGCATTTGTAATTCTTTTAATTCTAGTGTACTCATTTTGTAAGTTTTTTTTTATACCAGGGAAACTCTTGGCATTAAATCAATAGAGAAATATATCTCCCTCTTTGGTGGAAACCCTGTTATTTCTTGGAATACATCTTCAAATTATTGTAGTACCGAAAATTCTTCAAGGCTTGGCCCCTTTGTCTTTGTTGGCTCCTCCACATGGGCTGCATACAATTGAAATCCTTTTCAGAAAAATCTCTTCAGTTGTAAGGTTGAAATCTCCCTTATAGAGATGGGTCTTGTAACTCCTTTCACAGTGCTCTGTTTTCCTTCTTCATCAAGACATGCAAATATCTTATTATGACAATCTACGACAACATGATTCTTTTCCAACCAATCCATTCCAATTAGAATGTCATAAGACCCCAATGGTATAATATTTAGATCAGTTTTAATATTCACACCATAATACTTATGGAAAAACCTCTAACCATATCTTGGATTCTCCTTTTGGTTCCAGTGGCTAGTTGAACCAAAGTTGATTTTCCAAGCTTAATTT
Organism: Picea engelmannii; assembly: GCA_009831015.1. Classification (NCBI taxonomy): domain Eukaryota; kingdom Viridiplantae; phylum Streptophyta; class Pinopsida; order Pinales; family Pinaceae; genus Picea; species Picea engelmannii. Next base: position 342,928 of record ML801694.1, on the reverse strand, counting down.
TCTCCAAATGTAGTCTATCCACTATTTTAAGATCAATGTAACAATGACTTTCTCCTGAATCAATTAAAATAAAAACAAGATGATTAATTATCTTACCTTCCACCTCGATCATATTGGATTGGTACTCTGCTTGTCTATCATCTAAGGTTGCATAAATTCTTCCAATGTCTTCTACTGTTGTTTCCTCTTGGATGTTGTGCATGGTCTTCACTCTGTCCTTTTTGTGAGGGAAATCCTTGTAAACGTGATCTTCTTTGCATCCCCAACATTGGATTGGTGGTCTTCCCCTTTTTCCCAAGGAGTCTTCTCTCTTGGATTCATCCTTAGCATTCTGGTCTTGGTGATTTTTATTTGGGCTATTTCTATTAAAAGGAGGTTTGAATCCCTTACTCCTCTGATCAGACTTCTCCTTCTTCTTATCCTTCCATTATTTTTGCATGGACTCTCTGCCCTTTTCTTGCTCATACATGTACTTATCCTTCCTGATGGTCTCATTCAAGGTCCTAGGTTCATCATATTAAATATTCTCTTTATAAAAGGATGGAGGTCCACTTAAAAACCTTTGTACTTTCACCTTCTCATCTTTTATAAACCCCACATACTTTAGCAGCCCCACAAAATTATTTTCATACTCTGCAATGGTCATGCTTCCCAGCCTAAGTTCAAAGAACTCCTGCATTTTATTTTCATAGAAGTGTTCTGAAAGGTACTCCTTCTGAAAATATTTCTTGAACTGATTCCAAGTGATCCTATTCTCATTAATATGTTCAACTTGCTTCAGTTGATCCCACCACATAGCAGCTTTCCCATGTAAATGGTATATGGCAATTCTGGCTTCTAGGTTTGATGAGTAGTTATGCAATTGAAAATACCTCCCGAGTCCAAGCAACCATGCCTGAACATCATCTTCCCTTTCTCTTTCACCATCAAAGGATGGTGGCTTAATATTCCTCAACTCTCCTTGCAAACTGACAAATTCATGTCTTCTTCTTTGGTGCATAATAGGAGACACCTCTAGACTACTTATGGAATCTTCAGATGCATAAAATTTCCTTGTTTAATAGGGAGGTGAGTGATGTCTATGAGTTCTACTAGCACTTATTGAATAACCAGTTCTTCTGCATTCATATCTTTTTTCATGACATCTTCCCTCTTCCTCCTGTTTTGAGTTTGATCCATTCTTTGTTTGCCTTTACAACTTATTTAAGATTTGCATCACTTGAGAATTTATCTGATTTTGTTATCTTATTAGTCCCATCTCGTTGTCTGCTTTGTAACTTTGCACCTCTATTTTCAAGCTTCTCACAGTCTCTGTCAATGTTTCTTGCTCCCCTCTATCCTTCTGTCCGTTGGATTTTGTCTCTGCATTACCAACACTAATATTTTGACCTTTGGCCTATTTATCATGGCTGGAAGCTCCCTCTCATTCTTAAATTTCTTGAATACGCATTCTTATACTAAACTGATATGTTCATACCCCAAAATTCTGCAAAATGTGGAAGCTACCATTTTGTTAGAATTATGCATATTAAAAAATATTCCAAGCAATTTTATAGGTACTTTTATTCTTGATTCATGAATAAATATCACCGTTATCCAAAATAGAATGATTCCAGGTCCTTCTCCTCTAAATCAAATTTCCAACAACTGAAATCTCACCCCAATCGGATATCAAAGCTGGAAGTTAGGGATCCCTGAAAAAAATACTGTCAACCCCCCTTAGATGATACATAAATCGAATTCCGCCCAGGCGCCTCCTTCAAACCATGTTCCATGTGACCACGACTTGAAACCGTGGCTTAATCACCCTTTAATGCCCTACTTTGTGTTTTTTCTACACAGGAGCTGGCACGAACACCATGTCTAAGGGCTTGGTTACCTTCCAAGCCCCTTTTTACCTTAGCATGGGACCTGCACTGGGACCAAGTCCTCCGAACTTTGGCCTTCATATTTTTTCCCTTGTCAAATTTCGTTTTCCCTCGGAGTTACAATTCGTCGAACCCGTCAATCATTCCACTAGCAAAAACAAACGGTCTAGACTTAATCTCCCTTCAAATGGATGGTCCTGCCCCCATCTGGAGGCTTCAATGAGATCAAAGGTTGCGACCTAATCAGGCGTTGAGATGAACGACTATCAACCAATTCAGAAATTTGGCGCTTCGGGGCTCGAAAATATTTCCTTTCCCGAGTCTTCCACTTCCCCATAGTGGCAATCCGCTGAAGTACTTACACTGTTCATCCATGGTTTAATCGGATGATCGAGACTTAATCAAGCGTTGGGATGGATGATACTTACACACTTCGGAATTTCGATGCTACAAGGCTCTAGGATATTTCCATTCTTGAGTCTACCACTTCCCCAGAGTGACAATCTGCCAAAGTGCCCACCCATCCTCCCTCTGCTTGATCCAACGGTCGAGAAAGGTCCCAAAGGGATCTCAGATCAATGGTCTGCATGCCTTCGCGACTTCAGTCTTCGACACTTTTCACTGATAGAAACTTGGACACCCCCGAACTCATAAACTCCTGGAGATGACATGGCACGCTGACGTCACCTAGGGTGATGTGGACTCGTGGCACATGTGCCACGTGTCACTAAAAAAAGAACAGATTGGGGTCCAAAAGGTACCAATCCTGGGTGACACATGTCCTCTCATGGAACCCCTTCCACGTGGCATAATCCACATCATTAACCACACTGACGATCCACAATCTATGCTTCATATCCGACGACCTGTGTAATTTCATGACTTTACACTTTTGTGAATCCAGTGCTTCGTGGCTTTGATCTGCAACATACCCAGAAATCATCGAAGTGGCAAAGTTCTGAAGTCTGAACTTCGCTAACCCTCCACCACTGCTAGATCTGACGGCCTGCAACACTCCTGAAGTCCTTCCCTTGATCTAACGATCGACGAGAATTATGGGACTTCGACGCTCGAGGTGGTAACATTTCAGCAAAGTTTAAAAATCCTGGAGTGAAATCACCCGAAGTGGTCCATGTTAGGTGACCACGATCGACGACGAATATTCCCCCATGCATCCTATAAGATCGGACAGTTGATGGGACCTCGCAACTATGACCTTCGGCAGTTCAAGCTTTTCCTACCTACCATAATCGTCAAAGCGACGAAGTTCCAAACTCTTTCATCTCCTGCTTGGCTTCGATCGACGACTGACAATCGACAAGATTGATGTGACAATTGTGACTTAATCTTTCCCATCCTTTGGTTTCTCCTTTATCGAACGACCCCTTTTCACCTGCCTTCCGATCTAACGATCCAGAAATCCTTGATCCCACAGTTGTGATTGCTCCCGAATTCAAATGGGGACGGTCACGATTCTACGATCCTTTACAAGGATCTCCATCTGCACGACGCTCTAGCTTTTGTGTGATCCTGCAATGGCATCTCTCCTAAGATTTATGATTTCAAGGTCATAATTGATCTCAACCATGAGACTCTGACCAACAGATCTAGCCCATACCAGCCCGATGTTTCAACCAGAAGCTCTGATACCAATCTGTAATGTAACCAAGCCACCCACAAGATGGGCTACGTCACCTCAAGCCCACTTATGGACTTCTTTCGACTTCTGATCTAACTTGTAATTAATAAAGTTGAATGCAGTAGTCACATGCATAGATAAAATTTCATGCTACAACATAATTAAGAAGAACCATATGTCGCACACAACAATAACCAACAAACATGCATACTATGGATACACAATTCATAGATAAACAAATACATAGTGGAATAATTACACAAGTAAATAAAACCATAACAAAGAGCACTTATCTTTAATGAAACGAATCACCAACTGGCTGCAGACTAAGGACGTTCCACCCAACCTTAGACAATGCTACTCCAAGTCTCAACAACAGTGTCACCCTCGAGCCAGGGCTATGAATCCACAAGGACGGTTCCAGAGTGTCACTCGGCTTCCTAAACCAATCAGCACTCAAACTCTCATAGGATTTTCAACACCCACAACAATCCAAAGTATACCAACTCTCTTCTACCCAGCCTGCACAACCGAAGAGAATGGACCCCCTTCTCTACCATGCAGTCCCTTAGGCTGTCCATCTCCTTTCAGGGCTCCAATGCAGCTGGTCCAGAATCTCCATGTTGGGACTCTGAGGACTCATAGTTATGAGAAAAAATGAACACAGGCCAAAGCATATTAGGCATGCATCTTAGACATGCAGGGCTTGATTCATGGCTAGAGTACACTAGCAGTCTCTACAACCAAAAAAACCATGGCGCCACTTCAACAATTCATTTTCTCTTCCCAAGCCAAAACGCGAATGAGGAAAGGCTAGTGGGTGAAAGAATGAATGGAGTGAGAATAGAACGAAAGGTGTGAACAACAAGCAATTGAGTGAGTGAGTGAATGAGTGACGAAGAAGCAACCAAAATAACAAGAACGAGAACCCCCCAAACAGACCAAGGATGGGTTTATGTAGTTCTTGGAATTAAGGAACCACTTGGCCTTCCCCCAAGAAGCTCATGTAACTGTTATTCTCCATTAAAACAAAATGGGTAAATAAAGTATAAAATAAATACTTAGCCCCTTAATCCCCCTCTCTTGTGGAATCATAGCCCCTTATAACTCTTGTCCTTGTCTATCTAGCAGTCAGTGATGTATTTATTAATAATAATGATCAAAACATTACATTTCCTAGGTACACTAGCCTCTTTCAATTGTTTGGCCACTCTGGCCTTTCATGGATTAACAAAATACATTATTTAATACGGATCTCAAAACTCAAGATGTTACAATATATATACTTTCTCACAAGTATTTCTGTGTTTATACCATTTACCCCTCATTATTACATTTATTACCTCAAACTACCTAGTGAACCTATTTATTACCCACGAACTTCTAAACAAACCTTATTCCATAATTAAAACTAAATTACATTAGTTATTTCCTTTAAACATTTTTTTAAATATTTAATATTTTATATTAATTATCCTCTTCATATACCTTCCTCACTCTATTACATTATTTATTATCTTTATATTTATATAAAAATAAAATAATCCATAGAAAATTGGTGCATAACTAATTTACTCATCCCAGAATTAACTTTCAAATTACAATGTTAATCATTTTGGATGGTTTGGGAAAAAGGATAAAGATGGCCAAAACGTTAAAGTTAAATAGGAATCACGTAGGAGCCTACCGATAACATTGGGAAAAGTTGTATGACACATGACTAACATATAAAATAACACTATATAAACATAATATATTGATATTTTTACAAGCGGTTTATTAATACAACCTAATGCGAATGTTCCAATAGATGTTATGAGATCGAGACTTGACTAGGAATTTCAAGAATGATTATGTGGCACATGGAAAATTGTCTCTATCGTGGTGTGTATTAGTCTTGTTTTGTCATCGTCTCTACAATATTTTATCATCACACGTGGTCAAGCAAGGACTTTATCATGGTGTGTTTTTGTCTTGTTTTGTCCTCATCTATACAATGGTTTTGTCTTATTTTGTTCTCATCTATACCATGTGTATTGCATGTGGTCAAACTAATAACTTAAGGATATTAGTACTTTATAGGTGATTGCCTCCATGGAGGAGGCATGTATGATCATAAACATGGCAGCCACTATGAATGATGTGCATTACACCTACATTTTGATGTCATCATAAATATAGGTCGGCTTGTTTTAAATTCCATTAGTGTTTTAAATTTCATTACTTTAAACACAGTGGCTAAGTGGAATGATGTTGAGAAATCATGGAACCTATATCCCATCTTACATTATATTTTCACATGATATTCGAGATTTGCAAAGGAAGAGTTGACAAGCCTCAAAAATAAAGAAAAATGATTTTTATTATTTTTTAATAAAGAAAAAATAATAAAACAATAAGTAGTAATTAGATGATTTTAGGGGATAAATTTTGTTAATAGGTTAATTTTTCATGGTTTTCTTAAAAAAAAGATTCGTCAATTTCTATTTTTTCTAAAAACAATTGGTCCAAATTCCATATAATAAAATTATTTTACTTTAAAAATTGTTAAAATTTTATATAAAATCCTTAGAAATTTGAATATTTTTACAAAACTATCGCCAAACATTTGGCATTTTGTATATTAAGGACTAGTAAGATTAACCCATGTTTCTACATTTTAATATAAATTTTCATCCTTAAAATTATCCTTGAATTCAACAATTGAGATGTGAGACATAACCAAACATACAAGAAAATATGATTGTAAATGGTCTAATGAAGATGAACTATGAGAGAATGTTAAAGAGCAAATGAGAAAAAGATGAGTTAAAATGAGAATATATGACAATGCCATGGACGAAAAACGAAACCCAATAGAAAATGTAGGTGATGCCATGCATGAAGAACCAAAAGCATCAAAAGTGTAGGTGATGTTGGTATAGACATAGTTGAGGCGTGTACATACCAACCCATTTTTCATCCTTCAAGTCAACACAATGACCAACCTTCAGTGCATCTAAGTGGATAATCTTCATGGCATTCGATTGAGGGCAATATTGGTAATGTTTCACCACATTCCGAAAATGGATATTATAGGCATTGTCTAATTAGTATTTCAATTTATAATTTACATAGTATTTTGTATATTCTAACACATGTTTTAAATGTAGATGTAAAAAATTGATTGGATTATACATGGATGGAATCTAACTAGTTGTCACGGGAACCTATCTTTTCTTAGGTTTCAAGAATAAGTTGAAGTTGTAGTGGTTTCCAAAGGGTGGAAACATTTCAAAGAATTTGGATGAAAACATAAATGAAGAATTTAGGACTAGTGAGAGAACATATTGGTAACGTAATTAAGTAAAGTTTTTAGAAAAGATCAATTATTACATAGGATCAAATCTTACATGGATTGGTAAAATACATCAAATTAAAAGAGACAACAAAGTTGTTGGGTTTTTGAGATGATAGGCACACAAAGGCACATGAGAATGTATTGAAAAATATATTGAAAACATTATATATTTTTTTGAGAATTCAAGAATACGTTATATATGAGCTAGTCAAAGCAAATTACAACTAGTCTTATTGCACCTTGCACTTCAAGAAGTTGAATGCTAATAATATTACCAAAATTACCCCATGTTTCAAGGACATTACAAATTCATATTAAATTCATGTTCCATATAGATGAAAATGATGAAACTATTTGTTGGGCTATTACTTGCAAACAATCCTATCAAGACAAACTTCTAGAGTGTGTTAAAGAGAAGGTGGTGGAATTTTGGGAAACCCATTCTCATTGTTACACATCAAAATTACTCACTTCAATGGTGACTTACAATCGTCATTATAAGTGTCACACTTTTACCTCAAGTGTCGCAAGTGTCACACTTTTGACACAAGTGTTAAATGTTGCAGTGTCGCAAGTGTCACAAACATCATATTGTTATCTTGCCTATGTCGTCTCTCTAACGAAATCATAAGGACACTTAAGACACCTCAAAGACTAGTTTTGAAGAGGAGAAATCAGTTGACAAAGAGTACAAGTATTTTTCCATGGAGTAAACCACTTAAAAGACATTTTTGGAAGACAACACTCCCCTATACATTGTCAGGGAGTGCTAGTGCTCCCTGAGCCTCTTTGGGGGAGCATTATAATGCTCTGTGCACCCTTTTGGGGGAGCGCTACCCTTCCTAAGCGAATTTTGGTTTGTTGAGATAAATTAGGGAAGAATCCCCTCAATCTCTGAAGGTGGTTGGATTCGAATCAAAGGTCTAGGCATGATCTTAGGGAAGATCCTCAACTGAAGGATAAGAATCCTCAACTTATCCCAAATATCTCTCAAGTGGTTGGGTCTCTCCAAGCTTATATAAGGAGGCCTTCTCATGGTGAAAGAGAGGATGATAGAGATTTGAGATACCAAGCTTATGATCTCATGAGTGGTATTGACAAGGAGATTGGAGAAGATAGAAAGCATCAAACTTATGATCTCATAAGTGAGATACCATTAAGCATAATCAATGTGGATTACTTGAGAAAAGGTTGGAAAAAGAGAGCTGGAAGAAGCTGTTGCACCTTCATCAAAGGATTGTAAGTGTTCTTCATTTGTTCTCATTAATATACATATATGCTTGGCCTGTTTCTTTCAAGTTTGTGTTTGTTCCACATGAACTTGTCTCTAATAGATAGATCTGTTTTTGAGTTAATCTCAGTAGAATAGGAAGTTTGTTATATCTTTGTTTGTTCTACAAGACTTATCGAGGAGCTCAAGATCGAAGCTCAGCCTAGACTGTGCAAGGAAAAATGCCACTAAAAAGGTACACTTTTCTTCTTCCTCTTCATACATTAGCTTAATTAGATCTAAAAGGATGTTAGTGACCAATGATAGCATCCTTTCTGTCTTGGTTTTAGGGGTCTAGACACCAAGAGGGAATCCACTTGTCTGCAGGGGGATTCACCTATAACAGAAATTAGCGACTTCGGTCGGGAGGAGCTCTAATTTTTGTTTCCTTTCCTACGTCTTGTCTTGGCTTTTTCTCACTCTTTGACCTTCTCCATACTGTCTCTTTGATTCTTATATCTGATTGATTGGCTCTTCATTTCATCATCCTCGAGTCGATTGACTAAGTTTACTTGATTTTTTGAGTTTCTGGGCATTTTTATGAATTTTTAGAGGCTAGCGCTCCACTGCCCTTGCTATTAGAGCGTTGGCACTCCCTGCTAGTCTTACACAGAGCGTTATAACACTCTGGTGCCCCTTACACTAGAGAACTACCCCTTTTTTGCGCAAAATCTCCTAGGGTTTCATTCTCTGAGGCTTATTTCTTGTTTTTGGCACTTGCTCGGAGACTCACAGTCTCAGTTTATCTTTATATTGGCCTTCAATACTCTGCTTTCTAAGAATCGATCTTTTCTTGTTTGGAATTTTGACATTTTTTCTTCCTTACCTTGAAGTCACTCTTTGTCATTGATGATTTAGAGTCACCTTACTGTTTTCTTCTCATTTATCTGACTGAGTGGAAACCTTTGTGAGGAAATTCAAAGATCTGTGCACCATTCCATTTTATCTTTGTGGTCACCTTGTCCAAACCTTTTTCTTTTTTTTGAGTTTTTGGTCTTTCTTTTTGCAAATTTTGTTATCTTTGTCTTTCTTGTTTAATCACAACGAGAGTGTGTTTTGTTTGTGTGAAACTTGCTTCTGATTTTCTGAATCTTGTTGATCTTAAAGATTGAATGACATAGGAAGCTTTATGTCAGATTGATTATCATTCACACATAAAGAAAAAAGGATACATTTTTATGATTGTTTTTGGATATTAGAAAAGAATTCCATGAGATTTTAGCATTATACTGGATTTGATTTAGAAACAATTGATTGAGGATTCTGCATCTTAGTGTTTGATAGTGAAAAGAACATTTTTTTCCTTCCCTTAAATAGGCATTCATTGAAATAAACGACTGCTTATCATTTCTTATGCATTTTTTGGGAATCGAGTCATAATACCATCAATTTCACTTTCATACACCCTTGAGTAAAGAACAACTGCAAAATTACGCTAATTAAAAACTATCTAGAACATTTTTTTTTTAGAATCTTCCACCAACATTAGACTAGGATTAGCACTTTGGATTAGGCTGTGAGCACAACTCTCCAAAGTATTCAAAACAAAAATTAGCATCTTGTGATAGGGAGAGAAAATCCAACTGTTGTATAGGCTTTCTGGGATCCCCCTCTCACACAAGGGTTACGCATGAGGTCGCATTCGGGAGAGTTACGGAGATTATCCCTCCATGGTTCAACCATTTGTAGTGGTCGGATCCTATATTGGGGGTCACTTGAGGGTATACCCATGATTATGTGTGGGAGTCTCTCGAGTTGATTTCGGACTTGTTATCCTGCCCATACATTCAGACTGGACTGTCGACTATACCCACCCAGGGGATGACTGCGAGTTGGTGTCCTTAGTAGCCATAATCTTTAGGTACTTACATAAGGTGACGGTGAAGGGAAGACTTCATTGTACCTGGAACAGAGGGTGGTCAAACTCATTCAGTCTCCTTGGAGGGTAAATCCACAATTACTACGTGGAAGCTTGCACCAAGGCGTAAGTCCATTAAGTAGGTCGCCACCGTAACTGTTCCACCATATCCTAGCCCCTTCTTGACTTGATCACGCGACGTTGGATTTCATAACCAACTAGTACGGTCTTTGAGAGAAGGTTTTGTTTTCTTGGTTTGATTCCTAGATTTGATTAGTGCATGATGTTTCTTTTTCATTAGTTGTCCATAGATTTTTTCTGTCGATTTTTCTTCACCAACATCGACTGTCCACATCGTTTGTGTAGGGTATAGGGACTTCCCCCGGAAAATATGGAAGATACTACCCCTTTACCCCCTCATTCTATGGAGGGCTCTCCTCAACAGAGCGAGGTTCACGACATTATAACCTCACAGGAGGAAGTTTCCAACTCTTTAGAGAATTTTCGAATTATTTCAGAGTCTCTGGAGGCTTTCTGCATTCCTGCGAGATATGAGAGGCGTTTTCTCTGGCTGAATTCAGTCAGAGAACTTGTTGTTATTAATCCTTCTAACATTCCGACTGGGTCTCATTCAGACCCTCAAGTCGGAGACCCCCTTTGGACTGCTGACATAGTTCTAAGCCCACCTCGCATAGTGTGAGATCTTTACAGACTAGGAATAGGTGCATATATACTTGTTTTATCTCAAATTCCCGAAACATCTGTTACCTACATTGTACCTTTAGATCATTTTACTGGTACAACTGTTATTTCAACCACACCATTTGTTGATATGAACATGCAATTTGTTGGTCCAAGTTCCACTCTTTCTCTCCATATGGCCCATTCTACGATGGTCCTTCACGTTCCGACTATTCCCACCAGTAATGTGGTGGTTAGCCAAGCTACGATTGGTACAACATCACTTCCTCTTGGGTACACAACATTGAATTCTTCCGTTGTCAACACTACCCAAGTTATACCCGGAAGTTCTATACCTATACAACAACCCGGAGGGACTGGTCTTGGTGGCTCTAATCCATTAAGCGGCACCAGTCAATCATTTATGTCTGGTTCCCAAATTCCAGGGACTCCACCTTCGTTTGGGGGACAATCTCCTTTTGGAGGGCAACCTCTGTTTGGGGGCCAACCTCCTTTCGAAGGGAAAACTCTGTTTGGGGGGCAACCTCCATTTGGGGGGAAACCTCCTTCTAGAGGGAAACCTCTGTTTCGAGGGAAACCTCATGCTGGGGGGCAGTCTCAAACTAGAGCCCATCATCAACCTTATCGACAGAATGTGTCTACAACGCCCAATCTGTGGAACATTCCTTTCCCAGGAAACCCAAAGTTCTCTGGAGGACATAATCCTCAAGGCCTACAACAACCTCCTCTTTCTCAAGGAACTAATATATATCCTCCTTATAGACAAAGTGTTTACCCCCCCAATGGGAAAACACCAAATACGACTTATAATCCTCAAAACCCATCCGGTTATCCTCCGCTCGCACATGTTTATCAAACCCCCTCGAATCCTATGTACTGTGGTTAGCAACAACCCTATGCAGGAGGACCCACTGGTTACAATTATCCACCTAACCCAGTGTACAGTCCTACTGGTGTCCCTATGCCACACCAGTATCACCTGCAGGTTAACCGACAACTACTATTTCTTGCTACTCTGGATCTCCCAGACTTTTCTCAGTTAACCAATGATCCTATACTGTATTATCCTTTCTGGCGAGTGATTCTAGCTAAAATCCCTTCTGATATTCCAAAATTTGACGGCAAACCTGGCGAAGACCCAAATAACCATGTGTTGACTTTCCATTTGTGGTGTTCATCAAACTCATTAATGGACGATTCTATACATTTGTGTCTTTTCTAGCGAACACTTACGGGTTCAGCAACCAAGTGGTATATTGAATTACCGTGTGGTTCTTTCCAAGACTTCAACTCCCTTGCCATGTCCTTCCTCACACAATTTCAACTACCCATTCGATACGAGACGAGTACTGAACTCTTGACCTCCCTTCGTCAGACTAACTCTGTGCATATCTCTGATCATATTCATGAGTGGAGACGATGGCGAAGGTTGATCAAAGTGATCATTCCTGACTAGTTATTGGCAGAATGGTTTACCAAATCAGTTTTACCCCTGATTTCTCGTGAATTCGCTATGGGTGGTGTAGTTACCGAAGAAGAAGCCATTGCCAGGGCCTAGTACTTAGATTTGGTTTATTCCCAGTCCGGTACTTTGTATGAGTTGATTCCCAATGCTACCCATGCCACTAATGATCCATCCAAACCTTCATCCTCATCTCATGCAGACGACGTTATCGGCTCCGTCAACACCCAATATACTCCCAGTTTGACCACACTCTCCTCTACCTCCCCCCAAACTCAGATCTTTGAGGTGAATGCAGTTCAATCTACCCCTTCACAACAAACTGGAGGTAAGAAAAAGACAAATAACAAAAACAAAAAACATAATAATGAACAATCGAAAATTCAAACTCAAACACCTGCTACCAAAAAGCAACCACAGCGGAAACTGAAATTCCCATGTCTCATTTGTGGCGATGATCACTACACTCGAGACTGTCCACATCATGATGAAGTGGCTAAACTTTTTCAGGGAAATTCACAACTTGTCGTGCTTACTTAGCCTTTTCCACAACAACAATCCATGGTTTCTCAAACCCCCTCTCCTGGGGCCAGTTCTAGCCATCCTCATGATGAGGCCTCGTCAAGTGCACATATTTATATGTTTAATGGGATTAATTTGACCACTCGCTCTACGACTTATGACACACCATCTAAACCTGACAAAGCCAAGGTCACTAACGATTCTTTACCAGATCCATCGTCATCCTTTGTTAGTACTCCATCTCTTTGTCCTCCTTCTGGACCACTTCAGATCGAGAAACCTTCGTTCGACTTTATATTACGCCCTCCCAAGAGCATTATTTGTAAATCTACTTTTACTCCTAGTTCACGTGCTGCCCTAAACTACAACATTGTTGAAGATTTGGCTCAAGCGTCGTGTGCTATGTCTGCATTAGAAGTTCTACAGCACTGCCCAAGTCAACGTAGAACGCTCTTGGCTGTTATTGGCGCTTATGATCTTGAGTCGTCCAACAATATCATGTTTAACCTGGATAATTATAAGTCTCGATTCTCTCACCAACTAGCTTTTCAAATCGATGTTGTTGCTCACAATCAACAAATTCACCGAACTATCTTGGATGAGGGAGCCTCTACTTGTGTCATGTCTTTAGCCTGTTGGAAAAGTTTTAAATCACTCACACTTAAAAAATCCCCTACGATGCCTATGCGCATTTGATGGGCGAGGTTTTCATCCTCACAGAATTTTACAGTCGTTAGACGTTCAGTTGGTCGGCAAAACCATTATTGTTAACATCGAGGTAGTTGATGCTCCCCTTGATTACAAATTGTTACTCAGAAGAAGTTGGTTTTATGCCATGCCTGTCATTGCTTCATCGGTGTTTCAATGTGTACAATTTCCTCATCAAGGTAAAATTGTGACTGTCGATCAATTAGATTTCTCTACACCCGATGCTCATGCTCCCACCACCAACAACATTCCTTTCTTGGGAGACCACAAGATCACGTATGAAAGAGTTGGTGTTGGCTTGCTGAAATATTCTAGCCTTATGGATACCTTCCCTACACCACTTCCACCCACTACACATCATATTCCCACCGTCGATATGATTTTGACCACGACTTATCAATCTTTGGAATCATCTGACCCTTGGATTGTACCTAGTGTTACACATAAAAAAATACTCACTTTGATAGTGTCGCAAGTGTCGTCATTACAAAGGTCGCAAGTGTCGCATTTTGCACACAAGGTCGCAAGTGTCGCATGTTGCTCACAAGTGTCGCATTTTGCACACAAGGTCGCAAGTGTCGCATGTTGCTCACAAGTGTCGCAAGTGTCAAAGAAAGAATGCTGCCATGATGCCTATGTCGTGCCTATAACGACATGAGAAGGACACTTGAAACACCTCAAACATTTGATTTGGAAGAGGAGAAATGAGTCAGCAGGCTTACAAACCTTTTGCCATCTGAAAGCACCTCAAAACTGAGTTTTTGGAGGGGAGCGCTCCCCTATACCTCTTATGGGAGCGTTGGTGCTCCCCCTTACACTGTCTGGGAGTGTTATAAATCTCTTTGGCCCTTTTGAGGGAGCGTTGGTGTCTTTAGGAGCGTTGGCGCTCCCCTAAAGCCTACTAGGGAGCGCTATAACGCTCTGAGTGCCTTTTTGAGGGAGCGCTACCTATTTTAGGCAATAGTTGAGTTGTTGAGATGAATGGGGGAAGGATCTTTTCATTCTTAGAAGGTAGTTGAGCTCGAATCCCTAGTCCAACCATGATCTTAGGGAAGATCCTCAACTGAAGGAGAAAAATCCTCACCTTCCCCAAGGATATCTCAAGTTGTTGAGCCTCTCCAAGGCTATATAAGCAAGCTTTCTAATGGTGAAAGGGGACTAGAAGGGGAGAATCACACCCAAATTATGATCTCATAAGTAGTGCTCGAACAGAGATAATTTGGCAGCAAGAGACCTATGATCTCATAGGGATCAATCAGTGAATCTATCATCAGTCGGATCGTGGATCTTTTGAGCAAGGGATAGACAAGGAGGACTTGACGAAACTGCTGCAATCCATCTATGGCTGTAAGCAATGTTTTGTCCTCATTAATATAATTTTCTTGGCCTGTTTCTTTCTAATTCATGTTCAATCTCACATGAATTTGTCTCTTTAGTAGATAGACCTATTTCAGAATAATCTTGATAGAGTAGGAAGTAGTCGTACTTTGTTTGTCTACAGGGCTTATCGAGGAGCGAAAGATTGGAGCTCAACTCGGAGCATGCAAGGACAAACACCGGTAAAAGGTACTTCTTTTATCCTTCCTCCTCATGTACTAGTCCACCTAGATCTAAAAGGAAGTCAATGAAAATGATAAGCACTTTCTGTCTTAGAGTTAAGAGTCTAGCTCTTTGAGGAGATCTACCTGTCCGCAGGGAGATTTTCCTTCAACAGAAACTGACGACTCCACTGGGGAATCGAATCGAAACTTTTTGTTTTGATTTGTTCTCATAGACCTTGTCTTTCCCTTTGATTGTTTTCTGACTTTTTTCACCCCTCCATATCTGATTGCACTTGCATATTGACTCCTTACCCCATCACACTCAGATTGATTGCAAAAATTTGACTGAAATTTTGGATTTTTTGGACTTTTTCTTAGCTTTAGGACTCCAGTTCTCCCATGCCTTGTTAGAAAAGTGCCATCACTCCCTTAAGCTACTAGACAGAGCTTTATAATGCTCTAGTGGCCCTTATACCAGAGCGCCAACCCTTTTTTTCCCAAAATCTCTTCCAAAATTGCAATTTTTGGAGGTCCAAACCCTGTTTTTTCACTTGCTGAGCTGCTTTGTGATTCAATGATTCTTCCTTTGACCTTTGACTTTCTTCCTATTGAGAAGTAAACACCTTGTTGTTCAGATTTTATGCCCTTCTTCCTTATTTTTGTGTTTTTTTTGTTGAGATCTTGGAATCGATCTGCTTCTTTCTTCTCTCCTTTCCGACTGAGCGAGAACTCTAGTGAAGGACACCAGAAGTATGTTCCTCTTCTCATTTGGTTCGTTGAGGTCACCTTGTCCATCTATTTCTCCTTCCTTTTGCGTTTTTGATTTTCTTTCTCTTGTTTGATTGCAAAAGGGTGCGTTGTTTGTGCGAAATCTGCGTTTTCTTGTCTGAATCTCCTTGATCTAAAAGGGTAGTTGGCAAGAGAAATTTTGCATGGAATTGATTATCATTCGCATACAAATGACAAAAGTACATTTTAATGATTAGTTTGCATTTTTGAAATGTTGTAGCATCATATTGGATTTGATTGAGAACAAAATTGATTGAGGGCATTCCTTATCAAGTGTTTGATAGTGAAAACGACTCTTCCTCTTTCCCTTAAATAGGTATTCATTGAAAAGAAATGATTGTTGATCATATTTCATGCATATTTTTGGGAATTGAGTCATCATTCCATCAGTTTCACTTTCGTACACCCTCTGAGTAAACAATAGTCATTAAAATCAATGCTTAACCAAAATTTATCAGACTTTTTACATCTTAGTTAGCAAACCTACATTAGTTTAAGGTGTAGGGCTTTGGAATAGGTTGAAAGGATAACTTTACAAAGATATCAAACAAACTTAGTATCTTACAGTAGGGAGAGTCAAATCCAATTGTCGTATTGGCTTGCTGGGATCCCCCTCTCACATAGGGGTTACGCACGAGGTTGCATTCTGGTGAGTTACGGAGATTATCCCTCTGTGGCACAACTATTTGTAGTGGTCAGATCGTATATTGGGGGTCACTGGAAGGTATACCCACGATTATGTGTGGAAGCCTTTCGGGTTGATTTCGGACTTGTTATCCTGCCCATACGTTCTGAATAGACTGTCGATTATACCTGCCCAGGGGATAACTACGAGTTGGTGACCTTAGTAGCCACAATCTTTAGGGTCTCACAGAAGGTGACGGTGAAGGGAAGTTTCACTGTACCTGGAACAGACATTGGTCAAACTCACTCGGGCTCCTTGGAGGGTAAATCCACAATTACTGCGTGGAAGCTTGCACCAAGGTGTAAGTCCATCAAGCAGGTCGCCAACGTAACTGATCCACCTGCCCTATCCCCGCCCCTTCCTATTTTGATCTCACGACATTGGATTTCATCACCAACTAGTGGTTTCATCATAGGAAGATTTGTTTTATTGATTGCTTCTCAGATTCATAGCGTGTGTTGCTTGTTTTACTTAGTGGACCTTAAGTTGAGTCAGTGATAATGGCATCGAATCCTGGGAGTACCCATGGAGGAACCCCTTATTTTGGGGAACCTTATACCTTTCCTTCATTTGGAAACTTTGGTCCTCCATATGTTGCCACACTGAGTCTTCCAAGACTCACTATCGGATTACCAGTTTGGTTGTTCCCCACTCCGGTGATCCTGAATCCTCCCAATGTTTCAGTTGCACCTAATACTTTGGATGTCAATACACCACCCACACATCAACCTCACGTTGACTTTTCACCTTCTTCATCCATCAAGTCTCCTTCCATTTCTCCTTCTTTGCCTAGTGAAATCTCTAAAGAAAGTAGCCAGGTTGATCAGAATAAGAAGAAACGGAAAGCGAAGAAGAATAACCCGAAAAGGACAAAGGCCCCAACAACATCAGATGTTGGCTCTAAGAAACCAGTTACTGTTAATAGTGTTGGGAGTGTTGGTGAGGTCAACAAGCTTAAAATGAAAAATCCAAAACCCAAATTTCCTTGCAACCTTTGTAAGGGTGACCACTTTCTGAGGGATTTCCTCGATCTTACCCAGGTCTTAGAAATGTGGTCCTCCACGTCATCGGCCTCTATCGGTCATGTCGATGATACCCCATCAACTAGTGATGTTCAGGCTGGTAAGAAGAAGAAAACTGTCAAGTTCCCTTGCATGTTATGTAAAGGTAATCATTACTCTCACCTTTTTCCTCGCATGGACGAGATTTCCTCCGACCCATCGTTGGTTGATGGACTAGTCAATCCGGTTCCATCCCCGATCAGTCCAGTTGATCAGGTGGTCAATCTAGTTTCCTCCTCGATTAAACCACGAACCCAAGTGGTTGATCCAGTCCCTTCCTCAGTCAGTCCCACTCTTCCTCTGAAGAGTGCCAAAGTGGTCGATCCAGTTTCACCATCGGTCGATCCCATCCCTCCATTGAGGAATGTCAAAGTGACTGATCCAGTCCCTTCCTCAGTCAGTCCCACTCTTCCTCTGAAGAGTGCCAAAGTGGTCGACCCAGTTTCTCCATCGGTCGATCTCATTCCTCCATTGAGAAATGTCAAAGTGACTGATCCAGTCCCTTCCTCGGTTAGTCCCACTCTTCCTCTGAAGAGTGACAAAGTGGTCGATCCATTTTCGCCATCGGTCGATCCCATTCCTCCATTGAGGAATGTCAATGTGACTAATCCAGTCCCTTCCTTGGTCAGTCCCACTCTTCCTCTGAAGAGTGCTAAAGTGGTCTATCCAAGTCCACCATTGGTTGATCCGATCCAACCATCGGTCAATCCTACTCTCCTTCTAGAGAGTAAACCCGATACTTCCCATGTTTTTCTTATTAATATAGACTCTACCATACCGAGGGGCATTCCTCCTTCTCCTGTGAAACCCCCTCCAAGTAATGAGGCCATTCTTTTTTATTGGGGTGTGCTAACTGGACCTCGTCTTCCCTCTCATATTCCTTTCCAGATTACAGTACAGGTTCGTGGTCGGGACGTTCCTCAAATGCTGATAGATGAAGGTGCATCCATTAGTATTTTGTCTTATGTTGCTTGGTACGCTTTGGGATGTCCACAGCTTGCACCGGTTACACATAATATGTTAGCTTTTAACAAAAGAACTAGTCAACCTTTAGGGATCCTTCCTCAGTTTCCTGTAACTTTGGGAGGGAAAACTGTCTTTATCGATGTCATGGTAGTCCGAGACCCCTTGGATTTCGCTTTACTCCTTGGGCGAGATTATGTCTATGCCATGAAATCTATTGTATCCACTCTTTTCCGTGTGATATATTCTCCTCACAATGGAAGAATTATGACTATTGATCAACTTTCATTCATCGGCCCTGACTGGGTTACCTCCCTAAGTGGTTCTTATATGCAGACAGTATAGCCCCCGCTGCATGTCAATTATGTGGCGTTGTCTCCCATGACCTCAACTTCCAATGATTTGGATCCGGTAGTTGACATGGTGATCTCTTCGGAAGGGTTATTGGAGCCTGATCTCCTTACCCCTCTCACGACCCTCGACATGTGTTCCTTCCAGAGTGATTCTCTTCCATCCGATGAATATCTCTTGGAATCCATGACCATGTTTTATCCATTGACATGGTACCCTTCCAGAGCATTATCCCCTTGGAAGCCATGATCTGGACGAAACCACAAGCATAGTTTCTCTTCTCTGTGGAAAGCTCATTAAAAAATGAAACAGAGGCTTTGAGCATAGTTCTTTTCCTGTGTCAAGCTCGTTAAAAAATGAAACAATCACCTCTCTTGAACCTTCTTTTCATCCACCCTTATCCTTTTTCTCATCTACTAGAGAAATTGGTGACAACCTCAGAGCCGGTGAATGAATCGAAGCTTGGAGGGCATGTCTCCAGCCTTTGATGATCATTCTGGAGTTAAGCCACCAGCTTTCATGCTGGGGGCATATCGACATTAGTATTTGTTCTTTCTCATGCTCGCAAATACATGAGAATGCATCTGGGTAGACTTTTATCTCTTTTTCGGACCTATATGGATACACGAAAAAGGAACCCCCTGGAGTCTCCTTTAAGCTCTTTTCAGACTCTCTAAACATGAAAAGATTGTCGAGATATCTTGCTTCCTTTCCCACTCGTTAAACGTTTTGAAAGGGCGTCTTCCGAGTGATAATTTATCTCTTTTTTGGCCTTGTGAGACTAACATTACAAAAAAGGACAACACATGAGTCACCTTTAATTTCTTTTCAGACTCTCTAAAGATGAAAAGATTGTCGAGCGACCTTGGTCTCTTCATGCTCGTTAAAGTATTTGAAGAAAACGTCTGTTGAGCGATATTTTATCTCTTTTTTGGTCTCGTCAGACTACTTTATGAAAAAGGAACTGAGAGAGTTCTCTTTTAAGTGTTTTTCCAGACTCTATAATCATGAAAAAACTTCGAGTTTTTTGTCTTTGGACTCTCTAAACAAAACATCGATAGACCCATACGGGATCGATTCCTTACTTCTTCCAGTTCGTTAAACAAAGGAAGAGGAACTTACCGAAGGTGAGTTTTATCGAGCATGTGTTATCCTCCTCGAGCTCGTTAAGTTAAAAAGAGGTACTCATCTATTTGGATGGGGGAAAATTTGAAAGAAGCAAGCCAAGAAGTTTTTTGGGAACATTACCAAGTAACTCTTAGAGTCTCCCTTGAACACGACACTTTGTCTTTTGCATGCATTATAATCCGTTGAACCTCTGCACTGAGACAATCCTTAGAGTTTCTTTCACTCCTCTGGGTCACCTGATGTAAGTCACAGCATCCACTGCATCATCAAGTTTTGTTCCATGTCATGTTTCTGCTGTCGTGCCTCAATGTTCAAGGGAAGTATCCGCCTCGAGAGTCAGTCGTCACAAATATCTTGTCTCAATACCCATGTCAGTCCATGTTCATATGATCAACCAATTACATCTCTGTGTCTGTTTCATGTCGTTGATGGGGGATACATCAAGGCCCTCCTTCGACGAGCCTATTCCTATCAACTTCAACACATTATCCAGGAATTAGACTTAGAAACCAGTTAGTACTTTGGGACCTGCATGCCTCAATGGCAAGCCTCCTCATGTCCAACAACGGGTTTACATCATTGACCTCTGATCGGATGATTCCATGGATGTTCGACTCCAGATCATCCATTCACATTCATTGGAATGTACTAGAGTACCTTGGGAATCATTGACATTAATGGTGATCTCCCTCGCACTTGTTAATGGTTTACATCATTGACCGGTAATCAAGTGGTTTATGTCGTGTTCGACATCAGAACATCTATTCACATGGTTAGATTCGTACTACATCGGGATCGGTAAGAAGACCCTGGGTTGAGTGATCACTTTGATATGTACTTTTCCCAGGTTGAGAAGGAGTTTCTCTTGAACAATGACACATATATTGTTACATAGATCCACTTTGTATTGGTTGTGGCTATGTCTTGTCATCTCGTAGATCCACTGTGTATTTTTCATGGCTACGATCAGTTCAGGTCATCAGAGTATAGATCCACAGTGTATTCCTGCGGTGGATATACCTTTTTATTAATACAATTATGGATCCGCAGTGTATTTTATGGCGTCCATACCTTGCAAGTCTTTATCACCCAAACATAGGTATTCCTGCCTTGGGTTTGAAACATGTCATAATATTTGTTGGATGTTTGTGTGCAGCTTCTGTCAGGTTCTTTGCATCTATACCCTTGCTCTAAATTCTACAAAGCATTTCAGTTATCAGTTCGTCTTCTAACTTCATACTTTGGGGCGCAATCTGTTACACATCAAAAATACTCACTTTGACAGTGTCGCAAGTGTCATCATTACAAAGGTCGCAAGTGTCGCATTTTGCACACAAGGTCGCAAGTGTCGCATGTTGCTCACAAGTGTCGCAAGTGTCAAAGAAAGCATGTTTCCATGATGCCTATGTCATGCCTATAACGACATGAGAAGGACACTTGAAACACCTCAAACATTTGATTTGGAAGAGGATAAATGAGTCAGCAGGATTACAAACCTTTTTCCATCTGAAAGCACCTCAAAAACTGAGTTTTTGGAGGGGAGCGCTCCCCTATACCTCTTCTGGGAGCGTTGGCGCTCCCCCTTACACTGTCTGGGAGCATTATAAATCTCTTTGGCCCTTTTGAGGGAGCACTAGTGTCTTTAGGAGCGTTGGCGCTCCCCTAAAGCCTACTAGGGAGCGCTATAACGCTCTGAGTGCCTTTTTGAGGGAGCACTACGTATTTTAGGCAACAATTGAGTTGTTGAGATGAATGGGGGAAGGATATTTTCATTCTTAGAAGGCATTTGAGCTCGAATCCCTAGTCCAGCCACGATCTTAGGGTAGATCCTCAACTGAAGGAGGAAAATACTCACCTTCCCCAAGGATATCTCAAGTTGTTGAGCCTCTCCAAGGCTATATAAGCAAGCTTTCTAATGGTGAAAGGGGACTAGAAGGGGAGAATCACACCCAACTTATGATCTCATAAGTAGTGCTAGAACAAAGATAATTTGGCAGCAAGAGACCTATGATCTCATAGGGAGAAATCAGTGAAGCTATCATCAGTTGGATCATGGATGTTTTGAGCAAGGGGTAGACAAGGAGGACTTGACGAAACTGCTGCAATCCATCTATGGCTGTAAGCAATGTTTTGTCCTCATTAATATAATTTTCTTGGCATGTTTCTTTCTAATTCATGTTCAATATCACATGAATTTGTCTCTTTAGTAGATAGACCTATTTCAGACTAATCTTGATAGAGTAGGATGTAGTCGTACTTTGTTTGTCTATAGGGCTTATCGAGGAGCGAAATATTGGAGCTCAACTCGGAGTGTACAGGGAAAAACACCAGTAAAAGGTACTTATTTTCTCCTTCCTCCTCACACACTAGTCCACCTATATCTAAAAGGAAGTCAGTGACCATGATAAGCACTTTCTGTCTTAGAGTTAAGAGTCTAGCTCTTTGAGGAGATCTACCTGTCTGCAGGGAGATTTTCCTTCAACACCTAGTTCTTTGGAATTCGATACACTAGGTGACACCATGGCACTTAGTCCATCCGAAACATCACACGTTTCTATCCAATCCATTTCTCCCTCTTCGGATGACCAACATCTATTGGTGCCCGACCGTTACTCGATGCCATCCTGGTTGAGTCCCTTGTCTTATGTTTTCAACTACATTTCCCCAATTTGTCCTTCTAATGAATGTATTATGGAAATTCTTAGCATCGAATAACTACCTTGGGATGATAACCATCATCGATCATATTTTCTTCCCCCCCTTGAAGAAATCCAAGAAGATATACGCTCTATCTCCCCCCCCCCCACCCCCGATGTTGTCGATTCTTCACCATCTCCCATGACTTCGACTTCCGATGACTTAGACCCGGTAGTCGACATGGTGATCTCTTCGGTAGGACTATTGGAGCCTGATCTCTCTACCCTTATCGAGGCCATCGACATGTATCCCTTCCAGCGTGCTTTTCATCCATCAAGCGAAGCTCTCCTGGAAGCCATGGTTGACGTTAATCCCTTGACATGTATTCCTTCCAAAGCATTATCCTCTTGGAAGTCATGACTAAGAGGTTACGAGCATAGTTTCTCTTCTCTGTGGAAAGCTCGTTAAAAAATTAAACAGAGGCCTTGAGCATAGTTTTTCTTTCTATGGCAAGCTCGTTAAAAAATGAAATAGAAATCTGGGGATTGAACCTGGAGCCTTGAGCATAGTTCTTTTCTTGTGCCAAGCTCATTAAAAATTGAAACAATCACCTCTCATACCAAGTCAATTCTTTCGTTAAGTCTCATATGTGAACCTTCATTTCATCCACTTGTATCCTTTTTCTCCATCTAGTAGAGAAATTGGTGACAACCTCAAAGTCGATGATTGAATTGAATCTTTGGGGCATGTCTCCAGCCTTTGATTATCTTTCTGGATTTATGCCGCTATCTTTTCAAGATGGGGGCAGAGTACCAACCATCCCTGGGTATCCATACCTTTGGAAATTACGTTGGGAATTTACAAGCATTGTTTAATTTTGTTTCAAGCTTGTGTAAAAATGAAACCAATACCGAGCTTAGTCTTTGTTCTTTCTCGTTCTCGTAAATACATGAGAATAAGTTATTGAGCTTAGTCTTTGTTCTTTCCCATGCTCGCAAAAACATGAGAATGTAACCGAGTATAATTTTATCACTTTTTCGGAGTCGTAAAGGTTATACGAAAAAGGAACCCCCTGGAGTCGTCTTTAAGCTCTTTTCAGACTCTCTAAACATGAAAAGATTGTTGCGTGATCTTGCTTCCTTTCACACTCGTTAAAAGGTTTGAAAGGGCATCTTTTGAGTGATAATTTATCTCTTTTTCGGCCTTGCGAGACTAATATTACGAAGAAGGACCACATTCGAGTCGTCTTTAAGTCATTTTCAGACTCTCTAAATATGAAAAACCACCGAGTTTACCTTCTTTGGACTCGTTAAACAATCATACATTGAAGGGCCCATATGGGACCGAACCCTTACTTCTTCCAGTTTGTTAAACAAAGGAAGAGGGACTTACCGAAGGTGAGTTATATCGAGCATGTGTTACCCTCCTCGAGCTCATTAAACCAAAAAGAGGTACTCGTCTATCTGTATGGGGGAAAAAATTGAAGGAAGCAAGCCAAGCAGTTTTTGAGAACAATACCAGTAATCCTTACAGTCGCCCTTGAACACGACACTTTGTATTTGCATGCATTTTAATTCGCTGAACCTCTGCACTGAACCAATCCTCTGAGTTTTTCCTACTCCTTTGGGTCACCCGACGAAAGTCACAGTATCCACTACATTATCGTGTTTTGGTCCATGTCATGTTTCTGCTGATGTGCCTCAGTGTTCAAGGGAAGTCTCTACCTCAAGAGTCAACCATCACAAATTCTTGTTTCAAATACCCATGTCATTCCATGTTCTCTTGATCCACCAATTTACATCTCTGTGTCAGTTTCATGTCGTTGATGGGGGATACATCAAGGCCCTCCTGCGACAAGTCTATTCCCTTTGACTTCAACACATTATCCAGGAATTAGACCTAGAAACCAATTAGTACCTTGGGACCTGCATGCCTCAATGCCAGGCCTCCTCACTTCGGACAGTGGGTTTACATCATTGACCTCTGATCAGATGATTCCATGAATGTTCAACTTCATCTCATCCATTCACATTCATTGGAATGTACTAGAGTACCTTGGGAATCATTGACATCAATGGTGATTTCCCTCGCGCATGTTAACGATTTACCTCATTGACCGGTAATCAAGTGGTTTATGCCATGTTTGACATCAGGACATCTATTCACATGGTTAGATTCATACTACATCGGGAACCGTAAGAAGACCCTGGGTTGAGTAATCACTCTAATTTATACTTTGCCTAGGTTGCGACGGAGTTTCTTTGAACATTGACACATATACTGTAACATAGATCCACTTTGTATTGGTTTGTGGCTATCTATTGTCATTTCGTAGATCCATTGTGTATTATTCATGGCTACAATCAAGTTTAGGTCATAGGAGTATAGATCCACATTGTATCTTCAGTGGATATACCATTTTTTCAATATGATTATGGATCCGCAGTGTATTTTATGGCGGCCATACCTTAAAAAGTCTTTATCACTCAAGCATAGGTATGCTTGCCTTGGGTTTGAAACATGTCATAATATTTGTTTGATGGTTGTGTGCAGCTTTTCCCAGCCTCTCTAAGTCC
This sequence comes from Picea engelmannii, assembly GCA_009831015.1. NCBI lineage: Eukaryota > Viridiplantae > Streptophyta > Pinopsida > Pinales > Pinaceae > Picea > Picea engelmannii. The sequence goes on along the minus strand of ML801694.1, from coordinate 317,828 downwards.
ATACCCTTGCACAAAAAAGTCTACAAAGTACTTCAGTCATCATCATATTCTAACTTCGCACTTTGGGGGGCAATTTGTTACACATCAAAATTACTCACTTCAATGGTGACTTACTGTCATCATTATAAGTGTCTCACTTTTACCTCAAGTGTCGCACTTTTTCCACAAGTGTCAAATGTTGCAGTGTCGTAAATGTCACAAGTGTCACAAATATCATACTGTTATCTTGCCTATGTTGTTTCTCTAATGACATCATAAGGACACTTAAGAAACCTCAAAGACTAGTTTTGAAGAGGAGAAATCAGTTGACAAAGAGTACAAGTCTTTTTCCGTGGAGTAAACCACTTAAAAGTCATTTTTGGAAGGTAGCTCTCCCCTATACATTGTTAGGGAGTGCTATCACTCCCTAAGCCTCTTTGGGGGAGCGTTATAACGCTATGTGCACCCTTTTGGGGGAGCGCTACCCTTCCTGAGTGAATTTTGGTTTGTTGAGATAAATCAGGGAAGGATCCCCTCAATCTTTGAAGGTGGTTGGATTCGAATCAAAGGTCTAGGCATGATCTTAGGGAAGATCCTCAACTGAAGGAGAAGAATCCTCAACTTATCCCAAATATCTCTCAAGTGGTTGGGTCTCTCCAAGCTTATATAAGGAGGCCTTCTCATGATGAAAGACAGGATGATAGAGATTTGAGATACCAAACTTATGATCTCATGAGTGGTATTGACAGAGAGATTGGAGAAGATAGAAAGAATCAAACTTATGATCTCATAAGTAAGATACCATTGAAGAATAATTAGTGTGGATTACTTGAGCAAAGGTTGAACAAAGAGAGCTAGAAGAAGCTGCTACACCTTCATCAAAGGATTGTAAGTGTTCTTCATTTGTTCTCATTAATATACATATATGCTTGGCGTGTTTCTTTCAAGTTTGTGTTTTTTCCACATGAACTTGTCTCAGCTAGTAGATAGATCTGTTTTTGAGCTAATCTCAGTAGAATAGGAAGTTTGTTGTATCTTTGTTTGTTCTACAGGACTTATCGAGGAGCTCAAGATCGAAGCTCATCCTAGACTGTGTGAGGACAAACACCATTAAAAAGGTACACTTTTCTTCTTCCTCTTCATACACTATCTTAATTAGATCTAAAAGGATGTCAGTGACTAATGATAGCATCCTTTCTATCTTGCTTTTAGGGGTCTAGACACCAAGAGGGAATCCACTTGTCCTTAGGGGGATTCACCTGTAACACTTACGTTATACTAAAACGAAAGAAATTTTGATCTGTAAACTATTGTAGATATTCCACTGGATAGTTCATCACAATATATCTAATAAAATATTTAAATGTTTATTGTGAAGGTTAATTTCCTTTAGATCTCAGATTCTTTAATTATTGGTTTTCTGCTTAAAATGTATGAAATAGATAAAATGCAAAAAATAGAGCACAAAAATAAATACTCACACACCATCCACAAATAAACATAAGATATAACATGGGAAACCCAATACAGGAGAAAACCTAGCTAGAAGGTGAGGTCGTTCTTCTCTCTTTTCTTCAAATGCAAATAAAAAAAGAGGTGTTCTTTGTGGAGTTGTCTTTAACACTGTTGCATGTATGGCTGCTGCAAAATCTATCTTCCTTTGTTATTCTCTCAAAATACCACTTGTAGGTGCTCTACTCAACTATGGAACAAACACAATGCTAAAGAATGAAACCCCTTCTCCTCCTAGCATCCCGATACTTAACATCACCCAATAACCATATAGGGGTAGGGTTTTGACTTCCTCAACCCTCAATTGTAATGGGGTTTGACGAGACATCTATTCATACCATGGTGGTCAACACGATCAGTCAACTTGCGGGAGACATAACTTTTGCATACTAGTTCTGATTGACATGATTTTTGCATCGTTGGAAAGGTCTCGATGTGTAGAATAGCATCAAGGGGTTCTAGATAATGCTAAAAAAGTTACCCCCGAAATTACTTTTGATGTCTCAAAATCACTCTGAAAGGTTTCAAACCCCATTTTCCAAACTGAGACCTACCATTAAAAAGACCTTGCAAGCTAATTCATCCTATTGTTTCCACTATGAAATTCTTGAGATAGATGACAAATAATATTATGATCCAATATGAATCAACTTTCCAAATAAGAGTTATTTCTCACACTTAACAAGTATTCTACTACGCACTTTGCACTTTTATTTTATACTTAAGTTCTACATATCCTTGAAAATAATGAACAACATTTTTCATCATCGTTTATCTCCTCTTAAGGGTGAGTGAGAGATTTATTAAAATCTATATCTAAACACATCAACTACCAAAAAAATGGTCTTTAGCTTACAAAGTACAAAACACATTTTATAATTATGTGGTCTCTAAAACATAAAGTTCAAAATTTAAACTTAAACTAAGTTCAAACTTCCGTCTTAAACAAGTAATAAGGAAACTCCATATATTCTAAACTAGTTCTTTCTTTTCCTCACCTATAATAGACTAATGCACGTTTTCTCCTCTCCAAACATAAAGCTCAAACTTTCAACTTAAATTAAGTTCAAACTTTCAACTTGGGAGAAATCGATTGATTGAGAAAAGAGGAACTGTGACATAGTATTAAGTTACTTTGTGGACTAGGTGCAACAATGGAGGAGCAGGTTTCAAATTGGTGCGAGGTGCAACAATGGTGGAACTGGTGAAACCATTGACAGAACTGCTGCAACCAGGCTCACTGCAGACTCTTTTTTGTGCACCTACGGATTAACTACCCTTCTTTTTACCTCATGTGTTATACGTTTACCTCCCTGCCCTCAAACCTCACTTGATCTCATTATCATTCACATTTTATCATCCTTCTTGAAGTCCTCGAATGACCTCCTGATGGACCCACTCCTCTGACTTGTAGAACTTCAGAGACAAACTTCTGTCCACTTGGCCTTACAGCTTTAATGCTAACTCATTTTCTTAAACACTTCATACCTCACGAGACTTGCACTGATGGAGGCAAAAGTTAGCACACTCATGAGTGTTGTTGACGAGGCCATCTGGAATAGTGCAAGCCTCTTCACCTCGACGGATGAGCTATCCAAGTACATCAACCATTCACAACCCTCTCTTGAATGTGTTGTTTTGTCCTCTTCCCCAGGATTTAACATACTCCAACAATCCTCTCAATCTACCACTACCTATCCATCTCTGATCACTCGTCCCCCCTTACCCTTTGACAAATTTTCCCCTGTCCTTCCATCTCACGACCTACCCTTTACAAAATCTACATTCCTACCTGTTAAAAGGAGACCTACCTCATGAGGCATACAACCTAAAACTTGTAAGTTTTGGGCCTCCTCACACTTTCCCCTATCTTCTACTACCACTCCTACTCTTCACTTACCTCACAATGATCCCACACCTCAGAAAACGACACCTTCGGCCACACATGATACTTCAAGAATCTCAGGACTTGATCAAAAGGCTCGATCCTTTCCTCTTGGGAGCAGGAAATCCATACAACATTTGTGGGATCCAAAGAAAAAAAAGAAGAAGCTCGTCCTTGGTGTGGATATTGGACTGGAGGACTCGATCTCGATGGCCCTATGCAGTCTTGTGGGCATAATATCTTACAAGAATATTTGTTCTATAGACCTGGAAGTTTGGATGACTAAAACTTGGTGGCCAATACTGGTCTATGTCCCTCCCCTCTCACACCTTGAACGAGGTTGGCTTTACTTTCAGTTCAAATCTCCTGAGAACTCTACAACTATCATGGAGCTCCTTTGGACTCTAGATGAGAGTAGCCTCATGTTGAAGTGATGGTGAGTGAGCTTCAATCCAACACAAGACTACTTCTGACTTTGTTACTTGTGGGTTCTCCTTCCTGGACTACCACTTCATCTCTGGAATTAAAAATCACTCATGGCCATTGGTAACTCCTTAGGCCACTTCATCTATGTGGACTCCAAGATACTTATTGGCCCAGACAAAAAACTGGCAAGGATACTTGTAGAAATAGACATACACGAAGGACTGCTCGAAACACTGGATATAGACTGGCGAGGACACCTTACTCACTAGAAGCTAGACTATCTCAGTGTTCCCTTCAGATGTACACTCTGCAGACAGACATACCACTTGAGAAAAGCTTGCACTGGTGTCCTTGAAGATGATCTTTCAGAGGAATCGATGCTTGATCTTTCCTACAACATGGAATCTCCAGAACTTAACACATGGGTTGTTTATCCAAACTATCTTGAAGACGATGCTCTAAGTGGACTGGACTCCATTATAGGTAAGCTAAAAACCATCTGCCCAACTATGTATTCCTTGCTCACATCTTGGGAAAAGGATTTATTAGATAACTCTTCTCCCTTCTTTCGAGATCGGTATCTCACCCTCGAGGGGACTCACCTAGTATTTTATCCATTTCTTTTCCTTTACATCAGTCCACTAATCCATCCTCTCACCCACCCACCTCTGCACAAACGCTTCCATCTAAATCTATTGCTACAGTTTCCCCTCCCATTGTTTCTGAACTATTTGTTGAGAACACCACTTCCTCAAACATACCCCCCATCCTGACCAACCATCACCCTGCCTATAAGTTGAATGAGATTCATACCTCTACCCTACCCACTCTTGTTTTTACTACACCTTCAAATCGTCCTCCAAAAGTGCAAGAGCACTCACATGTCTCACACATTTCTCCTTCCCTAGCGATCAAGAAATCTAGTGACCACTCCTTTGAACGGGAAGAATATTGTCAATTACCAGGTCTTACTGAATCGAATCCGGGAGATAGCACACTTGGTATTGTTCTAGACTCCTTAATCCCATCCTATAAAGAAGTCTTATGCCCCATACCATTGCCTACCTATATGGGCATTACTCCATAAAATCTTCCAGACTCTGACAATGGATTGGAACCCTCTCTAACCAAGCCAAAATTTTCAGAAAAAGACTACATCTGGACCAGAGGGAATGGGTTTGAACACTCACCGATTAAAACCCACAGTTCTTGTCGAAAGGAGGGCTCTTCTTCATCAAATTCTACGGTAACTTCACAATATCTTACTGATATTGGGGTGCTTATAGGCATGAAAGACCTAGCAAGAGAAAAGCCATGATATTTCTCTTCCTCAACATCAGAGGGTTGGGGGGCCTCCAAAAACTTTCCTCCTTCAAAAGACTTCTCTCACTTTCATCTCCGGACATCATTTTTCTTCAGGAAACTCTGGTTGACAACAAAAAGGCCAGACTCTTTTTAAATAGATTCTTCTCAAATTGGCACATCTGCACTGTTAGCTCTCTTGGCACCTCTGGGGGGTTGGATGTGGCTTGGGACCCCACCAAATTTGATCTATCTCCATATCTTTGTTATGGAGGAATTTTTCTATTTAGTTCTTGTCATTTCAATAAAAAAAAGTATATATCTTCTCAATATCTAGGGCCCCTGCACCGACAAACAGATTTTTGGGAATAAAGTTGAAGCTCAGGGTCTACTTGACCTCGAAAACCTGATCTTAGTAGGGGATATGAATCTCACTACCTCTGTAAGGGAAATTTGGGGCGAATTTTCTACCCAGGATGCTCTGGCAGACTATTTCACATCCTTGTTCCTTTCTCATAATTTAGTAGACTATACTCCAAACCACTTAGTACCCACTTGGCGAAATGGGTTGTTGGGATCATAATCTATCACCAAAAGACTTGATCGATTTCTCATTTCTGAGCATTTAATCACCACAGAGGATAGAATCCGCACTTGGGTCTATACCCCTTTATTTTCAGACCATGCTTTGATTTTCTTGCACTTGGACTCCTCTACCCACAAGATCGATTATCCCTTCAAATTTAACTTGGGTTGGCTCCTAGAAGCAGTTTTTTATTCTATAGTTGTTGAAGTATGGAACGATCTGACTTACCTTAACGAGCCCTGTATTCAACACCATCTTGTTTGGAAGCTCAAGAGCCTAAAAGCCCATATAAAAGTCTAGACAGCCATACACAAGAAACACAACAGTTAAAGGCTCTTAGATATTGAATCAGAATTACAAACTCACCAACTTGCAGATGTCTGGGTGGGGACTTTTGGAGACAACAGTGAAGTTTTAAAAGGCCTTGAATCATAAAGAAATCATCTCCTCCTCAAAGAAGAAACTACTCGGAGACAATGTTGTAGGACAAATTGGATTAAGAGTGGTGATATTAATACCAAATATTTTCATAATTTTGCTAGCTCTTGTAGAAGTAAAAATCACATTTGGGAAATTGCAGATACAGAAGGTACTTGCCATAGAGGACAACAAGCTATAAAAATAGTTGCGTTTAGACATTTTAAACATTTCTTTGAGAAGAATCCTTCTGAAAATTTACAGACTGCAACCACAATGGCAGGACTTTTTCCTCTTTCTATTTTGGTGGATGAATCACTGACCCTTGACAACCCTTGCTCGCTTTCGAAGATTTTGGTTGCTTTAAAATCCTTCTCCAAGGATAAAATTCCAGGCCCCGATGACTGGACGGTAGAATCTTATCTGCATTTATTTGATTTGGTTGGTTCGGATCTCTTGAAACTTGTGGAGGACACTAGACTCAAAGGGAAGGTGGTAGGTGCTATGAACTCGAACTTTCTTACCCTCATTCTTAAAGCTGCAAATCCTACTACCTTTGTTGACTATAAACCTATTTCTCTCTACAATCTCTGCTATAAAATCATCTCAAAAATAATTGCAACCAGGATAAATCCTTTCCTCTCTCGGTTCATGTCCAAAGAATAGCTGGGGTTTTTAAAAGACCACTAGATTCTTGATGCTATTGGAACTTCCTAGAAGTGCCTCCATAGTATTAAATCCAAAAATTCCAAGGCACTCATCCTCAAACTAGATCTCAAGAAGGCCTTCGAATGCATAGATTGGGATTTTCTTAGATTGATCCTGACTCAGGCAAGATTTAGCCATCATATGATCAAGTGAATCGTGATCTTTGTGGTTAGTGCTAACCTGGCCATTTTGATTAATGGGGAACCATCCTCTTTCTTTCGCAGTGGTAGAGGTCTGCGGCAGGGTTGTCCCCTCTCACCCCTGCTCTTAATTCTGGCCATGGAAGCCTTGAGTCTACTTCTTAAACTTGGACAAGCTGATGGAAATATCACTGGAATAAAATTATCCAGGACTATCAAGATACTTCATCTTCTCTTTGTTGATGATGTCCTCATCATGACTAATGATTCTTTACAGGAATGGATTGAGATTAAAGAGATTTTAAACACCTTCTGTTGTGCCACGGGCTTGTCGATCAATTGGGATACATTGACTTTTCACTTCGCAAATCTGCATCAACATACCCTGGATGACATTAAAGGTATCTTCCCTCACAACTTCACTCATCTTTCTACTGGTCTCAAGTATCTGGGGTATTTTTTAAAGGCAGAATCCTATAAGTTGGTAGATTGGAATTGGCTCATCGCTATAGTTGAAAAAAGACGGGCCACTGGTGCACGAGGTGGCTCTCCCTTGGTGGCCAGTTTACACTCATCAAAGTTGTTCTAGAAGGACAACTAGTGTATTGGATGGCTCTTGCAGCCATTCCTGCTACAGTAATCACTAAAATCCATCGCCTGAATTATAATTTTCTCTGGTCGGGTTGCTCTGACCACTCTCGAAAACACCTATGCAATTGGGAATCCTTGGCTAAACCCAAACAAAAAGGTGGATGGGGGAACCACAATTTAATTCATTTTAGCCAAGTGCTTGTGACCAACTCTCTCTAGCGAGTGTTGACTACTCTAGGCATATGAAATTCCATTATCAAAGACAAATACCTTTCACAACACATAATTCCCAGTTGGCTTCTATCTGATACGACGTTGGCCCTTGACCAAGTTTTGAGGAATACTTGGTCATATTTCACCGTTTTTGGGACTGCAACAGCTAGTCAAATATGGAGCGCAACGCGAAGCAGAAATTGGGGGAGAAAGACCTGTTTTTGGGTCCTTTTTAGTGTTTTTGGGTTTATGTAACGGGAAAGGGATGTCATCCCGTGGGTTTACCCATGATTAGTCCCATTTTGTGATCTATAAATAGATACTTATGCAATGTAAGTATAGGATGGTAGTACATCTATGTGATGTATAGCTAAAGGCTTAGTGCTAGTAACTGGATCTGTGTGATCGAATGTATATTTCAAGTGCTTTGTGCATGATTGAAAGAAGGTTGAAAAGATCAGTGCAAGTTGTTGTAGTTTTGTGTTGAAGTGTAAGGAAGAAGGATCTAGCGAGCTGCGCAGATCTTCTGTCCTGTGCAAAGTAAGGGTCATTGAAGCTCTGTGTTGTAACCTCTTGACCGAGATAATATAAATAAGAAGACTTTGTGGATGTAGCCCTAGGGTGGGGGTGAACCATGGTAACTTTGTGTGTTGTTCTATGTTCTTCGACCTGATGCTAAATACCTTGATGTGTTTAGATAGATCTAGTTATGCTCTGTGCTTATGATATATGAATGAATGTTAGATCTGATATATAAGATGCTTAGTGTTTGATCTAGTGAATCCAATCTATCTTTCCATGGCTAAGTGCTAAGTCTTCTTGAATCCAAGTATATACCGCGATGCTCTGTGCTACTTGCGAAGTCAGATAAGGGTTAATTCTAAGTGAACTATCGGTGTTGAGTGCTCTTTTAAGTGTATAATCATAGATCTGTGTCCCAGCTAAGGTTGCATACATCTGATTCCTACAACCACCCCTGCCTCTACCTCGGGTGAGACTTCATCTGCTTCATAGGTGTTGTTGAAAGGGCCGGTAGTTAGGGTTTTGTTGGTGCGCTCTTGAGCGTTAAACCCTGGGTCTGCCCCTGTGCCAACAAATGGTTCTGTTGCCGAGACCTGAAACTGTGATTGCTAGGAACTAAATAAGAAGAATATTTGTGCAAAATAATCTCTTAATCAGATCAAATCTGAAGAAAGGAAGATCCGATCTAAAGAAAAGAAGCAAGATCTGAACGCTCTGTGCTCTAAGAAAAGTAAAAGTGGAAATTTCTGAAAGAAAGAGGTCAGATCTGCATAAAAGAGGTAGGATCTGTAAACTATGTGCTTTGATAAAGGTAAGAATAGTTAAAATTCTTAGATCTGAAAACTTTGTGCTCTATATAGGTAAGATAAGTGGAAATTTTTTGTTTCTGAAGCATGAATTTAGGTATGCTTGATAGATTTTGTCCTAGCCTGAAAACTAGGGCATTGTTAGATGGAAGAAATTTTGATAGATCTTATAAGAATAATGATAGATATGTTATACCTATGCATAGAAAGAATGTTTGGACTAACAGATGGATGCAGGATCCTAGAAAGAATTTTTTGCAGGCTAACTACCATGACCCTAGTGCGTAATACGAAAGAGGTTGGGGATCATTTAAAAGAAAGAGAGGATTGACCCTATGTTACAGTTGTAGAAAACTGGGACATCTAGATAAGGAGTGCCCTGGTGGAAGACCGAGTTGTCTCTGTTGCAAGGCTTTGGACCATGAAGTATTGGATTTCCCTAGAATGATTGCCAGGCTTGAAAAAATGAATCTATGCGAAGAAAACCTTAAGGCAGATCCACAAATAGCAGAAACCCAGAAAGAATCAAAGAAGATGTTACTACAGATGAAAGAAACCTTGAATGATCACTGACATATCAGGCTATTAGAGATCTTCAAAGAAAAAGAATGCATCGAAGTAAGAATAGAAGACTTCGACATTGACTGTGTTCTGGATGAGGAAACACAGGTGAATGTCATGACAGAAAGAACTTGGGAAGCTATAAGGAGACCTGCTATGACTCCATCCCTAAGTGGAATAGGGTTATTCAGAGGAAAAATGGTAAACCTATGTGGAAAGCTCACTCGGATATCTATGAATGTCAATGGAACTCCGACAGAGGAAGATTTTGAAATCATCAAATTTATTGAGGACAATACCCCATTTACTATGTTACTTGGAAATCCTTGGATTGAAATAGATCACGCTAGAAAGAAGGCAGAAGAAAAAGTTTTAGAACAATAGAGACAAGAGTTAAAAGACTTCATGACCAGAAAGATCGCGTAGTTGATTGAAGAACAGAAGAACAGATCGAAGCCATTTCACACTAGAAACCCAGATTTCGAAGTTATCAGAATGCTAGAGGATTCACAGAAGACTGAAGTCTCCATCGCAGATAAGGAAGAGACGTTATCCCTGAACCCTAAGAAAGAAAATCAGCAGCGTGAAGTGACTATATCCAAGGAAAATAGAAATCATAATGGGAAAAGAACCACTGAGACGAAGCTCACTGGAAAGAAAGATAGAAAGTTAAGTAAGAAGAAGGCGAAGATGGAAAAACTACAGGAGAGTCCAGATGGAACTTCACAAAAAGAGAAATTGCAGAATTCGAGCTTCACTGAGATATCAAAATAGCGACATGGGTCACTTCGCCATGGCGAAGCGATATATCCGTTGGAAGCCAATATGTTCATTCGACTGCCGCTCTGAACGGGTCGAAAATCAATTATGGGTTACCACTAGACCGTTGGACAACACCAGAATAGATAGAACGGAGTTAATGAAGTCTCCATGTCCGTTGCAAGTAGATCGTTTCTAAGATTGCCTATTTAGCTCATCGTGCCATGCGCGAAGAACACTTTTGCCAATTAAGAAGTTGAAGCTTGCATATTAACAAGTGTCTACAGTGATCATCACACCTTTGTTATTTATCCCAGTACAGTGCTTAAGACCAGTGTGACCCCGACTATTTTCCTTGAGCGTATATGTCCGACGAGCTCAGTGCAGCTGAAGAAACTGTAAGAGAGGTACTCGCTAGCTTTAGAACCAAATGAGTCATGTCAGAAAGAGGGTTGTCTACGGGTTTATAGGCATCATTGATGAGAGGAACATAAGCCTCCCTGTCGACTGCTTGAGCAGGAATATCTCGAGCCGGCGCAGAATGAAGAACTAAGCATAAAGACGACATAACCAATGTGAAGTTAGTACCGTCCATCCTACCCGCTTACATACCCCCTCTGAGCAGTGCGATTAACCGAGACAGTGTCCCTCAAGACTTTGAATACACCCTAGTCACTTCTTATCTACCAAAAGGAGTACGCACCTACCGCACAGATCAAGACAAGGTTGCGGCGTTGAAGTTTTGTGACTTCAACTTGGGAGACCGTAAAGCTTACAACATGCTTTCCCTGCACAAGTACTTAACCAGAACCAAGGGAAAGAATTCCAAGATCATCCCTCAGCAATGGACGATGAACCTCGAGCAGTCTACTTTCCTCAACGTTATGAAAATACCGCACTTCGGTAGACACCAAGAGGTGAATGCTTGTGTAAAATTGTTGCTAGAAAGTTACCATGGAGGATACTCGAGGTTAAACCGCCACATAAATATTAATCCGACGGTGATCAATAGGATCACCGGTCTTAGTATGCAGGGCCCTAATCCCCAAGATTACTACCCTGTAATGACCGCGAACCACGCTCTTTCATAGAAGATTAAAGAAGCTTATGGCAATGTCAAGAAGGGAACGTGAGGCTACAAGGTAGCCTCTATCGAGAGTGGTGCAGTGCGCCTTGCATGCCAACTAATAGCAGGGAAATTGGTACGTAAGAACAAACCAACTCAAGTAACAGGATTTGTAGTTGACCTCACAGGAAAATGCATAGAGGGACTACAGATGAACTAGGCGAAGTACCTGGTTAACCAGCTAGAGATTGACTATAGAGAAGCCCAGGATCAGGGACATGAATTCCATTTTAGCTAGCTTCTAATACTGATCACTTTTGTTGCATAGGAGCTACCGGAAGGCGCAACCTTCCCGGACCTCGACCCTTCTAAGCCCTTAGCCACAAAGTTCAGTACCTTATGGTACTTGAATGATATGAACAAGCAGTGGCAATCAAATGTCATTTTTCATACATACTATAACAAACTGAAAGTATCCATAGGGGGTGAACCTCGCATAACCCTGAACAATTTACAAAGGTTCCAACCTCTGATAAAGTTCAACATGGATCGCCACTTTATATACCTAACTCCACGCGCTGATGAACACCAGGAACAACTTTAGTCCTATTATAAGATGACAAAAGAAGACCTGGAAGAAATCACCAAGGAATGGTCAGCATACCTCCTTATCTTAGCAGATCTAGTAGATATGTCCGACATCGATAGCCCAAAAGCTACGCAGAATACACGTGGGCCCAGTAAGGTGAAGAAAACCAAGAAGATAAAGAAAGATGAGGAAATCCAGGACGTCGATAGTAGATATGTAAGGACGGCTTCCACCACACCCGATCAAGGAGGTAATAATGAAGACTTCAAAGAAGTTGAACAAAGGCCAAAGGATGAAGTAGAGATCATAAAGAAAAGAAAGGGTTCACCTCCAGAACCTTCCTCCAAGAAGAAGTCGAAAGCATCTGTGACTAAACTGACGACCACACTCACCCCAGACGACTTCAACTTTCTCCTCGCGACTATGAACGAAGCTATCAAAGAGATAACAGAAAAATGGGTAGCCAAGCAAGAGGCCATGTACAATAGAATTGAAATCGAGCTCCAAGGAGTAAAGAAATCACTTTAATCGAGCCGCGTAGTTTCCACTGCGCCCCTGCCAGAAGGAACAATAGAAGCGGGAGATGAACCAATTCAACTCCACAGGATTTCTGACACAGTCAAAGTACGCCTTCGGAAAGTAGAAGAAGCAATAGCGTAGGCCACCCAAGCCCTAAAGAAAGAACAGGAGGAAATGATAGAGCAATGTCGAGCTGCACAACAAGAGAAGGAGGCCATCCAAGCGAAATTTGATGAAGACAGAGCAAAAATCCAAAAGGAGAAGGAGCAACTTCTCGCGAAGCAAGTCAGGATCGAAGAAGCTGTCAATAGAGCATTTCGCTCTGTGACCAGCTTAGAACAGAAGGTTGAAGAACCCTTAGACCGTCAAGTGATGAAGCTTGTTGAAGTTATTCAACAAATTCAACAAAGAGTTGTGGACTTAGAGCTTCAGATCATCCCAAGCACCCCGCAAGAAGAGCGCGACTAGCGCAAAATAACTTCCCTGAGTACAGTAGAAAGGATTAAAGCACTGACCGAAGAATGAAAACAAATAAGTAGTAGAAGTGAGCAGATACATGAGAACCTAATCGAGAACCCAAAATTAAATAAAATGGAGTTGTAGCTCCAGGAGGCGAAGCAGCATGCAGATAGACTTCACATGCAGTTGAAGGCCCTATCAACCATAGAGAAAATGAAGTGATCCCATGAGGAACACGTCGCACAGCAGTAGATCCACATGATCTAGAACAAGGTAATGGAAGTAACTCAACAACTTCAACCTTTGCAGGATAAGGCATGTCAGCTATTCTTAGAGATTCAGAACTAAGGAACAGAGCTAGAACAAGTCGTGATTACAGCAAAACAATGCCTAGAGGGACTAGTCAATAATGCACTCATCTAGGAGTTCATTGAGCAAGAGGAAACCACAAAGTAGCAAGTTGAAGCCGCTCGAGCCAAATTCGAGGTGTTTGAAGCAAAATTGGTTAGACCTGAGTGACTCGGGACGAGTCACAGGTGAGTGTTGGGGGCCTGTTGGCCGTTGACCGAGTTTTGAGGAATACTTGGTCATATTTGACCATTTTTGGGACTGCGACAGCTAGTCAAAGATGGAGCGCAACACGAAGTGGAAATTGGGGGAGGAAGACCTATTTTTGTGTCCTTTTTAGGGTTTTTGGGTTGATGTAATGGGAAAGGGATGTTAGCCCGTGGGTGTACCCATGCTTAGGCCCATTTTGTAATCTATAAATAGATACTTAGGAAATGTAAGTAGAGGATGGTAGTACATCTATGTGATGTATAGCTAAAGGCTTAGTGCTAGTAACTGGATCTATGTGATCAGATGTATATTGCAAGTGCTTTGTGCATGATTGTAAGAAGCTTTAAAAGCTCAGTACAAGTTGTTGTAGTTTTGTGTTGAAGTGCAAGGAAGAAGGATCTAGCGAGCTACGCAGATCCTCTGTCTTGTGAAAAGTAAGGGTCATTAAAGCTCTGTGTTGTAACCGCTTGACCAAGATAATATAAAGAAGAAGACTTTGTGGACGTAGCCCTAGGGTGGGGGTGAACCACGGTAACTTTGTGTGTTGTTTTATGTGCTTCAACCTGATGCTAAATACCTTGATGTGTTTAGATAGATCTAGTTATGCTCTGTGCTTATGATATATGAATGAATGTTAGATCTGATATATAAGATGCTTAGTGTCTGATCTGGTGAATCCAATCTATCTTGTCATGGCTAAGTGCTAAGTCTTCTTGAATCTAAGTATATACTGTGATGCTCTGTGCTACTTGCGAAGTAAGATAAGGGTTAATTCTAAGTGAACTATCGGTGTTGAGTGCTTTGTTAAGTGCATAATCACAGATCTGTGTCCCAGCTAAGGTTGCAGACATTTGAGTCCTGCAACCATCCCTGCCTCTACCTCGGGTGAGACTTCATCTGCTTTGTAGGTGTTGTCGAAAGGGCCGGTAGTTAGGGTTTTGTTGGTTTTCTCTTGAGCGTTGAACCCTGGGTCTGCCCCTGTGCCAACATACGACTACCTCCAAGGCGGTCTCTTCTTTCTGGAAAAACCTTACAAAATCAAAACACTGGATTTTACGTGGTCTTTGTTGGCAATCAAGATCGGGCCACTCTATCACACTTGGTCGTGATCGAATACTTGGTCTGGGAGTTGCATCTTTATTTCCACCACAGTTGTTAGTGCACCTTCGATATAGAAACATATGGTATCTTTTCCAAGCTCGAGAAAGATCCATTTCAGTTTCATTACCTGACAGGTGGATCTCCAACGCTTCACTTGAACTCAGCACTGAGCTCACACCAATTTGGAACACTTTTTCCTCAACCTTAACACTTGATGGTATTCATTTAAATGATTTGGATGGTCAGCTTCAGTGGTCCAAGGGTGACCATTTGGGCAACCTCACTATCCATAATGTCTACAGAGAGGTTTCTCACACGCACTAGCAATCTAACATTAAGGGCTGGAGAAAACAACTTTGGCGCTAACATATCCCTTCAAAAATTAAACTTTTCTCTTGGTGCATGATCGCTTACAATCTAAACACCTGAGATATCCTTCAAAGAAAAGGTTGGATCACACCAAATATCTACCATCTTTTCTTCAATGATGCTGAGTTTGCGGACCACTTATTCATCAAGTTCCCTTTCTCCAGATTGGTTTGGGAAAAAATTACTTCGGTGCTTGATCTTAATTCTACTTGGGACGGGCCATCTCTCTCTGTTTGATTTGATCTTTGGACTCATAGGGAACACAAATTTAAACATTTGCCACCCTTGGTATGCTGGTCCATTTGACTAATCAGAAATAAAAAAAAATCGCAAATGAGATCCCATCCACAAGCACAACATCATACAAAACACTTGGTTTATTTAAAAGTTGGAATGACATTCACCCTTATAAGTCAAGATTGCAAATCAGAAAGAGGACACCTGATTTTGAGGATATTACAACTGGATGGTTCGATGGAGCATCACTACAAAATGACACATAGAGTGGTGTTGGAGGACTGATCAAAATTTCAAAAAAATCAACCTATCAATGGACTTTTAATTGTGGCCCGAGCACCAACACCAGAGCTGAACTTTTGGGCGCTTGGGCCACTCTATATTTGGCCTCCATACTTCACATTAAATCTCTTCAGATTCTTGGGGACTCCAGAATTATTATTGAGTGGTTGAACAACATGGGTGATCTACAAGCCATCTCCCTCCTAGCTTGGAAGGACATAATCATATTACTTCTATCCTCTTTTAAAAATATCAGCTTCAAACACATCTATCGTGAGCACAACAATTCTGTAGATCAACTATCCAAGGCAGTGTTGTAGAAAAAAGAGGGCATTATAACTTACAACCTTTGGATAGATGGCCATGAGGGCCCTCCCCACTTCCTATCTCTATTTTAAGCTCTTCGCATCTCACCTCATCGATTTTTCATGTTTTGAGTCTTTGTAGACTATTTCTGATCTTCGACTTCTTGAAGTATTTTGCCTTCTAGATATAGCAGCCCTTACTTGTAACTTGGTTTTATCCACTTATCTTCTATGAACTTTCTCCATCTAATAGTCGCGAGACCACTATTGGTGAAAGCTTCACTTGATAGTTATGTCACCTTTGTTGTGCTTTATATCATCTTTGTCTAGAAAACACATTATATTTTTTAATTTAATCGAAAAAATTTCCCGTTGGAAAAAAAAGTTCAAACTTTCAACTTAAACAAGTAATAAGGAAACTCCATATATTCTAAACTAGTTCTTTCTTTTCTCGCCTATAATAGAATAATGCACGTTTTCACCTTAACCAAGGAATGTAGTGTCTTTCCATTTACTTTGAAAACATTTTTTGACTTGGGTGTCAGTACTATTAGAAGGAAAACATGTTAATGCTAATACTTGATTGCACAAACTTAAAAGAATCACCTAATTTATTCCATTATTTAATGTGATTTATGTATGAGAAGAATTAACCTACCCTCTCCACGAGTGGATAATTAAATACCATGATATGGATATATACTAGCATCAAAAGTGGCATGTGGAAGGATGGTTTCTTCTCATGTCTAAGTCAAATGAAAGATACACTATGTACATTTACTAATATTTTCAATTAGACTGGGAAATGGTATATTTATTGTTCTTGGATCACAGGGAAATTAAGAGAATATTGTTTACTATCTAATATTATGCATATAAATAAGGTAGGTTGGTTATGAAATGGAGATTACACATTTATATTGGTGACATGATTGTATTGGATCACTTTTTTTTTTTAATTCTAAAATAAAATGATCATATTATCTACATAGATTTAACGTTTGAATATATACCTTGTTAGTACAATCATTTGGTGTTCGCAATTCAAAATAGACCCATGAAGATCAAAGTTAAGAGTGGTGAACAGAGGAGATGGAAGATGGCAATAGCCAACCCTAAATGTATTATAGAGACTTGAATTCATATAACCTATTAGCCAAATGAGTAAACTATAGGTCACTTTTCTTTTCACAATTTTAACATTTGTCTTTATGAACATGGATACTTTGAAACATTATTTGTGTTGTTTTTGTTTATATATATGACACCTTTTTTATTTTCTCTGTCAATTGGGTCTAGCTCGGCTAGTTGGGAGAAATGATTGTTATTATCCCCACCCAGGTTCAATTCATGCAAGTGACATATTGATCTCTTAACTATTATATTGTTGTAATGGCCTTGAGCCCTATGTTGAAAATCATGGAGCTTCTAACAAATTTGTTTTACAATGGGTACCATCCTCAAAATGAGGTGAAGTACCTCGAAATTTTCCTAGAGATATGTATTCCCCCCCCGCCCACACACACATAATTCCTTTATTTATGTTTTGGCATTCATTTAATTATATTTCTCAATGGTAATGGTATTTAATGTTGTATGTGGTTTATTCACCTAACAGATGATATCTTGTCTCATTTATCACAATGTATTAATCATGTGGACACACCATTGGGTAGGTAACACTATAAGAAAACTCATAAGCTCCTTGCTTTATTTCCCTCCCCATATTCTAGTTTTCATTGAGGTTTAATATTGTTAAGTTCGTTTAATGGGGTCTCGATTTAATGGTTAAATGGGGTTGGTCATATCCCTACTAACAAGATTCAAATCCCTTATAAACACAATTTTCCTCTAGTATAAAGTCTCATATGTGTAAGCGGGATAATACCCTATTATAACCTTTTCAACAAATGATTGAAGTCATTAAGCATTATAAGACATATAAACTTATTTCCATCTTCACCATAACAATGTATAGAAAAGAATAAGAATTTGTTGACACATGCAAATGACCCTTGTCAACTTCATAGGATTACTTAACAAAGGGGATTAATTAAAACTTTCTCTATTCAAATGGAAAGTCCTCCAACTATGAACTAGCTACCATAAACTAAGTATGGTGTTCTTTAAATGTTATTTACCTATACTAATACAAGCTAATTAATGTAAGTGTAGAAATATGAACGAATGTGGAATGGATGTAGATTATGAAATGTGTTGGAATAATAGACTACGTAGGTTCATCACACCTTCATATATTTTGGAGATAATAAGTTGATAATTGACATTCATCTAAAAGAGTCAACAAGGCATTTGAATGGTGGAAAATGAGACCAAAGCAGTAGATTGGTGCATAGAACGAGGAAACAAAAAGATTTTGTTATACACCTTCACCAATCTATGTGGAACTCATCTTCATTACTTCAAGGATGTTGGTTACATCTTGGTGCTATATAATATGGCCTTATAAATCGATCTAAAAGAACATGAATTCGAAATATGTGTTGTGTATGGAAATGTTTTATTTTTTTACACTTCTATGTATGTTAAGCTATTCTAGGTTGTACTTAAGTGTTGTAACAATCTCTTTAGATACCGTCTCCTTCTTGGAATAACTAGCTCTCCGATTTTCCTAATTCCCTAGTTATTCAACATGGTATCAAAACTAGTGGTTTGGGATTTAGAACATTCCTTTGGAGGTTGTTAGTTATAAATGTTACTTATGAGTTAGATATATCTGGTAGATTGAATCACTATTTTGATTTGCAGACTAAATATGAGATTCTATTTCTATATTAGCATCATGTCTTCAAGGCAAGAGCTCATGGTTTTGAGTAGCCACAATTATGGAATATGGGCACAAAATATGGAAACATTGTTGAAGAGCAGAGGACTCTAGAATTTTACAAAAACTATAGTTCTAGATATGAAGGGTGACCAACATAAATTTGTCATCAACGAGAAGAAGGATGAGGCTACAGGATTCATAAAATCCTACATCTCTAGGGATATTTTCTCAAGTGAGATCAATTGTCAGAATGTTATCTGGAAACTGAAGATTATGTTTGATAAAACCAATGAAAGTCAAGTTATGCAAATTGAGAAAGAGTTGATATCCTTTAATCCTCTCCCTTTTGAAAGAATTCAAGATTACTTGGCCCATGTGAAGGAACTTTAATTGAAGTTAAGTGAATGCAAAAAAGATTTTCCAGTGAAAAATTGTCAACTCATAGAATCGATCCCGATGAATCTAAAGACACCCTATGATGTGTTTTATTTGACATTTCGCAATAGTTAAACTTCTAGAAAAAATAATGATAAAGATTATTCCTTTAAATCTTTCTATGATTTGTAGAATATAATAAAAGAAAAGTGATTTAATGAAGTAAAATTTAAGATTAAACAACAAGACCATTTGCTAAAGTGAAAAAGTCAGACAATATTATAGAGAAAAAGTTTGACAATTGTATCAAACAAACTATTAAAAGAAGCATGGTAATTAAACTTTGAACCAAAAAAAATAGAAAAAAGAATACTTGACAATATTATAGAGAAAAAGTTTGACAATTGTATCAAACAAACTATTAAAAGAAGCATGGTAATTAAACTTTGAACCAAAAAAAAAAAAGAAAAAAGAATACTTGTAGTTATTGCATGAAATTGAGACATATGGAGAAGGCTTATATGCCCTAAAAGGGAAAAAATCAACAAAATTATAGAGAAAGAGTTTGACAATTGCATCAAACAAACTATTAAAAAAGCATGGTAATTGAACTTTGACCCCCAAAAAAGAAGACTTGTCGTTATTGCATGAAATTGAGACATACGGAGAAGGCTTATATACCCAAAAAAAAATCATAGAAAGATAAAGTGAAGAAACTAAAGAAAATGTATAAACTCAAATAAAAAATGTATCAACTTAACTTAAAGATTAATTAACCTACCGCACCAAACTTTAAAAGATAATGTAGATACTTTTACATTTTTTGTTATTGTTTCTCGAGCCTTACATGCTTACCCTTCTTATTCACTTATTCATTTTGGATTTTGGATGATTTGGGAAAGAGGATAAAGATAATTAAAACATTAAAATGTTTCAAAATGTTAAATAGGAAGTTAGCGAGAGTGTATAGATAACATTCGGAAACATTGTATGACACATGACTAACATATAAAATAAAATAATACTATACTTTGTAATAATGATAAACATACTATACTTTATAATAATGATAACGTTACAAGTGGTTCTATTGGTATGACTTAATGCAAAGGTTCTAATAGATACGATGAGATCGAGACTTGAGTAGGAATTTCAAGAATAATTATGTGGCACATGTTAACACTCACTCTATCGTGGTGTGATTTTGTCTTGTTTTGTCATCATCTCTACAATATTTTATCTATCACATGGGGTCGACTTTATCATGGTGTGTTTTTGTCTTGTTTTGTCCTCATCTATACAACAATTTTGTCTTATTTTGTTCTCATCTGTACCATTTGTATTGCATGTGGTCAAATTGTTAACCTAAAGATATTAGTAGTCATAGCATTGCATGTGGTCAAACTAATAACTTAAGGATATTAGTACTTTATAGGTGATTGCCTCCATGGAGGAGGCATGTATGATCACAAACATGGAAACTTACAAGCATGGAAACCTCCATGATCATAAACATGTCAGATTTAATAATGAAAAATAATAAATGAAGAAGTATTGTATTTTTTAATAAAGTATTTAATATGTTAAATTTGTTTATAATTATATATTTATTTTTGTAAATTTAGAAAAAAACTAATAAATTATATTTATTCATTATAATAAATTTAGAGTTAAATATATAATTAAAAAAAATTATTTATACTAATACAATCTAGACATGATATAGTTTATCTTATCTATTTTCAATTTTTTTTTTGAAAATATGTATTTTTTATTTTCTTAAGATATATAATTAATATTTGAATTACATTTTATACACATTTTTTTTTATATAACAAAAGGATTCAATTCAAATTTTCTTTATTGAAATAGAAATCCCTTCAATTATTGGCTAACTACCATAAACTAAGTATGATGTTCTGTAAATTATCTTTAACAGCATGAGTAGGAGATTTGATGCATAATAACTATAGAAAAAGGGCATCTCCAAAAGTATCTCACATATGAAGTGAGGAACTACTCACCTGAAATGTTCATTTCCCAAAAAAGAAAAGTACATTAAAAGATTTCTTCCTATTTCAAAATCCCCCAAAAGGAAATATATTTTTCCTTATAACATGTTGTTTAATGATTTTTTTGTAAAATGGAAAAATATGATAAAGAAGTAGTCAAGGACTGAACCCCAAGTTCACTTAGGGTTGAATCAAAGTGGTTACCATAACCAATTTTTGAATTGAATGAGTTGTATAGGGGTTTTGGCTTTGTGAAGGTACAACTTGTGAAAGATGTTGTATCCGAATTATTTCTTTTATTATTATTAATTAATAAGCTTTTTTTTTTTTAAGCTAAGGACGTTTTTTTTTGCCAAAGGAGATCACCGATGCAAGTCAATACCATGGATTACTTTACGACTTGTTTTTTTGCATATTATATTATAAGATATTTCTTGTTGCTTTCAAGTTATCTTGGTGCAATTTATTAAGTTCTTTCAATGTATTTTTTTAAGCAAACCTTTTAAGCAAGTTTTTTTTAGATTTAATTTTATGTTCTGTAAATTTATGTTCTAGAAAGTTATGTTATGTTATTTCAATAGTTTTTATAGAATTACTTCTTAGAAATTAAAGAATAAATAAAGCATTTTTAAATTGTTTTTAGAGTTAACTTTCATGCCAATTTTTTCTTGATTCAAAACATTTGTAGATAATTTTCTCGCTTTCTTATTTTTTTCATAAAAACAGTAAAAAGAAAATTTAAAAAATGTAGAAAAGCTTATCAAAAGGCTACTAGACCATAAATTTAGATGATTATTCCACACCAAACAAGTGAGAGTATAATTGGGCCTCTCTACTGGGTTTGATCCCTACTATTGAAGCTTGGGCATTCATACCCATCAACACTTGACCATTCACAATACAATATTTATGTATTCTATATCATCCAAAACCCTAACTCATTTATTCAAATTAAATTACAACCATAATCCATTAACAAAGATCAAATTACTCAAAAAATCATTGGCTGAAAAAGCACAAAAATGACCAAAAATAGACCCAATTATTTGTGTGTGTGGGGGGAGGGGTGCATCCCCAAACCTCGATGGATCGAGGCTATCACCCCTTGTCATAAACTACTATGTTCAATGGGGGTAACTAACACCTACCCCAATGCCTCCCCTACTCCCCAATTAGTGATTGTTGGTTTTTCACTTGGGCCAATCCACATGCAAAGAATAGAACACATATATCAAATGGTAAAGATCTCCATAACACCTATAGAAAGAGTAGGGAAGGTTCAACTATAAATCCAATATCCAATACACTATCAAATTAGAAATAGGAATCCTACCCAAAAATGATTTGCATTCTGGTGCATACCTCTTGAGCATGATAACCTTTGGTTCCTATACTTAGTTCATCTTTTTAAAACTTTTGATCTGAAAATGAGTAAGGCACCAACCAAACTTTTCAAGTGATTTTCATCAACTAAAACACTAAGAAAACTTACCATAAAAATTGAGTATCTATTTTTACTTTATTTGCATCTGTAAATTTAAAACATTGAGATAACAACATTCAACATTAAATATAACATATAGACACAAAATAATGTACTAGAACACCTTTGTGCTTTTTTAAACCATTGTAACTAGTTGTAGTTGTATTTATGTTTGGGTGTAAAGGAATTAGGGAGACATGGATAACATTGTTGCCATCTCTTTTCAATCTCTCTTGGGATGCAACAACCCATTTTCACTAAGAAGCAAGAAATAATGGTACCTCTTTGTGTGGTCTTAGTTGTGCTTCATGCAACAAATTGAGTAGCTCCTTCCTACCTTGGCTAGGAAAGGGCTTCATTTTAAACCCCTTGAAGGTGTTTATGCACTTGTTCTATCTTTTGAGGGGGACAACATTGATCCAGATTTATGAGCAGAATGAAATGAATAACAGATTGAATAACATAACACAGACATACAAAGAACAACAACACATATCCAGTGAACAATAACTTCTATTGAATAAATAAAATAGGCTGAAATTGTAAAAATGAAGAACTGAAACAACTTGCTCGAATGGTGGTAGCTATATTTGAGAAGAGATGTGGCTGCTATGCACATCCTTCTGAGCAGAATGATTACAATGAGGCTCTAGAGGCATTTTTAACATTACTAATGAATTCCAACACCCTAGACATCCAAAAACCTAACCCTAGGAGATGAAACACCAAAAGTTATGTGGGCCCCGATGGGTAAGTTGGTAACTCAACTTCCCGAGGTCATAACTTTTGCATACGACCTCCGTTTTGGGTGCGTGATAGCCCGTTGGAAAGGCATTTTCGAGAAATTCACATTATACCATCAAACTCTAACTCCATCTACAATTTGATTGTGACAAGCCAAAAAAACACTGTTTAGGGCCCCAAAACGACCCTGGAAGTACAAAAAGATGTATTGACATGAACAATTCCAAAATAAGCAAGTTGGATTAGGTGGGCAGCCACTAATATCAACCTGGAAGCTGTGTAGGGCTTCAGATAGCCCCGAAAGTGTAGAACCCAAAATTACAAAGAATTGTAGAAGAACATGTTGAACTAAAAAATGTCAAGAGGAGCTAGTTGGAATAGGTGGGTGGCCACCAATATCCACCTGGATCAGTCATCTCCCCTTGGGAATAAATTTTCTCCATTGCGTTGAGTGCCCCCATCAGGTGAGGAAAATTCTGTTGAATTTGGCCCCGGGTGAGCCACTTTCCTTGGTGTAGGAGTTGTCCTACCTTGACAACACAATAAAGCTAGATCCTCTGTTGGCGAGTGCCCTTGACCTATGTGTCCACTATCTTATTAGTGAATGCATGTTCCATGCAGTCAGGGTTGAGATCTGTTGGTAACTATTTTGCGAGCTTTGAGGTGTCCAATAATGGTGGAAAATATGGTCGAAGGATGTCCACATCGAACACTGGGTGCAAGCCAAGGAAGGGTGGAGTGTTGAGCTTAAAAGCATTGCTACCCACAGCCTTGGTGATAGTGTAAGGCCCATAGAGAATAGGGAGGAGCTTCTAATGGGGCCCTGTAAGGCACTCTTTCTGCAACTGTAACCAGACCTTGTCTCCCACCTAAAACTGGTGTGGTACCTGATGTTGATCATGGCACTTCTTGTACTTATCATTGAATTTCTGCAAAATATCATGGACTTGTTGGTGGATGTGTTGAATCCACTCAATGAATTTGGTGTCTTTGTCATCCTCAGACTGAACATGGGAAGATTATGCATGTTTGGTTGCAAGAGGTAGTGCAACATCAATGGGACCTAATGGTTGGAATCCCAGCCCCACCTGAAATGGGCTATGGCTGGTGGAGCTATGGAGAGCCTTGTTGTAGCTGTGTTGACCATAGGGAAGACTCTCATCCCATGTACACACATGCTTAGAGTTGTACATACGCAGGATGTGCACAACCATCTGATTGATGACCTCTATCTGGCCATTGGTTTGGTTATGGAAAGCAATGGATTTAGTGAGCTTGGTGTCCAACAGTGACCAGAGACTCGACCAAAATGCATTGAGGAACCTATTGTCTCGATATGAGGTGATGGTATGTGGTATCCAAAAATGGATCCACACCCATTCGAAGAAGAGCTTGGTAGTATTTGTCATTGTGATGCTCTTCTTGCAGGCTGTGATAATGGCCATCTTCGAAAACCTATCAACCACAACAAATATACAATCATTTTCGTGCTTGGTCGACGGAAGGCTAGACATGTAATCCATCGAGATGGATTCCCAAGGACTCTAGGGAGTAGGAAGAGGGGTGTATAAGCCTTGATTCTTGATGGTTGGCTTGGAAATGGCACAAGAAGAGAAAGATTTGATATACTTGTTGACGTCTTGTCGAAGTTTTGGCCAATAAAAATGTTTATGTAGAACGATCACAGTTTTCTCCATGCCAAAATGTCCTACCATCTGATTGTAGTGAGCCTCCAAAATTAGCTTTGCACACTCACTTGTGGGAACACAGAGGTGGCCCAGATGGCAAAAAATTCCATCCTATATGTGAAAATCGATGACATTCTCTCTTGTACCCAATATTTGATAGGTAGTGGCGAAGTCAGGGTCACGCTAATAAAGTTGGGGCCACTCAATTGCCTCATGCCCACAAGAATCAAGCACTTTGTTGAGTGCAGCAATGGGAGGGCCACTGAGGCATTCAGTGACACGATTTGTGCTCCTTGTTTTATACTTTCTTTTGAGATGGAACTGTTGTAGGTATGTGGACCACTTTTTATGGTAGTCGTTCTACAACTTCCTCTATGTCTATATGAATTGCAGAGGCTTATGATCAGTGTGGATGATTGTCTCCTTTTTCAGAATGTAATGTTTCCATTGACGGAAGGCTTGCACAATGAAATACATTTCTTTGTCATAGGTGGGGTATTTCTGGAGAGTATTTGAGAGTGTCTCACTATGGTATGCTATTGGATGACCGTGCTAAGTGAGAACTACGCCTACAACATAGTTAGAGGCATCAGTCTCAATCTTGAATGATTGTTGCAGATCGAGTAAGAAGAGTACTGGAGTTGAGCACAAGCAATGCTTCAGATCATCAAATGCTTGTTGTTTTGCCCACCCCCATGCGAATTTTTTCTTGTCACTTCCCTTGGTTACTTTGTTGAGGTCCCATGCAATATGGGAGAATCCCAATATGAACCTTCGATAGAAGTTGGCAAGTCCCAAGAAGCTTTGAAGGTTGGTTAGTGTGTTCGGGGCTGGCTAGTCACGAATGACTTGGATCTTAGTTGGATCCACATGTACCCCATGCTCATCAACAATGTAGCCCAAGTATTGGACCATGTTCATGCCAAAGGAGCATTTTTCCAAGTTGGCATATAGCTTGTGCTGTCGGAGAGTGCCCAAAACCTGCTAAACATGCTACATGTGCTCCTCCCAAGTTCTACTGAAGATGAGGATGTCATCCAGATATACCACAACAAAATAGTTGGTGAAGGGTCTCAATACATCATCCATCAATCTCATGAAAGTTTTTGGTGCAATTGTTAAGCCAAAGGGCATAACCAACCATTCGAAGAGACCTTCTTTAGATTTGAAATTTGTCTTCCATACATCAGTTGGTTTGATGGGAACCTGTTGGTAGCCAGACTTTAGGTCAATATTGCTGAATAAATTTTCTCCCTTGAGTTGGTCAAGAAGGTCATCAATTCATGGGAATTGGGTATCGATTCCTGAGTGTGATTTTGTTTAATTCTCTGTAATCAATGCAAAGATGCCATGTCCCTTATTTCTTTTGCACTAGCATAATTGGGCTTCCGCAAGGGGAGGAGTTGGGTTGGATGTGCCCCTTTTGAAGCAACTCTTAGATATGGTGCTTTATTTCGTCATTTTCCATCAGTGAGTGATGATATACTAGTCCATTAGGTAGCGGTGCACCAGGGGTTAGATCAATTGGATGCTTGACTTGGCAGTGCGTTGGTACCCCGGTGGGTTAGGAGAAGATGTCTTTGTACTCTTTCATGATCCCTTCCACTTTATTCTACTACAAAGAGAGGCTCTGTGTAGAGTTCATGGATGTGGCAATGACCTTCTTCTTACTATGAGCACGGATCACAAAGAATATGAATTTCCCGGTCTGTGAAATGACCTTACTACATTGCTTAGCAGAGATTAAATAAATAGCAGTAGGTGTCACTACCTCTGGTATCTTGTACAATTGTCTACCAAAAGTAATAATAAGACTGTGGGGTATAGACTCATACACAACATGTGGATTACATAAATATGGTTGTCCTAAAAGAACATCACAAACTTCAAGCGGAGAAATATCACACAATACCTTGTCTTTGAAGGGCTTGATGTTGTAGGGAAGAAGAAATTGTTGGTTGACGCAGAGATCACATCCTTGGCGAAGCCAACCGATGATGTAAGGCTGAGGGTGTGGTCTTATCGGCAGGTCCAACCACTTGATGACCTCTACTGAAATTAGGTTCTTTTGACTGTCGCTATCGACAATGAAATTTTGCGGAGTCCCCTTTACTCACATCTGTGAGTGAAAGAGGCGTTTCCCTTCCTCTAGTTTTTCTGGTTTGCTTCGTTGGACTTTGGTGGTAGCGACAGTGGAACTAGGTTCGGCATAGATGATCTGCTTCCCACTTTCTAGATTTGATTTGAAGTCAGAATCTTCCTCTAACTCAGAAGCTTTCAGCTCGACCACCAGTGACTTCTTGGAGAGACATTCTTCAGTGTTGTGCCAAGGGCTTTTATCGTATTGACACCACTTTCCCACGTCCTTCTTCCGCTTCTCATTACCCTTCTTGGGTTGCGGCCTGGATTGGTTTTCCTAAGAGTGGCCATCTTTTCTATGTCCCTTGTTTGGTGAGTTGGGACCACCTTTTCCCTGCTTCAACTATGAGGAATTTGCAGATCCAAACTCTCGCCTCTTCTACTTAAATATTTCCTCGATCTTGACAACATATCTATAAGACTCACCTAATGATGCGATGTCCAGAAAATCCATTTATTTTTGAATGTATATGTGCAAAAAACCATGGTATTTGAGCACAAGATGTTGTTCAAAGTATTTGATACCCAATTTGGTGCGGAGAGTATGGAAAATATTGGTGAAATATGGTATTGTTTGGTCCCTTTATTGACGCAGCGTGGTCCATCTTGTGTTACACTGGTCCTCGTAGCTTCCAACAGGGTAGTATTGTTCTTTAATGAAATCCCTAAAGGAATCCCAGGTGGGGGCGACCACAAATATTGTATATTCCTCTGTGGCCCTTTGCTCAGAGTACGTATCC
Organism: Picea engelmannii; assembly: GCA_009831015.1. Taxonomy (NCBI): domain Eukaryota; kingdom Viridiplantae; phylum Streptophyta; class Pinopsida; order Pinales; family Pinaceae; genus Picea; species Picea engelmannii. The sequence goes on along the minus strand of ML801694.1, from coordinate 289,967 downwards.
CACCAGTCCTTAACATGGGGGATGGCCTTGAGGACTGAAAAAGTAATATTTTCCCTATCAAAAAAATTGTGGACCGAAAAATACCCTTTGAGTAGATTCAGCCATTTATCTACAACATCTGCATATATCAGTCCTTTAAATAATAGAATATCAAAAATTACTTGTACTTTGAAGGGGGTTGCGTGGCCGCTTGATGAAGATGTGTCTCATGTGGTCAGTTGTTGAAGGATTTGTGCAAAGTTGTCCATCATCTCATTCCTTTGTCGTGAAATGGATTCCTTGAGCAACATTTTAAAAGGATCTCATGCTCCATGATATGTCTTCTCATCCCCCATGAGTTGTGGTCAGGCTCAGTGAGGCCGATATTGTAAAGGCTCGACTGGTTCGAGTTCCAACTTCTTTAACCTAGATCTTGTCGGGGACATGCACAAAGAAAAACAAATGAAGAGAAGACCGCTTTGATACCACTGATCCAAATTTATGAGTGTAACACAATGAATAACAGATTGAATACCATAACACAGAGAGACGGAGAAAAACAACAAATATCCAGTGAACAATAACTTCTATTAAATAAATAAAATAGGTTGAAACTATAAAACTGTAGAACTTAAACAACTTGATTGAATGGTGGTAGTTATCTATGAGAATAGATGTGGCTACTATGTGCATCTGTCTGAGTAGAATGATTACAATGAGGCTCCAGAGGCATTTTTAACATTACTCATGAATTCCAACACCCTAGAAATCCAAAAACCAAACTTTATGTGGGCCTCAATGGGTAATTTGGTACCTCAACTTCCCGGGGTCGTAACTTTTGCATATGACCTCCATTTTAGGCATGTGATAGCCCGTTGAAAACGTATTTTCAAGAACTACATATTATGTCATCAAACTCTAAATTTATCTATAGTTTGACTATGGCAAGCCAAAAAAACATTGTTTAGGGCCCCACAACGACCCTAGAAGTACATAAAGATGTACTAACATGAAAAATTCCAAAATAAGTAAATTGGATTATGTGGGAAACCACCAATATCCACTTTGAAGCTGTGTAGGGCTTCATATAGCCTCGGAAGTGTAGAACCCACAATTAAAAAGAATTATAAAAGAATGCAATGAACTAAAAACTGTCAAGAGGAGCCAATTGGAATAGGTGGGTGGCCACCAATATCCACCTGGATCAGTCATTAATAATTCTAGTATCCTTAAAACTAAGAGACCAACCATACCTATTCTAATATTATAATATATGAGCATATATAATTGAATTATGTTTAATATTTTTTTCTTTAACATGCCTTCATGATGCACATCCAATAGAAGTAAACAAAAAATATTATCAATAAAAAAATGTCTCACCATTAACAAGTGCACACCTAACATTTTTGCAGTTACTCACTCCCCTTACTTGACTTTTTGATTTACATTCATTAAATCTACAAGAGGATCACTATGTGTTTCATTATTGATATAATCATATGGCCTTACCTAAGTTGTATACTCTCCTCTTTTTGAGTTCATCGAGTACTTTATGGCTTCATATAAGCATGCCTTGTTTTTTTTGAGATATTAGTTGCATTTTTAGCTTCAAATAGGTATTTCATTCTAAAATTCTTCAATATCTCTCTCCTAATAAAGGTGGGGGGGTTTTGAGCAATAGAGGATGCAACACATTTTTGACTATGTGAAGGAAATTTGGGCTTTGCTACCTTAAAACCATAGGTAGATGCAAGCATCCAAGTTTTTTCATGATCCAACTCATCAATAACTATCTTTTCATCCTAACTAGATATCAAATTTAGAACAAACTTCACTAGAGACTGATCACATTCTTGTAGCAATGACATAATATCTTGCATATTTGGTGTGAAATTTCATAGAAAAACTGAGAGGATTGATGCAGGAGCATCTGACAGTAAATATCAAAATTAACCTCTAGGGTCAAAGACATTTACCAAGGGAGTTGGTTCCCTAATTTGTTTTATTATGTTTGTAATGATTATGAAATGTCTCTAGAAGACATTTTTTGTTAAGTTTGTTTATTAAGTGTCGAATTGTTGTCATAGGTGTTAAGTCTATTGCTAAATATCAGGAATAGATCTTTAGTTTATCTAGTTTTTTAGATAACTCGGGATGGGGTTGTTTGTGAGCTATCTGAGGGCTCAAGATATATTGTGTGTTTTGTAAGAATCAGAAGTGAGTGAGTGTATGGGGTTGAATATGTAAAGTGTGGATCACAGAGGTCCAAGAGACCAAGAAGGAATGAACATTTATATGTACAAATTATTCCTTCATTGATATTAATAAAGAACGGAGCGTGTGGTGTTGTCACGTCGTGTTTGTTGCATTTTTGTCATGTTGTGTATTTGAATTGTTAAATTCTATGTATAAGTTATTTTGGCAGAATGACGAGTTTAGGAGACTGCAGGAAAGACCACGTGTAATTAATTTAAGCTAAGTTCTAAAATTTTGTTCAAGAAAATATTTCTTGAGTGTTTTCCCTCATAGGGACAGATAGTCATGATTTGGCGCAGATGTTCACGATTCGGTGTAGTGGAATGACCCCTTAAATATCTGCAACAAATTGGTATTATTTGCCAAATTTCATACAGAATTATTTGTGAACTATTAGTATAGTTTACTAATTTTCTCATAGAATTTTTTGTGACAGATTCATTGATGCTTCCGCGCATAGATATATGCACATATTGGTAATCCTGTAGAAAGAGTTATCTATGACATAGCACAATTCAACATTGTAGGAAAAATCAAATTTGAGTGCCTTTTTGTATTGATCCTAGGACAGACAAGCAGTCTGAATATTGATTGTGACAAAGTGTTTAAAATACCTATTTGATTGTGGGTTGAAGGTGGTATTTTCCATTATTTTTGGTATCAGAGAAATGTTGTATCTAAGGAAGCATGCCACCCAGGAAATGAGGCAGAGATAGGAATGTGATAATTGATGATTTACGCTACGAGATGAGGTGAATCTAGGAAAGGATGGAGGCCATGGAGACATATCAGAGGAGAGAACCTCACATAGGATATGTCAGTGAGAGTGAAGATACGAGCTCTGGCGAGGAAACAGAAGGAGCTCCAGGAGGGGAAAAAATATAGGAACAACTAGTAAGAATGGTCACAAAAGTTGGATCTAGGCCTAATATGGAAGTGCCCATGTACGAAGGTAATTTAAATGTTGATGAATTACTTGACTGGATAAATGCCATGGATAAATATTTTGATTATGAAGTGGTATAAGAGGAGAATAAGGTGAAGTATGTAGTGACTATGCTAGAGGGACATGCGGCTCTATGGTGGGATGAGTTGCAAGCAAACAGAAGAAGAAAAGGAAAATCTAAGATAAAGATTTGGGACAAAATGGTGGCCAAATTTAAAGGTAAGCTCATGCCTAAGGATTATCAGTTGAATTTGTTTAGACAATTACAAAACCTTAGACAAAAAACTATGATGGTAAAAGAATACATAGAGGAATTTATAGATCGAAAATTAGAGTTGGTCACATTGAATAAGATGTTGAGAAGGTTGATAGATACATAAATTTTTTGAGGTATGGAATTCAATATGAAATAATCCTTTTGTTCCTGAGAAATATTGAAGATGCATACCAAGCAAGTTTAAAGGCAGAAGAGAAGTTGTCTAGACAACAGAGCCAGAGAAACAGAGGAAGGAGACCAGCAAGAGGAAAAGGACAATCTAACAGAGGAATATTTCAACCTTCAAAAGAAGAGGTAGGAAGTTCAAGCATCCAGTCACCAAGAGGAGGAGAATCAAGAGGCATAAGATTTTCCTCAAGAAGTCAAGGAAGAGGAAAATAAATGAGATGTTATGCATGTGGTAAAATAGGAAACATGTCATGGCACTGTCTAGAGAACAAAGCAACAAATTAGAGGAATGCACATGTTGTAGAAGCAAAGGAAGAAGATATGCATGTAGTAGAAAAAGAAGAAACTCCAGAGGTAGGGGAATCATTGTTGTTGAAGTGAGTTTTGGTTAAGGCGGAAAAGGAGGTTCATGAACTATCTCAAAGGAAAATTTTGTTGATAACTATATGCAAGTCAAGAGATAAGTGTTGTAAAGTTGTCATAGATATTGGTAGCACTAACAATTTGGTTTCCACACAGATCATAGAGAAATTGGGATTGCAGAGGCTAGTACATCCCACTCCCTACAAGGTGTCCTGGTTGCAGAAGAGACATCATATTTTGGTAAATGAACAGTGTAAAGTGGAATTCTTGAATGGTAGCTACAAAGATGAGGTGTTATGTGATATAATGCCCATGGATGTTTGCCATATTTTTTTGGGAAGACCATGGAAGTATGATAGGAAATCCATTCATGATTGTAGAAAGAACATGTATTCTCTCGAAAATAATGGGAATAAGCATGTGTCGTTGCCTTTGAAGGATGAGACAACCAAGGAAGAAGTTGGCCCAAGTGTATTTTTGATAAGTGAGAAAACGTTGTTGCAAGAAGCCAAGAAAGAACAAGAGATGCATTTTTCCTTAATTGGTAAGACAAAGGTAATACTCACTAGTACAAATCTGGATGATTTACCTACATAAATTAAAGTTACGCTTGATAAGTTTGTTGATACTATATTGGATGACTTACCAAACACTTTACCTCCCGTGATAAGTATTAGTCATCATATTGATTTAATTTCAGGAGTATTTTTTCCTAATAAGGAAACCTACATAATGACACCTCAAGAGAATGAAGAAATAGAGAAGCATGTATAGGAGCTGCTAGACAAAGGTTTGGTGAAGAAGAGTCTCAGTCCATGTGTTCTACCAACAGTTCTCAACCCAAAGAAGGATGGTGGATGGTGCATGTGCACTGAATCCAGGGTAATCAACAAAATCACCATAAGGTACAGATTTCCATTACCTTGCATAGATGATTTGATGGATTGTTTGAGTCGTTCAAAATATTTTTTAAATATTGAATTTAAGAGTGGATATCATCAAATAAGGATATGAGAAGGGGAAGAATGGAAAACTTCCTTCAAGACTAATATTGGATTGTATGAATGGTTGGTAATGCCTTTTGGGCTCACAAATTCTCCCAGTACATTTCATCTAGATAGTATATCTTAAAAGAATTTATTGGAAATTTTGTGATAGTATATCTAGATGACATTCTAATCTATAGCTAGACAAAACAGGAACATTTAAGACATCTCAAGATGGTTTTGAGTACCCCGCAGAAGGAAACAATTGTTGATAAATTCGAAGAAATATAGTTTTATGAAGAGGGAGTTGATGTATTTGGGGTTTTTAGTATCTGAATAAGGTTTGAAGATGGACCCATAAAAGGTTCAAGCAATTGTGAATTGGACAACCCTAAGAAATGCATTTGAGGTAAGAAGTTTCCATGGACTTGCAATTTTTTATAGAAATTTCATTATAAGTTTCAACCATATATCTACACCTATTGTGGAAACAATCAAATAAAGAAAAAAACCATTTTAGTGGACTGAAGCAACTAATAGAAATTTTAAATTATTAAAGAAAAAAATTACTAAATATCATGTGTTAGCTTTGCCATGCTTTGATAAATTATTTCAACTTGAGACTGATGCTAGTGGGTCTGTAATAGGAGTTGTCTTAAGTCAAGAGAAAATACCAATTGCATATTTTAGTGCGAAATCAAATTAAGAAAAAACAAAAAAAATCCTCTTATGACAAAGAATTTTATGCAATTGTTCAAGCACTTAAGAAGTGGAGGAATTACCTCATGCCCAAAGAATTTTTATTGTACACTGATAACCATGCATTATAGTTCATAAACAGTCGACCAAAACTAAATCAAATACATGATAAGTGGGTTGAATTTATGAATAATTTTAGATTTTTAATTAAGCACACTGGTGGGAAGGAAAATAAAGTTGTTGATGCATTAAGTAGAATTAATTTTCTTTTGCAAGAATTTCAAGTCAACACTTTAGGCTTTGATGGTTTAAAATAAATGTATCAAGATGATGTGGATTTCAAAGATTCCTATGTAGCTTGTGAAAATCTAGTTGCTAGTAACATAAATCAGTGGTTAGACTACATGCTACATGAACGATTGATATTCAAGAATAGTAAATTGTTCATACCAAAGTGTTCAATGAGGGAGAATGTGATCAAAGAAAAGCACATTGGAGGACTATTAGGACATTTTGGACAAGATAAAAAAAAATCTCAGGTAAGTGATTTTATTATTGTCAAGTAAAGAAGTTTGTGGAGAAATGTAGAATTTGTCAGCATGCTAAAGGAAGAAGTCAGAATACAGGGTTGTATCAACCACTACCCATTCCAAGTAGGTCATGAGATACAATGAGTATGAACTTTGTGTTGGGATTTCCAATAACATGGAGAGGTAATGATTCTATCTATGTTTTGGTAGATATATTATCAAAAAATTCTCATTTAATTGCTTGTACCAAGACTAGTAATGTGACAAATGTTGCAAATTTGTTCTTTAAATAAGTTGTAAGGTTGCATGATTTACCAAAAAGTATAGTTTCTGACAGAGACACTAGACTTGTGGGACACTTTTGGAGAACCTTATGGAATAATCTTGTTACTAATCTCAATTTTAGCTCTTTCTATCATTCACAAACTGATGGACAAACAAAGGTAGTAAATAGAAGTCTGGGAAATATTTTGAGAAGTCTTGTAAATCAGAACTCTAAGCAATGGGATCAAATGCTTGCTCAAGCTGAGTTTACATATAACAACTCACCAAATAGAAGCACATGAATGAGTCCATTCCGGATTGTATATGGAATGCATCCTTGAGGAGTATATGAGATAAGAAATTTGGGAAATAAGAGTTAAGAAGAGTTGATGGTGAGGATTTTGCAGTGAGTATGCAAGAATTGTAGGAAAGGGTCAAACAGAAATTGCAAGAGAGCAGCCAAAAATATAAGCAGAAAGTAGACCAATGAATTTTGAGGTTGGTTATTTGGTCATGGAATATTTGATGAAAGAGAGGTTTCCTGTAGGGACTTATAACAAACTAAATCTTAAAAAGATTGGACCATGTAAAATTTTAAGGAAATTTTCTTCTAATGCATATGAAATAGAACTTCTAAGTGGTGTTGGAATTTCTCCAATATTTAATGTTGCATATTTGTATCCATTCAAGGATATAGAGGATGTTTCAACAGATGAACCTGTAAGTGATGAAGATCATAATGTGGAATGGAAATAACGACTACCCAGAGCAGCACAAAAGGAAATCGAGGAAGTATTGGATAAAAAGGTGTTAAGAAAAACTAGAGGCAACGAATATTTCCAGTACTTGGTCAAATGGAAAAGTCTACCAACATAAGATTCTACTTGGAAGACAACAATAGATATTTACAAGTATGGTACAAATGTTGAAGACTTGATGAATAATTATTTTCTTCCCCGGGAGTCTGATGCGGGAGCATCTCACAATAAATCTCAAAATTGACCTCTAGGGTCAAAGACATTTACCAAGAGAATTGGTTCCCTAATTTATTTTATTATGTTTATAATAATTATGAAATATCTCTAGAATACATTTCATTGAGTTTGTTTATTAAGTGTCGAATTGTTGTCATAGGTGTTAAGTTTGCTCCTAAATATCAAGAACATATATTTAGTTTAGACAGTTTTTTAGATAACTCGGGATGGGGTTGTTTGTGAGATATTTGAGGGATAAAGATATATTGTGTGTTTTGTAAGAATCATAAGAGAGTGAGTGTGTGGGGTTAAATATGTAAAGTGTTGATCGCAAAGGTCCAAGAGACTAAGAAGGAACAAACATTCCTATGTAAAAAATATTCCTTCATTGATATCAAGAAAGAACAAAGCGTGTGGTGTTGTCATGGTCTGTGTGTTGCATTTTTGTCATGTTGTGTATTTGAATTGTTAAATTCTATGTATAAGTTATTTTGGAAGAATGACGAGTTTATGGGAGTGTTGGAAAGACTATGTGCAATTAATTTCAGCTAAGTTCTAAAATTTTGTTCAAGAAAATATTTCCTGATTATTTTCCTTCACAGGGACAGACAATCACGATTTGGCGCAGTTGTTCATGATTTGGAACAATGGAATCACCCATTAAATATATATGACACATTGGTATTATTTTCCAAATTCATGCAAAGTATAATGAACCAGACGCTTAAATTATCATAATAAAACATAAGTGCATGTTGGTTGTGGAGCTTGATTATCTTCTTGTTTCATAGATCTTTGTTTTCAGCTGTGTTTATACCCCATGAAGACTATACACCTCAGAATAATGTACACCCCTCCATGCAGGGGGGGGGTGTTGTAGGGGGGGATTTCCCCCCCCTGCGGGGTATAGGGGGCTCATCCCCCCGTTTGGGGGGTCCGAGGGAAAGCGGGCCCCCAAAGGAAAAATTGCCTTGTAAATGTATATTCTAATTTCATAGTAAATATGGACCGTTCATTATAAGGTCCTAGATCTGACGATAGAAGTTATGTTGGGGTTTTTTCCCTATAAGGAAACCCTCTTTTATGAGGGAATTGTATTGCGGCTATGTATCATTACAAATATTGTATTATGAGAGAGGAGACTCTGAGAGAAAGAAGAAGAAGTTACAATAGGTGTGTTGTAGGTTGTATCCCTTCATTTGTTGGATAATAAAAAGGAAGGACCTGGCAATTTATTTTGTGGACATAGCCCACACTAGGTGAACCACGTATATCAATGTCTCTATTGTATTGTGTATCTTTTGTGTTTTATTTCTATATTTGTTTTATTTTATTGCTCCGTGATCCTATTTTTCTAACAATTGGTATCAGAGCGAAAGGTAACTCGTAGGAAAAGAGGGTTCCTGGTTCAAGTGGGAGAAATGGCGGAAGATGGAAAGTTTAGGGTTGAGAAATTTAACGGCCAAAACTACCAATTATGGAAGATTATTTATACCATAAGGATCTATTCCTACCATTGGGTGGAATAGCAAAGAATTCGACGACCATGAAGGATGAAGACTGGGAGGTTCTTGACAAAAAGGCACTAGGAACGATACGATTGAGCCTGGAGGCGTCAGTGGCTTTCGATATTTCGAAAGAAAAGACAACGAAGGAACTGATGGATGCATTGGCTAAACTGTATGAAAAAATCTCAGCGTCCAATAAGGTATTTCTAATGAAGATATTATTTAATATGAATATGTCAGAAGGTGGATATGTTGCAGATCATTTAAATGAATTTAATATGGTTACTAATCAACTAAGTTATGTAAAAGTGGACATTGATGATGAGGTTAGGGCTCTTATAACCCTGTTCTCATTGCCAGAAAGTTGGAATGGCTTGGTCATGGATGTAAGTAACTCTGTCTCTGGTTCAAACACTTTAAAATTTGATGATGTTGTTGGTGTTATCCTTAGCGAGGAAATGCGATGGAAAAGAACAGGTGAGACATCAGGTAATCCATTAAACATGGAGAATAGGGGAAGACAAAAGGATAGAGGAAAGGGCTCAGGGAACCGCAGAAATTATAAGAAGGGTAGATCCAAATCTAGACTGGTAAACATAGGGTGTTGGAATTGTGGGAATAAAGGACATATGAAGAAAGACTGCAAAGCTCCAAAAAAACAAAGAGATGGACAGAAGGAGAAAAATCAGGAAGCAAATGTAGCAGGTGATGTGTTACAAGATGCTTTGATTCTTTCTATAGGTAATATTTCTAAGTCTTGGGTAGTAGATTCAAGGGCTTCATTTCATGCCAGACCCCATAGGAAAAAAATTCTAGATTATGTTCAAGGTGATTTTGGACAGACTCATTTGGTTGATGATGCACCATGCAAAATTGTTGGAATGGGAAAGGTAAAAATAAATCAAAGGAATGGAAATGAGTGGTTGTTGAAATAGGTAAGACATGTTCAATATCTAAGGAAAAATCTGATTTCCACGGGGAAGTTGAAAATTGAAGGTTGTATATCCATATTTACAAATAAGGTGTGGAAGGTCACCAAAGGTTTACTGGTGATAGCAAAAGGAGAGAAGGTAGGTACATTGTATTTATGTACTAGTAATACTGACTCTTCTATCTCTTTATATTATAAAAGAGTGGATACAACACTATGGAATCATAGGATTGGACACATGAGTGAGAAGGGCATGCAGATACTTCACAAAATAAATTTGTTGCCAGATCTTAAACAAATTGATTTGGATTTATGTGAGCATTGTGTTTATGGAAAACATAAGAGAGTCATATTTCTCAGAGTGGGAAAAGAGAAAAAGAGTGAAATCTTAGAGCTTGTGCATACAGATGTATGGGGACCAACTCATGTATCATATCTGGGTGACCCTCGTTGTTATGTTACTTTTATTGATGATGCAACTAGAAAAAACTTGGGTTTATTGCATTTGACAAAAATATGATGTTTTTGATACTTTTAAGAAATGGAAAGCCTTGGTTGGGAATGAGACAGGAAAAAGGTTGAAGTGTCATAGATTAAACAATGGTGGTGAATATTGCAGCAAGGAGTTTGATGATTATTGTTCATACCATGGGATTCATAGAGAGAAGACAGTTCTAGGAACACCATAAGAAAACGGTTTGTAAGAAAGGATGAATAGGACAATCATGGAGCGTGCAAGGAGTATGAGATTGCATATTGGTTTTCCCTTACAGTTCTGGGAATATGTTATAGATATTGTTGTTTACTAAATAAACAGACAACCTTCAAGCTCTTTGGATGGTGGAATTCCAGAGGAGGCATGGACAAGTAAAAAGGTAAACTATTCTTTTTTGAAGACTTCCGGTTGTGAAGCATTTGTCCATATTGATAAAGAAAATAGAACAAATATAGAGGCAAAATCCAAGAAGTGTACCATTATTGGATACAGTGTTAATGATTTTGGTTATCGTTTATGGGATTATGAAAATCACAAAATCATTAGGAGTATAGATTTCATATTCAATGAGAAGGTCATGTACAAATATCAGTTGCAGGGAAAGAAACAGGAAAAATAAAAACCAGAATACACAATGCTTGATGAGATCACTGAAAATTAAATTCCAAAGGTACCAAAAAACAAAAATGTACAACAACATGAGAAATAGGTACCTCAAACTCCTGGAAGTGTTATTAGAAGATCTACCATGTTAAGTAGAACCCTTGAACGATACTCTCCTTCATTATATTATTTATTGTTGATTGATTCTGGTGAACCATAATGTTATGAAGAGACAATGCAGGTAGACACTAAAAAGAAGTGGGAGAAAGGAATGAAAGAGGAAATGGATTCTCTGGTAAATAAAAAGACTTGGGATTTGGTTCAGTTTCCTGTAGGAAAAAGAGCATTGCAGAATAAATGGATTTACAAGTTGAAGGAAGAATATGGAGGAAAAAAACGGTACAAGGCTAGACTTGTTGTAAAGGGGTTTTCATAAAAGAAAGGTATAGACTTTGATGAAATATTTTTTCTTCTTTCTAAAATGACATCAATTAGGACTATTTTAACTCTTGTGGCAGTAGAATATTTACATCTTGAATAGTTAGATGTAAAAACAAATTTTCTCCATGGGGATTTGGAGGAAGAGATTTATATGCATCAACCATAGGGGTATGAGGTCAAAGGGGAGGAAAATTTGGTATGCAGATTGAAGAAGAGATTGTATGGAGTAAATAAAGCCACAAGGAAGTGGTATTTGAAGTTTGACAGGTTTATGATAGAACAAGGTTATAGTAGAAGTCATTTTGATCACTGTGTTTATTTTAAAAAGCTAGAAAATGGAAGTTATATTATCTTGCTATCGTATGTAGATGACATGCTTGTTGCAGGGTCTAATATGTAGGATATAAATGTGCTCAAGAAGAAATTATCAAATTCATTTACGATGAAGGATTTGGGTGCTGCAAAGAAAATCCTTGGTATGACAATAACAAGGGATAAGAAAAATTGCAATTTGAAACTATCTCAGGGTGAGTACATAGAGAAGGTGTTGGAGATGTTTAGAATGCAGAATGAGAAACTAGTTAGTACACCTTTGGCCAACCATTTCAAATTAACCAAGTAAATGTGTCCCAAGATACATGAGGAGATAGAATACACGTGCAGGGTCCCTTATTCATCAGCAGTTGGCAGCTTTATGTATGCGATGGTTTGCACAAGACCAGATATTGCACATGCAATGGGAGTTGTGAGTAGGTATATGAAAAATCCAGGTAAAGGACATTGGGAGGTAGTAAAGTGGATTCTCAAGTATTTGAAAGGTATTTCTACTCATGCATTATGTTTTGGAGGTTCAGACACTGTTCTACATGGATATGGTTATTCAGATATGGTAGGTGATAAAGATAGCAGGATGAGCACCACATGGTATGTTTTTACTGTAGGTGGAACAACAGTAAATTGGATTTAAAAATTTCAAAAGGTTGTTTCAGTTTCAACAATAGAGGCAGATTATGTTTCTTCTACAGAGGCTAGTAAAGAGATGATTTGGTTATAGAGGTTTATCGAGGAATTGGGAAAGAAGCAAGAGAATAGTAGGTTGTATGGTGATAGTGAGAGTGTCATTCATCTTGCAAATAACTCAGCCTTCCCTTCTAAGACTAAGCATATACAACTCAGGTACCATTTCATATGATCTGTCTTGGAAGATGGACATTTGAAGTTGGAAAAGATACACATTAGCCAGAATCCTGCACACATGTTAACAAAGGGAGTAACCAGGGAGAAACTGAGCTCCTGCTTAGTTTCAGTTGGTATTCAAGAATGAACGTGAATATGATAAATTTTCCATGTCCAAGGTGGAGTATAGTCCAATAGGTACAATAGCAGTGGAGTTATTGTGATCAGTCTCTAAGTGGGAGATTGTTGGTTGTGGAGCTTGATTATCTTACTGTTTCATAGGTCTTTGTTTTCAGCCGTGTTTATACCCCATGAAGACTGTACACCTCGGAATACTATACAACCCTCCATGCGGGGGGGGGTTGAAGGGGGGAATTTCCCCCCTTGCGGTGTCCAGGGGTCTCATCCCCCTGGATGGGGGGTCCTGGGGAAAGTGGGCCCTTGACGGGGGTTCAGGGAACAACGTTCCCCGAAGGAAAAATTTCCTTGTAAATGTATATTATAATTTCATAGTAAATATGGATTGTTCATTATAAGGTCACATATCTAACAGTAGAAGTTATGTTAGGGTTTTTTTCCCTAGAAGGCAACTCTCTTTTATGAGGGAATTTTATTGTGGCTATGTATCATTTATTGTATTCTAAGAGAGGAGACTGTGAGAGAAAGAAGAGGAAGTTACAGCGGGTGTGTTGTAAGTTGTATCCCTTCATTTGTTGGATAATAAAAAGGAAGGACCTGGAAATTTCACTGGTGGAAGTAGCCTACACTGGATGAACCACATATATCGGTGTCTCTATTGTATTGTGTATCTTCTATGTTTTATTTCCCCATTTGATTTGTTTTATTGCTCTGCGATCCTTTTTTTCTAACAAAGCACACCATGTATAGAATGTGAGCATGGAGCACAACTCCAAGATAGATAATTTACACAATAAATCCTTAAAGAATAGGGGAAACCCCTCCAATTAACCAAATACCTTCATACTTCACAATTCACATCTCCAATAATGAATACATGATCTCATATATATAGTTGTTCACACTTGCACATGAGGCCCCTTAACTACTAGGCCGACCCTATTACATATATATTTACACATTACATGTACATTTAGGCCCAATATGCCCCCACTTGGGGTCATATCATATACATTTAGCCATATATATTTCCCCCTTGGGTCATAACATAATACCCTCCTTCAAAAATCTTTGTCCTCAAAGATTTGCAATTAAAGGCTTCACATTTGATGAGACTAGGTAATATGATTTTCTTATTTTCCCGCCTTCTTCATTCCATTATTGATGATCTATCCATCCAAAGTCAACTCTTTTAATTCTTAATCCTTGGTGTCTAGTTTTTGCATAATTTTATTTCTGTTGATTCCATGTATTGTTGTTGAAGCTTCTCCAATTTGTAGTGGTTGTTGGTATCTGATAATAGCTTATTGAAGAGTAGTTTCATGATTCCTTGTTTCATGAATATTTAAAAGTATTCCATCTTCTTCCTTGATAATGTTGATATAAACCTTCTTGTCTTCCTTGAAAGGTTTCCTAGTAATAAGGGTGTCGATATGGTTCAACTTTTGACAATTTTTCTTCATTCTATATGTGTATTTACTCTATATTATTTTCAGAGACAATGGAATCCTCTATCTTCCTTGCTTTCTCTTTGATTGTTATAGCCTTCAAGATAATACCATCATATTTGGCATGTACATCCTCTAGATGGAGTTCAACTTTTTCAAGTATCTTCTAGTGACCTTCTTGAATCGTGTCTTCTTTCTCCTTTTGAAGCTGCAATGTCACCACATTTATCAAATTCTGATGTCCTTCTTAAATTTTGTATTGCATTTCAGATTTTACCTCATCATTATTTAGGGATTCTTCAACCTTCCTGCAAATTTCGTCTTCAAGTATTTTGGTATATTCTTCATCCAAGATCCTTCTTTCTTCTTGATTTTGACAATTCTTCACTTCTTATTTCAATCTCTTGACCTTATCCAATAGTTTTTTTATTATGGTTTCATAATCTACATATCTCTTCATCTTTCTTTTTCAAATCTTCCCTTGACTCATCCTTTTCCCACTTTGATTTACTATTATTTTCTTGCTTTAAGTTCTTAACCTATTTAATGAGTGATTAATTAAGGGATTGCATCTTGGAAAACTCATCGTTTTTATTCTTGATCTCTTCCTTTGCTTATTTTAACTCATCTTGAATTCTATAAATGTCCTCCATTTTTGAGTCCTTGGTCCATTTGTTTGAGAAGAATAATTCTTCAAATACTTCCCATGTGGTGCTTCATCTAGTACCTTCGTCAAGGTTATACCACCAATTACCAACTTCACCATTCAAATAAATACCTACCAAATAAGTAGTCTTGTGATATTTTCTTATGATTCTCAACCATTCTCAAGGACTGATTTCATCTTTATCTTCATCTCCACTAAAGTTAGGTATTGGCATTGATTCTTAATTGAATTCTAACTATAATCCTCAACTTACAACATTAATATATTAAGGATAATGATCTCAAACAGTTACAATCCTTGTTTCCATATAATATTATAAGTTTCCTCTTTCCAATGGTTTTTGAATCAGCTCAATCCTACATTCCAATTAAAAGTTATGATAGTTTTAAGTGAACATACCTTTGAAAACCCTAATTTGGAGTATGTACTCCTAGCCGATCTTCCTTTTGATGTGTCTCTACAATTTCGGCCCTTCTGAGTCTTAAATTGAACCCTATAGTACTTTGAAATGTATTCTCTTCAATTCCATAGGTCTGACCAAAATTGTATGTGCCAAGTGGAAGTTATGGAAACTTCCCCACACCTTGCTTATTTTTGGCCTTTCCAGGAGAGCGAACTTGTATAGAGTTCACCACGCACAATTATTGATATCAAGTTATGAAAAATGTACCCAAAATACTACAAACTATCCATTGTCCAATTCAATTGGTCTCACTCAATTTGTATCCTCGATGAAGAATATAGGACTGTTTTACTCGAAACACCTGTCTGCGACTAGTTACAGGACTAGTAAAAAACCCTATCTTGCACAGTGTATATCCAAAAGTAAAACGAACCAGAAGCTTAAATTTGTACCACATGTACTATGATAAGTATTCTAAATATCTTCTAGGTTTCTCCTTCTGAAGTGGCTCCGATAAAATGTTATAGTGAAAATTCCAAAATGATTGTATTGAGGAAGCAAAATCCTAGGATCGGTGCTCTGATACCAAATGTAATGAACCATATGCTTAAATTATCATAATAGAACATAAGTACACACCATGTATAGAATGTAAGTGTGGAGAACAACTCCAATATAGATAAGTTACACAATAAATCCTTAAAGAATAGGGGAACCCCCTCCAATTAACCAAATACCTTCATACTTCACAATTCACATGTCCAACAGTGAATACATGATCTCTTATATATAGTTGTTCACACTTGCACATGAGGCCCCTTAACTACTAGGTCAGACCTATCACATATATATTTACACATTAAATGTACATTTAGTCCCATATATGCCCCCCATTGGGGTCATATCATATACATTTAGCCATATATATGCCCCTCTTGGGTCATAAAACAAAGTTCTTTGTGAACTTTTAGTATTGTTTACTAAGCTTCACGTAGAATTGTCTGCGGCAGATTCATTGGTGCTTTCGTGCAGATATATATTCATGTATTGGTAATTTTTCACACAGAGTTATCTATGACAGATCATAATTCAACGTTGTAAGAAAAAGTAAATTTGAGTGCATGTTTGTATTGATCTTAAGCCAGACAAGCAGCCCAAATATTGACTGCGATAGAGTGTTAAAAAAACCTCTATGATTGTGAGTTGAAGGTGGTATTTTCCATCAAGGATCTTCAAGAGTTTTAGGATTCTCACACTCATGTATAATAGTTGAGAAATATGGCCTTGTTTGGCTTGTTTTGAGATCCCAATATTTTGGCCTTTTGAAGGGCATCCTCATCTTACTTTCAAGTTATGAAACCTTATCATATCATCAAAGTACATGTCTAGGCTAATCATGTCATATTTCATTAGATGTGAAAACAATTACAAAAATTCCAAAGTGGACCCCTTTCCTACTCACTAGGTAGGCTCCATGTGATCCAGATTGTTATCACTGAAAAATCGTCTGCAACATTGCACACAAATGGTTAAAGAAAAAATCAATTCTAGAAGCCATTAGTCCACCTACAACACTGAAATCCATCCAGAAGGAAAAAAATATACAATTGGGTCAAAAAATCAAAGTGTACAAAGTCACCAAAGGGAGCGCACACACAATGCGCAGACCAACACATGCCTCAGTGCGCACTATGTGCAAAATGCGCGACTATGTACAAGAAAATCCACACACTTCTATGAACAACGCATTTATGGATCTTTTCGGCCCCTCAACCACTTCTGGACCAACCCCCAACAAAATTTGACACTCGTATCTGAGTGAAATCTAGTTTGGAGGTTGGTTAAGGTATAGAGGGTGCCCTAAAATTCCCCTTGTTCACACTATGAACCAATTACATTTTTCCATCTATGGATGCTATAAATAAGAGCCATGGGTGTGCTAAGAAAATTGGATCTTCAAGGTAGTATTATGCTGCAAGAATTCTTCTTTGAGAATCCTCTTTTCTCTCGGAAGCCTTCAAACACCATTGCAATAGGCCATTCCACTCACCTCTTGAGGGAATAGGCATTGTTTTTCTTCACCATTTTCCATTTCTTCCATTGTAAAGAGTGAAGAGATCTCAATTAGGGAACTCAAGATCCCTCCCAAGTATGAATAGGGGACTCATAAGTCCCTTCCTTTCTCTACGGTGTTTTGCCTACTAATCTATTGATCCATTGTTAACATTATGTTGGTCATTGTTTGATTTTCATGGTTCTAAGTTTCTCAAACTTTCTAACATTTATTTCTTAGTTTTTTTAGTTTTATTTCTTTGTTTTCATATGTGTTTGGTTTGTCTAGCCCACTCACAAACTTTTGTCTTGTCTAGCAGGCTTATCTAGACATGCAAGTGTTGTTGTTTTGCTCACCCAAATGACAAAACCAACACAACATATTGGCGACCATATTGGGGAACGATGTCAAATTCCTCCCTATTTGAGCCTTGAGAGCACTTCATTTTGATTGTTTTGTCTTGTAGGTACCAAAACCGGCCTAGCCCAACCTGCCAAAGTCAAAATTCAGAGATGAGGAAGGAGTATTTCACTTAGAAATGTATCCCCCAATGCATGACAGGAAGTGCGTGGATTTTCCTGCCCATAGATTCACACCCTACGCATTGTGCGTGAAACATGCCTCATTACTCTGTGCATTGTACGCCCTCTGCATTCCTGTCAGAACTATAACCCACACATAAGTCCAGTTTTTCAAAATTGTAAGGGTTTTTGTCAATGGTTTGAGGGCCCCTAGCCTTCAAATTTTTATATTCATGCACTTTGTAAGGAAAATACACTCCACTTAGAGTCCTTTCCCATATGAAAGGTTAGATAACATCGGCACTTAGGGGTTAAAAAGAATCACTATTCTCCTCTTTTTCTTTGTTGCCACATGGATGGCTCATTTGGCTTGCAAAATTTTAAGTTGAAGTTATTGTTTTAATAACAAATCACTTAAGTTGGGACTAGAATTTTATTTTGACCCTCAAGTATGCTCTTCCCCCGCACCCTAGTGTGATCTTGGGAATCAGAAATGTGGTTAAACATACATTTCATATCCCTTGAAAAATATTTCGTAGAGGACAAAGCCCCCTTAGGGTTCCTCTTAGTTGTTGAAATCATCTTAAAGATTTGTAAGGGCCCATACATGCCTACATGTTTGCAAACTTAGGATAGTATCTACATGCTTTATTAGTTTATATCACAATCTAGGGAAGTTTAAAGATCAAAGTAATGGGCCCATACATGCCCACATGTCTACAATCTAGGACGGTTCCAAAGCTTTCTTAGTATAGACAACATTTTAGGGAGTTTAAAGGATTTGTAAGGACCCATATGTCCACATTGGTAGTTCTTTAGGGATTTAAATATTCTGCAAGTTTGTACCAAAGACACATAGTAATATAGGTAAAGAATATTTGTAAGGACCACAGGAATTTCACATGTTGCAATTTCACACTTAACTTATTAAAATCTTTGTACATTTTTCACTTTCTTGCACACAAAGCCACTCCTCACACACACAATTTCTATTAGAATAGTGGAGGTCAAAGTAGGATTTTTCCAAAGGAATTCTGAAAGATCCGACTACTTCTTTGGAAATTATCCACACCCATTTAATTCAAACGAGATTGGTCCACACCCCCAATCTCTCATCCCACTTCATCTAAAATTTTATGACCAACACACTAAAGTTTCCTCCACAAGGGGTTCCAAAAGAAATTTTCAGTCTAGGTAGGATCTCAGGGGTAGGCATCCAAATAACCCCTCGTTATCAGGTTCTTACATTTTCAAACAATAGAAGTTGAGAAATAGGGAACTTTCAAATCCTCCAAGTCAAGTCTTCCTACACCATAAGGTAGGGAGATAGCCGTGAAGGATCGAAGGCCGAGGTCCAGTTGGTCTGCGCATCCCTCCTTGAGTCACCCAAATCATGTGAGGGCATCCATCCTGTGACCCATTTCTGAGGCCGAAAATCTAAATGTTGCACTTTGATTGAGGTACCTAGTGGCCAAAATTTAGGACATCTACGTAGGTGGTGATTGTGGGTTGCAATCGCACCTTGATCAAATTTTGAGTGGCTATTGGGAAATATCACCAGCTCTTTCAGGATATGCACCCTCTACCCCTCATTATAACTAATTACTTCAACCTTCACTAGTTCCTCTTTCAGTGGCTTCAGACCCCATTGTTGAGTGCTATTAGAAGGCTCAGTGTTGATTGAGAAGAAGGACGATACATCTTTTAGGATGGAAGAATTTATTTTTATTGTTCCCCCACATGGAAAAAATCCACCTATCCACATGCTTTCTTATTTATAGTCGATTTATGTATGATGCTCATTTGATTACATGCAATTGTGAGTTATACTATCTTGTGAAGGTCAAAAATATACAAAGATCTTGTTCATTTATTTCTCTCTTGTCACCATTTACACACAGTCACTTTTTCTAGTCAGAAATCATAGGGGACCCACAAAATCCCCGTCATTCTAGATGCTTACAGAATCTCCCTCCTATTCTAGGAGGAGTCCCTATTCTTTCCAACTGACCGGCTCAACCATCTCACACCCCCGTGAGTCCTACTATTTTGGGATCATATTTACTTGGTTCCACTTTGCTTGGGTCAAATTCCCAAGGCCATCCATCCATTAGTTCTCCTTCACAAGGAGGCGGGGGTCAAACGTCTTCTCAGGGGAGAAGTACAACCCCACCAAATCCCTCTCAAGGGACAGGTCCACTACCTACTCACACAATGGCTATAACTAATCCTCCGTCAAATCTCTCTATGCCATACTTCGCATCCCTCAACATTCCCGATTTGACAAAACTCACGAATGATCCCATTTTACATGACCCCACTTGGCCCAATATGCCTACCAAACTACCTTCAAATATTCTGAAATTTGAAGGAAAATTGGGGGAAGATCCCGCCAACCATATTATGACCTTATGCTTATGGGTCTCTTCAAACAAAATCATGGATTATTCCATTCTATTAAGGTTATTTCAAAGAACCCTCACAGACTCGTCAGCCAAATGGTATGTGGACGAAAAATCAGGGTCCCATGTAACCTTTGAATCATTGGCCAAGGCCTTTTTGTCCTTCTTCCAACTCCTAGTTTGTCATGATACTGGCTTAAAACTCCTCTCTGAGTTAAAACAAACCACTTCTATCTATATAGCTGACCACATCCATGAATGAAGTCAACGACGTAGTTTGTGTAAAGAGGAAACCACCAAGGAACAACATCTCGATTGGTTTCTTAAATCCCTCGTCTCTGTTATTGCCAAGAATGTAGCATCCACTTTTCCTCAATCATAAGAGGAGGCCATAAGAAAGGCTCAATAGTTTGACCTTATCTATGCTCAGTCAGTTTACTTGTACATAGTATTTTTGGATGCACCCAGACCCATACCATTCGGCCAGGACAAACCTGAAATGTCCCACGCTGCGGATCGGTTGATTGGTTCTATAAACCATCTCAACCCTTATGGACACTCGTCACCCACTTATGGTGCACCTCAATATATGAAACCATATGGAGGGATGTCTTATTACCCTCCTCCCACTCACCAATAGTCATATCTTGTTTCTCCCCCTCCACCAATGGGTGGACCCTCACCAGTACCCATGATGTCTCTAGTCTCTCAAACAAGTACGAGTTCACCTTCTACCTCTTCATACAACCTTGGAAGTAGTGGAAGTGATTCAACTTCTTACTTGCCATATGGATCGTCTCCACAAAACAATCCATATTTTCCATTTCCTGGTCCTCCCCAGCTAGTTGTTCCTCCACCAGGACAACAACATGTCGGTGTTAACTTTGTTCAACCCTCTCCCATTCAACAGCTTCAAACTTTTGAACAAATCAATATGGAAAATATATCCCATCTGTCGAATAATGCCAAGAATAAAGGGAAAAACTGAAACAATAACAACCCAGGACCAGGAGGAAATAATCCCCAACAAAACCACACAGCTGGGGGCAACCAAAATCAAGGCAACCAAAACCCCCAAGGAGGCAACAATAACAATCAACCATGACAAGGGAAGAACAATAACCTCAGAATGAACTTCCCTTGCACTCTATGTGGTGAGTATGGATATTATAAACACCATTTCCCCCAAATTTCCGACTTCAAACGAATGAAAGAGTCCATGAACGCACAACGTCCTCGAGCATCGCCTACCCCTCAATAGGCCCCACAACAGTATTTGCAACCGCCACCTACGGTTGTTTTGAAAAACCTTATTCCACACCAAGGTGTGATGAATACCCAACAAGAGGTACACCCAGCCCCACCACAAATGGGGTAGTATCAAAACCTAGGTCCCAATCAACCTAGAAATCTGGCCAATCGCAACATCCTCCTTACTAGCGAAGAAGAGATTCTTTTGCAAACACGCGGTCGCCAGTATGGTGTTCCCCCTGAATCTACCCCAACCACCTCAAAAGAGGCTCCAGCTATAGTCAAAAAACCATTGATGATTCCACGCCCTAACACTAAACCAAACCCTTGTATACCCCGTATGTCATTACGACAAAACGTACATAACCCTCATACTATGGTAGCCCATAAATACAATTTGGTCGATGACTTAGCACAGTCTCCTACAACCATGTCTGTATTGGAGGTCCTCCAAACTTGTCCAACTCAGCGAAAATCCTTGCTTTTTGCCTTGGGGGCAGTCAACCGATCTGTTACTTGAATCATCACCTTTGATCTAGATAGAAGAGAACCACACCTCCCCACCCTAGTAGCTTTTCAGATACTAGTTAATATCCGAAACATCACAGTTCATCGATGCATTATTGATGAAGGAGAATCCACATGCATCATGTCCAAAGTATATGGCAGAAACTTGGCTCACCTAAGCTAGTACCATCTTCCATCACCCTAAGATCTTATGACGATCGACCATCATCCCCTAAAGGGCTCTTCCAAAATGTCCCCGTAGAACTTGGGGGCAAAACCATCTTGATTGACATTGAAGTTATCGATGCCCCAATTGATTACAATATCTTGTTTGGACGTAGCTACATCTATGCTATGAAGGCAGTAGCCTCCTCTATGTTTTGTAAGATGATGTTCCCCCATAACAGGAAAATCGTCACCATCGACCAACTTACACATTACAAACCTAATCATTCCACCAACATTGATAACATTCTCCCCCTTGTTTGCACTAGCTCAGATGTTTTTTTCGGTCATTGACATGGGTCCCAGAATTTTCAAGGACCCATCCTTTGTGGGGGCATATCATGGAGCACCACCTCTCCTATACCCTTCAGCACAAGTCTGTGTCATGTCTTCTAATGAAACAAATATTGGAGCCAATACTCCTCCCACCGAGGCCACTCCCCACATCAAAGTTCCACCACATGGAGAACTATTACCTCAGGAGCTCCCTCAGCTCCAGACTGCACCACTTATCCCAGATTTTACTCCCCTCCAGGGGAAAATCCCAGTTTGGGAGATAGTCCCCCAAGCCATCACACAAATTCCCTTCTTCTACCCACCACCTGGAGTCCAAGCATTCCAGGCAGCTTCTACTCTCACCCTTCCACACATGGTTCTTTCCATCCCTGTATGGTATCTCCATCCACCCGCAATGGTCCCTACACCATATCTCCCTCCTCAGACAAAGGGATTATCAATGCAGATCCCTGTACAGGCTCCTGCCACACCACCCCCACCCCCAACTAGAAGTAACACCCCCACCATTGGGGGCAGACGAAAGAAGAATGATCCCACAACTCCACTTCCTCCTTGAGCTCAACCTACTTGTGCGCTAGGCGAAAGAGAAGGAAACCCCACTAACAGATGTCCTACTCTTCCCGAGTTACGCAATCTGATCCAGCTCCCTAGAGAAACCACATTTCTCACCACTCCACCAAGTACATCCACTGCTACTATGAAGTCCTCAACCACACGCAATAAAGAGCTGCAAACCAAATTCACTTGTGTTGTGTGTTCAAAATATGGCCACTACACTCATCATTGCCCAAATCTACCTCAATTTCCCCAAACATTAGCTGCAGTAAGACAAACATCCCTACCTGGGATCCTTAAGGCTCTCCCTATTGTTCCTCACATTAATGACATTCGTTATGTCTCTTCATCAATCTCAACATGAATGAGGTACCCTCCACATTATCGTGACATTCGGTTCATTTCAAGTGAATCTTCACACCCTGTGCACAATATCCCTCCTACATCCTCATCCCTAGAGGAAAATAACACTTACCCGTCGATGGTTCCTTCTACCATCGCACATGATCTCCTATATTCTCGCATTTTCCACTATGATGAAGATATCTTGGAGGAACTCACCTCCCCCGATTTTCCATGGAATGTGCTCCTTCATCGAGCACTTTTTCTTTCACAAGAGGCCTTTCACCCCCCTACCCTTAAAACCCCCTGTACAACCCTCCGTACATCCCCTACCTACAAAATATGAATTTCACAAGGTGCGGGATCATATGACCAGTAACATGTCTCTCGCCAGACCCAGATTGGTAGCCTCATGCTCCCACAATCTTGAAAACTCCTCACAGCTATCTCGTTCACTCATCAATAGTGATAGGTACAAATGAGGTGGCATTTTGGTCCCACCATCCATATATAGCCCCTTTTTCCCAACTTCCACACTCTATTACAGAATCCCAGAGTCTCTGTTTTCCGATCCTTTCCTAGCCATGAGATCCTGATCCCGCCATCTACACATTCACATTCCCCAGGTCATCATCTGCATTTGGCCCCAGAGGAGCCTTTTTCTCACATCACGTTCAGGTACACATGCTCACTTTCCATTTTATCAAATAGTTGTTATATGATTTTTCTCATCGGATATTGTTCACATCAGGTATTTGGTTTTCATGTGCATAGGTACTTGTTTAGAAAATCTTATAGCCCCTTCAGGTAAATGTTCAACACTGGCATGTAATTATTCCCTCTGTAAATCAATTGCATATCCCAGTCAAACCCTCTGACATTTACCTTTAGGATCCCTACATTCGGCTCTGCAGTATCTTCACCTCTATCGCATTTTGGTATTGTCATCCGATAGCACTCTCCCCCACATGATTTTTCCCATTCATAGTTCCCCTTGGTAACTTGACACTCATGTCGATTTCACCCCCTAGGGATGGGATTCCCGATAGTATTATGTAATTTCGAGAATGAGCCCCATACTTCTTCTCATCATATTGCTAACCTTCCCAATGGACTCCCAAGTCATATCATCTTGGTTCTATTGAAGGCATCTCTGCAGTTTCATTATCCCTCTATCTCATCCACCATCAATTTGCCCATCTGTAAATTATCCTCCATCCATTTCCCCAATACAAAACCCCACCCATGGGGTCCCCACCCTCCATCAGTTCTCTTTCACAAACTTGTTCCCTAAACAGGCCAATCCATCTTTCACTGGGACACCTGTTTCTGTATCTGTATACTCAACCCAAATTATTCTTTATTTCTTTGGTAATTGTATAAAGCCTTTGTTTCCAACATATACATAGCTTTTTCATCATCATACTTGATGGCCTTCTTTTCCCTAGAAAAACAACCCATGTCGACTTGGTTGGGGCATCCACCCTTTATTCATATTGACATTGTTAACAAACCCTGAGTATCCCAAGTCCATGTACCCACGATCTCTTAGTTTGTCCACTTTGTCAGCCTCTGGCATAGTTTAACCCCATATTTAGTCATCCCCCTGACGCTAGATCCAGTTTTACGGTTACTGCCAATAATCCTTAATCATCCCAACCAAGGGCAGTCTTGTGTCCCACATCATCTTGACTTCATTCATGTTACCCGTCAGTCTCTGATATCACGTATTACTCAGTGGATTTCAATAATCCATTTTCTTCTTGGCATCGCGTCTCCCTTCATGTCAACATCAACACATTTTCCAGAAGGGCGGAAATATCTTGACTCTCATTACCTTTTCAATGAGGAGTCTCGGACGACACAGAGAGAATCATCATTGCTTTCTGATTCCATTGATCCCCATAACATTCAAATTCAACAAACTCCCATGTTACAGTGGGTCTTACTATGTGACTATTGCAGTTGTTTCATACCAGCCGAAGACCTCTGAATTTGTTAGGCCATCAATGCCTACGATTCATTGACAATTCTTACAATCATCCTTGACTCACTTTAGATCCCGTTCACCATTCAAAAATGTCATATGTCATTATCAACCACCCTCAAGGGAACTGCAGTTATCTACATCGGCATACACCTTCAATTACAGTGACACATTTATGTTTCATAACACGAGCATGGGGCATGCTTGTCTCGTTTGTACACAGATTTATTTTTTCCTCGAGAATGGTTTGGGTCCCACATTTTTCCCTCTCCCTTCGAAGGATTTCTCTTGCAATTTCTCTCTTCATTATTCATTACAATGGTACTCTCAACAAAAGAAACATTGATGTATTTTGGCTATATGGATGCTCCTAACCTCACACATTAAGGGGCATCTATTATCACTAAAAAATCATCTACAACATTTCACACAAATGGTTAAATAAAACAAAAATGCCAGCAACCATTAGTTCACCTACAACACTGAAGTCCATCCAGAAGGGAAAAACTATACAATTGGGTCAAAAAATCAAAGTGGGAAAAGTCACCAAAGGGAGAGCACGCACAATGTGTAGAGTGTGCAGGCCAACATTGGCCTCAACACGCACTATCCGCAAAATGTGTGTTTGTGTATGAAAAAAGTCATGCACTTCTATGAACGGTGCATTTATGGATCCTTTCGACCTCTCAACCACTTCTGGACCAACCCCCAACACGATTTGACACTCATATATGAGAGAAATCTATCTTGGAGGTTGGTCAAGGTCTAGAGGGTGCTCTAAAAGGCCCCGTGTTCACACTATGAACCAATTACATTTTTCCATCTATGGATGCTATAAATATGAGCCATCGGTGTGTTAAGAAAATAAGATCTTCAAGGTATTTTTATGTTGCAAGAATTCTTCTTTGAGAATCCTCTTTTATCTTTGAAGCCTTCAAGCACCATTGCAATAGGCCATTCCACTCACCTCTTGAGGGAATATGCATTTTGTTTCTTCACCATTTTTCATTTCTTTCATTCTAAATAGTGAAGATCTCTCAATTAGGGAACTCAAGATACCTCCCAAGGAGGAAGAGGGGACTCATAAGTCCATGCCTTTCTCTATGGTGTTTTTCCTACTAATCTATTGATCCATTGGTAGCATTATGTTGGTCATTGTTTTATTTTCATGGTTCTAAGTTTCTCAGTCTTTCTAACATTTATTTCTTAGTTGTTTTAGTTTTATTTATTTCTTTTCATATGTGTTTGGTTTGTCTAATCCACTCACAATCATGTTTCTTGTCTAGCAGGCTTATCTAGACATGCAAGTGTTGTTGTTTTTCTCACCCAAGTGACAAAACCAACACAACATAGATCTTTCACCGAATATAAAATTAATTACATTATTTGTTTAGAAAAATCATTTTCGTTTTCCAATAGTGTTACGAGGAAAATATCTATATGGCTAGGGGTAAACCACAACATACGGAAATGATTGCAAAAATCAACTCTAATCTCAAGTATGTTATATAAACAAATATGCTAGCAAGATAAGATAAAAGGCCTACTTCATCCAGACGTTCGATGAAGTCCATCGTTAAGCACTCGACTCAAAGCAATACACCTGCAACTAGTCCTCACAACCAAGAAATGCAAGCATATGGTGATAATATATAATGTTAGCATATTCAAAGGCATATTCCATCAACATTCATAAAAAATATGCCCATGGAATAAAAATTCAAATATTTGCAAGATATTAATTGGATGAGAAAAGAGTATTTCTATTAAAATGTAATCAGCAGAAGTGAATAAATTACAAACTTTCGTGTCGGCATGGTTCAAAATCGAGAAACTAAGTTCCTTCCAGATGGGCCTCCACCACTTCAATCCTCCACCAAAGGAAAGCTCATATAAGAGAGACAATGAGGTTCATCATGTAGGGAAGAGCTTGGGGGATGAACAATGTGTTCAGACTTAAAAGGACAAAGGGATGTGGACTCAATATGAAGTGAATAATTTTTCCACGGTAACTTTTCTCTCAAAGTTGAATTCTTCTCCTCGTTTCCATAGCTAGGATTTGGCCTATTTGTAGCCTTCAAGTGAACTGAATGGTCGAGTCGGAATGTTTTCAGTATGTGTAAGGTCAAGGATCATGGATCTCATGACGTGACATAGAAACCCGACACCATTTTTTTATATTTGGGCACAAATACTAATGTACGCAGGTTGTAGTGGTGAAATCTGCGTATACACATGTTGAACTATAGGTAGGGCACATATATGTGGAAAAATAATGTTTTTAGCTCTGGGATTTGCAAAAAGGGACTTCAAGTTTTCATAGGGAAATGGAAAAAGGCCCTCTTTGAAATTTTGCATAGGGTGAGGAAAATCTTTCTATAACAGATGCCCCCTAATGTGTGAGGTCATAGGAGTATTTGCGATGGCCGAAATACATTATAAGACTCATAAGTGGAGTAATAGGGACCGAGTTGGAAGAACTAGTTGCTCATTACAATCTATACTGACTTTGCATACATGGCTACCAATTTGAATTACAGTATAGATCCATGTGAAAATATACCAAACAGTTATCCATGGTCATGAATAGGCAATATAAAGGTGGCTACATGCCAAAGGTTGTCATAGTCACGAACAAGGCCTAGTAAAACCAATCTCAAAATCAAGTTGAATATATATGTATAAAATGGAGTACAACTTGATATCCCATGATCACTGAAGTCACATAGGTACTCGTCCAATGAAAGGTAGCAACAGCTCAGGAAAGATGCGACTATAAACTAATGTATTAAAGTCTTCTGCACAATCTGCCAAAGGTGCAAGTCTACATCGTGTGAATAAAGGAGTTGAGGTCGAACAAAATGAGACTTCGTTTGATTACCAGTCATTGAGGTATACCATTAACAAACACGAAACAACCTACCGATGATGAAAGTAGGTATCAAGGCACCAAACACATTCTTACAAGTGTGAATAAAGGAGTCGGGGTTGAACACTTTAAGAATCCATCGATCAGGAGACATTGATGTATTCCCAACTGTCAATGGTGAGAGAACTTTCCACTAATGACTGCAAGCCTCTAGGTACTCATAGGACTCTAAGTATCGTCTCCAGAATAGATGAGTTGAAGTCAATAGAAGGAGACTCACTGAAAGGAGAGCATTAAGGAATCTCTCATCATTCAACATGAGGTACAAAGAAGGAGCTTGATGATTTGGAGGAAATCGGACAAATAACATGTTCACGAACCAAACGCCCTGTGTGTCTTTCGCGTGTGCCAGGTGCAAGCGGTACGTGAAAAATAACCTCTGAATAACAGCCAATGAGGAAACCTGTTGACAAAGGAGAGGAAACCACCAATAGGGATAATGGCATCCAAGACACTGCATGAATCCCAATGTGTGAATAGATGTCTTGTCGTCGAACATAAGGGAAAGAACCCAGTTAGCGACCAATGATGAAACATCGACTGCTAGGTTCAAGGTTACCTACCAATGAGGAAAGTAGGACCAGGGTGCACAATAGGAGTACAACTTCACATGATTCTGAGACAGACTGAGGGTATGGCCAACATGCAAAGTCAATAGTTCTGAGGAATGGCCGACATAGGTTGATAGACATCCTTTTAACAAGAGCATGAGACATATGGAAGATGTTGGCATCATAGACTCAATGATGAAACCTTGAGATGTGGGAGGCATAAATCAAACTCTTCATAGGGACTGGAAGAGTAACCAGTCAGAGGAGTAAACTCTATGTAACGAGATTAGCTTCCTAAGGTCATGCTAAACCTAAAATTATGATGACAAGTGGACTCAAAAATTTTGTGCTCTGTTCAAAGGAGACACGACTGTTGCCAATATAAGACAATACTCCCTTCCTACCCGTCTTTTTTTGTTTTCATAGTCAAATGAAGGCTATGATAAAGAGGAGGAAATGAGTGTCGCAAGTAAGAAAAACTAGTTCCAGCAATGGAACATACCTATTCTCAAAGCAAGGAGGTGGATATGTGAGATGGAGACTCGGGGGAATGTTTCCTCCTGGTAATAGGGTGTCAAGTTGCAAAGGATATAGACAAGGCTCTTCTTGGTTGAGGATGAAAATTGATGAAGTAAGCATATTATAACGTAAAAGCGAGAACCAAACATAGGCTCAATACTGCAAGCAAGGGCATGTGATGCAATTACAACAAAAATTTCATTTTTCGTAATTTTAGTCTACTTGGTTTGAAAAAGGGATAAAATTTCACCAAATAGATGTTTGTAGGAGGCGTTAATAAAACTCTCCATAGGGACTGGAAGAGTAACCAGTCGAGGGAGTAAACTCTATGTAACGAGCTGAGCCTCCTAAGGTCATGCTAAACCCAAAATTATGATGACAAGTAGACTCAAAAATTTTGTGCTTTGTTCAAAGATGACACGACTGCTACTAATATAAGATAATACTCCCTTCCCGCCCGTTTTTTTTTTTTTCATAGTCAAATGAATGTTATGATACAGAGGAGGAAACAAGTGTCGCAAGTAAGAAAAACTAGTTCCAGCAATGGAGCATACCTATGCTCAATGCAAGGAGGTGCATGTGGGAGATGGACACTCAGGGGAATGCTTCCTCCTGGGTATAGGGTGTCAAGTTGCAAAGGATATAGACAAGGATCTGCTTGGTTGAGGATGCAAATTGTTGAGGTAAACGGATTATAACGCAAAAGAGAGAACCGCCCATAGGCTCAATACTGCAAAAGCAAGAACTTCCCATAGGCATGACATGCAATTACAACTTAACGCTAAAAAATGTAAATTTTCATAATTTTAATCTACTTGGTTTGAAAAGGGGATAAACTTTCACTAAATAGACATCCTTTCAAATCCAATTTACGAGCGTGAAAGAGACAAATTCACTCGACAATCTTTTATCTTTTTGAAAACGAGTCGGAAAAGAGCTTAACCAAAAATCACAATCTTTCAAATCTAATTAACGAGTGTGAAAGAGACAGATTCACTCGGAAATCTTTTCTCTTTTTAGACGAGTTGGAAAATATCTTAAATCAAACTCGTTGGAGATCTAATCTAAAATACCAAATCCAACTAAGTGATCACATACATCCAATGAATTGGAAAGCTAATCGAAAATCTCAAATATGATCTGTTGGAGAACTGGGGACGCAACTGAAGCTTAAGAAGGAAATAAAAAGGCATGGGATCAAGTTAAAAGAAATCGATCCATACCTGTGATCGATTTATAAAAATTCCTCTTACTAAAATGAAAAAGCGTGCATGATAATGTGTGAATAATAATAAAGGAAAATATTAATTCTGAATTAAAAGACAAATGTTAGTATTGTTAATCTAAATGAAGAGGTGAAATGGTCCAAACAAAGGGACACAATGCTTTAAGGCTCACACCATTTGGAATACTATATAAGAAAGAAATAACAGTGAAGAAGAAGTGTCTCTGCAGTCCAGATAAAAATACCAAAGTAGAAGCAGAGTCCAAAAAAAGAAGAATTGATGATACTTATGCAATGAGGATTGAAGGGAGGAGAAGGGAAGGATTAATATCCTTTACTAAGTAAAGTATGAAAACAATGGAGTTGGTGCTTCCTAGGGTTGGTGCCCTAAAGGAAAGGGAGTTGGTGCTTCCTAAGGTTGGTGCCCTAAAACAAGGGAGTTGATTCTTCCCAGGGTTGGTTCTCTAAAACAATGGAGTTGGTGCTTCCTAGGGTTAGTGCGCTAAAGAAGGGGATTTGTGTCTCCAAAAGTTGGTGCTCTAAAGAGGATTGGTGTCCTTCACAATCTCAAATTATTTATAAACCTTGTATTTTTTGTTAATTATATTTATAATGGATTTTTACAAGTCCATTGTTGATAGATTGTGGTGGTTAATAAAATAAAATTACTAATTATTTAAAAAGGTAATACTAATTCACCCACCCCCCTCTCTGTATTCCAACAATTGGTATCAAAGAGAGTACCTTCAACACAGTCTAATAACTGGAAGGTGGATCCTAAAAGAAATGGATCAGCAAGAGGGAATGTCTTCCAACAAAGGACCGGTGTTTAACGGAGGTGGTTATGCTCTCTGGAAAATAAGAATGAAAAGATACATGTTGGCTCTTGGATTTGATGTTTGGAAATTTTGTGTAGATGGTTATACTGCGCCAACTAATCCACCCACAGATGTTGGAGGAAAGAAGATTTGCAATGAAAACTCAAGAGTAGTTAATGCCAATCTAGGAGGATTGACAAATATGTGTGAAGGTAATGCATTGTAAGTAGGCTAAGGAAATATGGGACAAATTGGAGTTTGTATATGAAGGATATAGCAAATTCAAGGAAGCCAAACTACAAACCTATAGAGCTCAGTTTGAAAACTTGAAGATGAAATAAGAAGAGAACATTGTTGAATACTTTCATAGGGTAGATGAGGTAGTTAACTCAATCAAAGTAGTAGGAGAAGAACTTACCGATAAACGTATTGTACAAAATATCTTAAGGTCATTTCCTATGAGATATGATTCCAAGATCTCCACAATTGAAGATAGACTAGAACTTGACAAACTCACAGTAGATCAACTTCATGGAATTTTTACAACATATGAGATGAAAAAAGGGAACGAAAAACCATCAAAATAAGAAACAACCTTTAATGAATCTAAAGAAAAGAATAAATATGAACATATGTCTCATGAATATTAGTCAAACATATCAGATGTAGAAGAGGCCAACTTTATAAAGAAACTCCAAAAAAGATTTGGAAAATATAAAGGAAAGTTACCTTTCAAATGTTTCAACTGTGGAAGAATTGGACACTTTTCTAACAAATGTCCCTATCCCAAGCAGGATGAGAATGATGAAGAAGCCCACAACCAGAAAAACCAATACAAGAAGAAATTTTATAAGAAAACGAAAAACTTCTACTCCAAAGAAGACAACATCTCTTTAGACATGAGTGAAGATGAATATTCAGAGCTTCTATTTATGGGAATGAACACTCAAAATAATGATGTAGATGATGAAGAAAACTCTAAATTTGAAGGAGAAGTAAACCTAGAAGTAGAACTGATTATTGCTCTAGAGGAACTAAGAAAGTATAAAAATAAGAATAAGTTACTGAGGGCACAACTTCAACAATTTGAAGAATCACATCAATCAAGAGAAATAGATGCATCAAGAACCATCAAAGATTCAGAACATATCATTTGTGATTTGAAGTCCCAAATCATTTTTGATTGAAGAAGTCATTTTAAAACAACTCAATGATAGAGAAAAAGTATGTGAGAAGCTAGAAGTTGAGCTTGAGTTGCTAAAAGGTGCATTTGAAAAAGAAAAGAAGAAATCAAAATTTGAAAATAGTTCAAAAATCTTGGATGAAATTCTCAGTAGTCAGAGGTCACCACACAACAATATTGGTTTGGGATACACCCAAGACTCAACTTCTACATCACAAGGATCTGCCAAAAGACCAATTAGTTACACAGATGCTCTAAAATGCTCCTTAAGAAGAGAAGATAATAAGGCAAAGATGATACCATTGAAAATAGTTCCATGTAAACAGAAATCAACACTCCCTACTAAAGTAAAAAATGACAAGAAGAATACAATCACCAGAAGGAATCCCCCTAATAAATATCTATTTATTTGATATTGTTACTCTTGCAATAATTTTGTACATAAGGTATTACACTGCAAAGCTTATGGACAATACAATCACATAAATGTCCCAAGATACAAGTACAATACAGAGAAGATAAATTATAACTCATTTTCTTCTTTGCAAAACTTCAATATTGAATGCCAAAAATGAAACAACTATGGCCATAAAGCTAGTGAATGGAGATCACCAATGCAATCCTTGAAGATAGGAAACCTTAATAAACAAAATAAGAATATATGGAAAATAAAATTTGAAGTACAAATCAAGAAAGATGATGCACCTAAAATTGATGAAGTTAATAGTAGGAGAATGGTGGGTAAAGATTCTAATAAGGAATATAAAGATCAAAGTTTTTCATATAAAGTTAATCAAGCTCAAGAAAGGAGGGTTCCTAAGGAATAATATGACACAATTGTAGTTCTTGATTATATCCTACAAATCAATAGTCCACTAGCCAATAAAAGAAAAATTGAAAAAGAAAATTCTAAAAGAGAAGATGAAGAATTTTTTTTTACACAAAATAGTAACGATGATGATGAATCTTCAATAGTATACCAACCAAAAGAATTGAGTGATGATGATCTTAGAAGTTTTCCAATGCTATTTTGATGATCTATTGAACCTCCTCCTCAAAAATATAAACAAAAGGAAGGAAGGAGGAATTAAGGAAGACTTAAGATTGTTCATGTTGATACCCCTATGAGTATTGAACTACATAAAAATGAAGAGGCTCTTGGATTACAAATGAAAGAATAGGTAACTACCGTAGCATGGTTTGATGGTATAACTTTATGCAGGATTTGACATGGTTTGTTATAGGTCTTCATCTGCTCAGGATCCATGTCTATTATGTATTCTTGTTGGACACACCTACCACACTTAGAGGGGGGGGGGGTGAATGAGTGTGGGGATCTTTTTCCCAAAACTTCCCTCTTACACAAAAACTCCTTAGTTAACATTCAACATTTGTTGATTACTCATTGTTGTCATTTATAATAAGTTAGATGTGAATACATATTATCAACATATATCAGCAACATATCATCAACAAATCATCTCCACAAAGAACACAAGATGTATGTACAATTTTTCTTTTTATTATGGACTTCAATCCGGGGGTTTTTCAGCAAAAACTGAATAGAGTACAACTCTATAAGAGAACCAGCTCTATATGAAAGACTCAACTTACATTCTCAGAACCAACTGAGATGAGGCAACAATCCTCAACATATATCAATCTGTCAACATAAATAAGTGCATCAACCATGCACCAACCTATGCCAAACAACCCGTAATCAACCTGTACCATAAAAAAGTGCATCAAACCATGTATCAAGTATATACCAATCATGTTTCAACTACTCATTAACAATGACTCATCAATATGTACCAAAACCATCAACTATACACCTCATGCATGTGCCAACTCATCAACTACTTGTCTCAACCATGACTAGTTTTGGATTAGTCAACAACCCCAACTTAAAATAATCATAACTTTGTACCTGTAATGAATAAAGATATGAAAATTATATACAATTTTCTTTAGTGTGTTTTATGCAATTCCTCCAGGTGGCACTACCTGGAATCTCTCAGAAAAGGAGTTATAGCAAAAATGGCATACCTTTCTGAATTATGGATTATTCTAGAGAGTGACCTTGTAGAGCGTGCCCCACGCAAAATATTCATTGAATTGATCTAAAACTATTACACAATGTAATACAGCCTGTACCCTAACCAACACATTTGGTCTCACTAAATTTGTATATGCTATGAATAATCTATGACGTGTTTACTCGAAACACCTGTTTTTGACTAGTTTCAGGAGTAGCCACAAACCCTATTTTTCACGGAGTGTAACTCCCAAAATACAACGAGCCACAAGATGATTTTTTTACCATAGATACTTGGTTATGGTTTCTCTATGGTATAGAAATTTCACGGTCTGAATCATTATAGAAAAAAAGTTATAGCAAAAATGGTGAGATGACCTGTAAATAACATACCTTAGAAAGCATCATCAAAAGAATTTATCCTCCCTTCAATTCCGGCCCTCTTTTCTTCACCTTCCTTCTGAAATTAGGCTTAGATATCCTTGGTTACCTCAGTCACCTATATATATTCAATATTCTCAAGTGTTCCGCACCAAAAATTCTCAAGAACATCTCCATCAATACTCCAAAAGATATTCTCACAAGAAGCTCTCCATTGATCCACAAAAAGGATGATCTACAAGAAACCATTGCTATCTTATTTATACTTTCATACTCTAGGTCACTTAACCCATTTTTAGGTCACTTAACCCATTTCTAGGCCACTTAACCTATTTTCCTTATTTTAGGGTTAACCACTTTCCATAAATAGAAAGTTCTCCAATACTTTATCATTTAAATATTCCTTCTTGATTTTG